>JBBCBC010000004.1:18655993-19013151 GCA_037126765.1 Stenogyne calaminthoides
ACCCAACAGATGTTTACCGAGTTCACACTCAAACGGGATTTATCACCCTCACGGGATCGCCTACCCTCCCTTTCGGGATTGCTAGATGTTTACCGAGTTCACACTCACCTACAAACTTATCCTACCAAACTGATTTGGGTAAGGTTTGTTTAGTTTCCAACTAGGTTGAGATTTTCCCTTACATTTGTTTAGCCTCAATGCTAAGGATGGGAAAATCTCTCTAAGCTTAGGATATTACATTTGTGCTTAGATCCAGGGTAGAACACTCTTGAATATATGCGTGTATTTCTTGCTCTGTGTTCTATGGTGGAAATGCTGAATGATTTGTCTTTGAAGCTCAATGGTGTTTTTCACGCATTTCACACTCTTAATTTGATAGAAGAACTTGTATTTATAGTGTGGATTTGAATGTTATAGTTGGATGGAGTCACATTCAAATCCATACTATTATGTAGCTTTTTGCAGCTTTTTCAGGCTGGTTGTCTTCCAGTCATTGGTCCACGTCAGTTGAATCTAACGGCTATAATATTCAGGATCTTCTGAGTCTTCAGGATTCTTCTGAGTCTTCAGGATTCTTGATTCAACAGACTTCTCTTGGCGGACTGTTCGATCGCACTACATCGACACTCAGCTAAGCGAAGTTCGGCTCTTCGACTTCGAACAATCGACCCTCGGTCACTAGAAGACTTAGGCTAAGCCCGATCATCGATGGCGTTCGATTCTCGATGAACATGACTTCAGATGACTTCTCGCCTGATCTAGTATGCAAATTTCTAGTTTTCTGATATCTGATTTCTTCTACTTTGATCCGATCGGCTCACATGATCGATCAAGATAAAGATCAGTCAACATATCAGTTTATCTGCATCAGATTAGTACATCAGGTTAGCATATCAGGTTAGCTTATCTGATCTCGATCACGTCTAATCTCGATCAGTCTCATCTGCTCCTCTTCTGATTTGCAACCTCTTCTTTTGATCTGGTCATCTGGTCATCTGATCTTCTGATCAGCTAGCTTATCTTTTCTTATCTTCTGATTTTGCTCAGCTCATCAGTTAACTCTGGAACTCATCTTACTCATCTGATCTCGATCAGTCTCATCTGCAGCCTCGTCTGATCTCGATCATCTATGTCTGATTTCGTGAGTTCCCCCTCAACTTGTTCTCTTGTTCCCCTCAACTTGTTATCTGTAGATTAGCTTCAAAAACACAAGTTGATAATGTTTTGACATAATTCATCAAAACTAAAATATCCCAACAGTTAAGCAATGTCAAATAACTTGTAATATGCAAATACATGAAAATATTACAAATGAAGGATAATATAATTATTATTCATCATCCTCATTGTTGCCCCCATCTGTATTATCATCATCCTCCTCATCCTCCTCGTCGTCCTCCTCCTCCTCCTCTTCCTCACCATCTTCATTCTCATTCACATCCTCATCTTCATCATACTCGTTATCCTCCCCGCCGTTGTCAATCTCTATCAAATCTGGATTTGCAGCTGTTAAGTCTACGAAAAGATTGAAATCTCCTGTATGCACTTCAGTTTGAGCATCAACTTTTTCCGTTTGGAACGGAGTGTCGTCAACCGCGACAGTTGAATCCGGTTTATGAACTTTCACCAGTGATCTCGCCTTTTCTTTGCAAACAACCATCCATTCATTATTTGCTCTCAAACCTGGATACGTGCAGTAGTATACTTGGGATACCTGAGCAGCAAACACAAATGGATCATACCCCGAATATTTTCTTCTTCTATGAACATCGACCATTTTGTATTCGGGATGAATCCTTGTTCCTGAAGCAGATGGATCATACCAATCACACTTGAACAACACAACAATCTTCTCAGGGAACCCCTTATATCATACTTCAACGACTTCTTGCAGGTGTCCGAAGTAGTCACGACTTTCTCCATTGAACATTGCACTGTTAATGCAAACTCCACTATTTGCAGTAGATTTGGTCGATGCATACTCTACCGTATGGAATTCGTAACCATTTACATAGTATCCTTGGTACGTGTTGACCCGACGTAATGGTCCTCAACTGAGATCCGGCATAAATGAGTTCTCAATGTGTTAATTATAACCCTATGACGATTTTAAGTTAAATATATAATTGTAAACATATAATATGAATTCACTAATAAACGGTGGTTAGATAACACTCACATAGTTTTGGAACCACTCTGGAAAATCACGAGTAATAGATTCACCTACTTGTGCATCTGAGATGTTTGGATGTGTACGATGTAGCTCTTTAGTATAGATCCTTATTGAAAGCAATATATTATTAATCATATATTATATAATAAATATGCTATAATTAAAAGTGTAAATGATATGCATATGATATACTTACTGAATGTATGGTTGGACTTCATCACAATTGAATGACACATACTTATGTGCAACTTCAATCTCTTGTCGGTTTAACCTGAGTCGTTCAATACTTTTTCCCAAACATCGACCTGGAAACTTAAACACGGACAAGTTAACCTCAATATCATCAGCAACATTGTCTGTGCCTCTACCGTCGTAATTACAAGGCTCGTTTCTCAACCTTGTTCTAACATAATCCTCGAAATAGTAAGAACAAAATGTTGTAACCTCCTCACACAAGTAGGCATTAACAATTGATGCTTCAACTTTTGCCTTTTGTTTAGCATTGAACTTCAAGTTATGGAGATACCTATATATATATAATAAAAAAATTGATAAGAGCAAAACATAAATATATATATTTGTATAAATAGATGTGAAGTGAAGGTTTACCTCTCAAATGGATACATCCACCTGTATTGCACTGGACCAACAATTTTGGCTTCATATGCTAAGTGTACTGGTAAGTGATCCATCGAATCAAAAAAGCTAGGAGGGAAAATGCGCTCCAACTTGCATAAAATAACTGGAATGTCTTTCTCCAAACGAACCATGTCGTCCCACGTAATCATTGTAGATGTTAAATCTTTGAAGAATAGACTCAATTCAGTTACGGCCCTCCAGATAGAGTTCGGTAGGAATTCCCAAAATGCGAGGGGCAACAGTCGTTGCATAAACACGTGACAATCGTGGCTTTTCATCCCAGACACCTTTCCGTTCGATGTGTTTACACAACGACTCAAATTGGAGACATAGTCATCTGGAAATCTCAGCTCGTCAATCCAATTACACAAAGCTATTTTTTGTATCTTATCAAGTGTGTAATTGGCTTGAGGATATCTTCCTGTACTCTCATCCCTCTTCAAGTGATCACGTTTGCATATCTCGTTCAACTCATCACGTGACTTTGAAGTGTCTTTTGTCTTGCCCTCTGTAATCATGATTGTGTGGAACAAGTTGTCGAACACATTCTTTTTGATGTGCATCACATCCAAGTTGTGCCGGATCAAAAGTGAGCTCCAGTAGGGCAAGTCCAAGAAAATGCTCTTCTTCTTCCAATCACCCGATACCATTTTATTATGCTCCTCAACATGTTCTTCCGTTGTTTTCCACAATCCCTTATGATTTATTTGATTTAACAACCTTCTACCTGAATCAATAATTAAAAATATATTAATTTGATTTATTTGATTTATCATATGTAGATAGCTAGAAATATATTAATAATTAAACACAACAAATATAAAAATACATGATCTCAATTGGCTTTTGACATTTTTTGTAACGACTTTGTTCTTGATGAAGTCCTTTTTATTCTTTCGAAAAGGATGATTATTTGGTAAAAACTTTCGATGGTTGTCAAATCATGAAACTTTTCTGCTAAGCGGGAGACTGAAAGCGTCAAAATCGTCCATGCAATAAGGACATGCTTGTTTCCCAGCTGTTATCCATCCGGACAACATGGAGTACGCAGGGTAGTCGTTGATCGTCCACAGCAGGGTAGCCCTCATCGTGAAGTTTTGCTTTCTCGATACATCGTATGTCAGCACTCCATTCTCCCACAGATGTATCAAGTCTCTTATCAGAGGTTGAAGAAAAACATCTAGTTTGTCCTTTGGATTCTTTGGGCCAGGTATCAATACCGTGAGAAATATCGTTTGGGGCTTCATGCACATCCACTGAGGCAGATTATAAGGAGTCAATATAACCGACCATAACGAATATTGCTTACCGTGCATTCCAAATGGACAAAAACCATCAGTGCTGAGACCTAACCGAACGTTCCTAGGTTTGTGCGAAAAAATAAAAAACATCTCGTCAAGATGTTTCTAGGCCATCGAGTCAGCAGGGTGTCTCATCTCTCCAGAATCAGGATCAGATGACTCCGTATGATGCCAAGTCATATCTTTGGCTGTGGCACTAGATTGATACAATCTCTGAAGGCGAGGAATGATAGGGAGGTAATACATCATTTTATTTGCCACTTTCTTCTTCTTATTCTGCTTCCCTCGACCGTCAGTCCAGTTCCGATGCGGTACTTTGTACCGAGAGTACCCACAAAATCTGCACTTATCAAGATTCGCGTCTTCTTCATTACCCCAGAATAACATGCAGTTATTGATACAACAATCAATACTCTCTACTGGTAGACCCATACTCTTCAACAGATTCTTGGCTTGATATTCTGTAATAGGCACCTTATTACCGGGAGGACATACCTCATTGATCAACTTACTAATCTGGTTATAGGCTCCTTGAGAAAGTTTGTTCTCAGCCTTGATAGTCATGAGTCGAGCATTGAATGACGACAGAGAAAGAGTTTGACATCCATCATACAGATCTTCATCAGCTGGTTTGAGTATTCTGAAAAATTAGTTACTTCCTCATTTAGTTCCTCCTCCATAGCCTCATCTTGAAACCCACCAGCTTCCATGATCATCGTATGATACATATTCGGTGTATCCACTGCAGGTGTCTCGAACTGTACTCCAGGATCATCGACTGCATCATCACCGTGTGTCTCATTGTATCCGAGAGCATTATAATACTCTTCAAGATCATTGAAATCAACATTCCATCGATCTTCACCATGACGTGTCCAATTATAGTAATAAGGAACAAAACCATTCATGATGATATGTGTCTGAACATCCACAATCAACCTGTATGACTTGTTCTGACACTTTCTTGCATTACACGAACATCTTATACGACCTTCTGAATCAGTTGCACCATGATTAGTTGCAAAGTAAATGAAGTTATTAACTTCATTCATGAACCCCATATTTATACATCCGTTCATAAGTCGAGGAGTCTGAACCCGCTCTCTGGGCCTTCTCCTCTTCACATCTCTAAAGGTTTCACATATTCCAACTCTCCGCCTTCTCTAGTCAATCGCAATCTCCATCTCTAGTAATCTCCAAATCTCCATCTCGATTTCTCAATCGAGTAATCTCCAAATCTCTTCCGCCTGAGCTCATTCTCTGAGCTCTCTCATCTCCACGTTTCTGAAGGTTTCGATTTCTCAATCGTGTAATCTCCAAGTCTCTTCCACCTGAGCCCGTTCTCTAAGCTCTCTACTCTCCACCTTTCTGAAGGTTTTGCATATTCCATCTCTGAGCATCCTCCAATCAATCCCAATCTCCACGCCTCTTCGTATGAGCCCGCTCTCGGGGCCTTCTCCTCTTCATGATTTGTCTCATTAATTTATTATCCTCAAACACAAGGTGAAATAGTTATCAACATTCAGAGGGACACCGTGTCCCATGATATCAGAATAAACATAAAAAGTACTTAAGTTGTGTTATTTTCAACTCTTTCGCATTTCTAGCATTGTGGACCGAAAACCTGCATGGTTTACACAGCGTCCTCCACGTATCTCCCTTAATATAATCTGTGTAGCATCCTTCATGTATCTCTCACTACTCATACTCCCCCTCATTCACGGACGAGCATCTCAAGTGAAACCGTGACCTCCAATTCTCTAGTTCCTCCCACGAGGAGGATCCTCATTTGTTGAAGCTTTTCAAATCTCAATTCTCTAATAATTTTCTCCTTCCATGGCACCCTAAGGGCTTTCTCTAGATTCACTCTCATACTTTCACCGGGCAAATCATCAATGTGCACTTCCATACATCGATCCAATGGGTTATAAAGGATTTTATCAACCATCTGTTGATAGGTATCTCCTACACCAATTAATCCAAAAGGCACTCCAACATAATCATAAATACCACACAAAACAAAAAGCTGACCTCAGGTTTCTTTCTAGGAAACAACTGTATTTGGTGATATCTTTGGTCATCATACCTCATGCTCGGCAATTCAATCCTTTGAATCCTCCGTCTGGCTGATATGGGGTCCAGGACCCTAATTTGTTCAAGTCTCTGAAAGCAATATACGATCTCCGTAGGCTCCTTTCGAGACTAGAAACAAACAACTCAATCAGTTCGATATATCTAGCTCTTAGCAGCTTCCTGATCTCCTTCTTGATAATTCCATCTTTTCTCGTGTCCGAAAGTTCTCAACTTTTGCTTCTCGGTTTCACTGGTCTTGCCCCTAGCTTTACATTGAGATAATGCATAACCACATCTAGGGGAATCACTGTCATGTCCTCGGGTGAGAAGGCAAAAATATCTGCATTCCTCCTTAAGATCTCGATCATCCGTCTTTTCCTCTTTCTCCCTCGAGAGCTCTGTCTCTGTAAACAAACTCCTTCAAGTGACCCACCTATCAGATTTCGGCTTCGATGGTCCTCTCGCTCTAGACCATGGAAATTTCATTTCTGGAAGGTCTCCTGCCACCTCCAGAACCTCTGCTGGTTGGATCCTCAAGGGGGTGTATTTCTCAAACCTGGGTCGAGGTCCGCCTCCATAGGTTTATGTAGACTCCGCCCTGGTCTCCGTCCTGGACTCAGTCTTACTCTCAATCCTGCTTCTTCTAGAATCTGATTCTATCTTTTTATCATGGTGTGTTGATTTAACCTCATCCTTCTTGGCCTTCCTGATTTCCTCTAGAGTGACGTACTTCTCAGCCCTATTCAGTAGGTCATCGAAGGACATCACATGTTTCTTGACGAGGGATGAAAATAAGTCCCAATCCAGTAATCCATTAGTCAGGGCATTGATCTTCACCTCTGGAGTGGTTGTAGGAACCTCCAGAGCAGCCTGATTGAAATGCTTCAGAAATTCTCTCAAACTTTCATTCTCTCACTACCTCATGTTGAAAAGAGCCAGGGTTGACCTCGGTTGCCTCCTGGCACTGGCAAATTTATGCAGGAACATTTGGTTGAAACCTACAAACGAGTGTATACTATTCTGGCCCAGCCAGCTAAACCATTGCTGAGTAGCTTTCGACAAGGTAGTTAGGAATACCTTACATTTCACGACCTTACCATATCGGTTCAACAGGGCCACATTCTCAAATTGACCCAAGTGTTCATACGGGTCAGTAGTTCTATCATACTAAAAAGTTAATGGTTTAAAACCAAAGGGCAATTCATCACTCAATATATTATCAAATAAATGACAACTAGCTACGGGTTTAACATCACTTACCCGATTCATCTGCTATCTCAAGGTTTCCATCTGTTGCAGACCTCGTGGTCTTAATAATTAATTGAATCATCAAGAGAGTTTTTGTGCTACCCTCGAATTGTACCTCCAGGTTACGCTGCCCACCTCGATGGGTGGACGGACCTCCAGTCTGCACTGCTCACCTAGTTGGGCGGACGTACCTCCAGTCTACACTGGGTGACCCCCCTGTCTCATCTCGAGATGAGTAAAAAACTCTATCCTCCCTGCCAGCTTGTTGCCCCAGTTCTGAAAAATCTGGGAACCACTTTATTCTTGACTTAGTCTTCCCCCTAAAGTTGGGGGTCTTTAACTGATCATATTCCCTTTAAATCAGGAACCACTTTCTAGTTCTCTGTTTATATCCCTGAAAAATAGGAAACTATATCTTTTTGTTGACTCAGTCCCCCACTAAAAGTGGAGACTATGAACTGCCTTCTCCAGGGGAACCTCGTGGCCCCCTATTTTTTGGACACTCAACATCCAATAATACATCCAGATTTAATTAAACCCATAATTTATTGAGAATATTCGAAGATTTTCACAAAATTATCCAAAGATTTCATGCAATCATCTCAACTCTTATCACTACTCCATGATTTTTTACATCACATTTTAAAAACAAACATCCATTTTCTCACATATACACATAGCATATATATCTAGCAGTTTCTTTGAACATATTTCCAAAAATTCGTAAATCCAAAAATAACAGCTCTCTAGAGCACAAAATCAAGAGATCCCTTCAGCGACGAAGCTAACTCCATGAAACGCGCCTTCAAGAGACGTCATCATCCATATATCAAAATTCACGCAAATCATTCACATAATCAAAACGAGATGAAAATGATTACTCAAGATTCAATTATATCCATGATCTCACTTCAAGTTCTTAACTTAGCATTTATAAGCTAGATTAATTCGAAGGAGAATTCAATAAAATTTCAAGAGCAACTCACGTCTTTCTCAGATATTCCCACAGACGGTGCCAATTTGATGTGCAAAAAAGTGGTCAAGAGATGACCTGGAATTCAACGGGGATTCGTACGTTGAATGTTAAAAATCCTTTAAGCTTTGACTGCAGGAACCTCGTCAATTTCCACGTACGTACCTGAAAAATACACCGGAGGGGGCTCGGGCTCGGGCTCTCCGACGCTCAAGTCAGTTATCACTCTTAATCACATGTGAAATCGTATTCAATAGCTCAACTCAAAGTATTCAAGTGTAAGCAAGTAAAATCAGGTGATTGTGTGTGTTTTGTGATACCTGGATGGGATATTTAAATCCCTCCAGCCGGAGTTTCTCTTCTCCCTCCACTCAATCCACGTTCTGGTCGTGTGTTGTTATTTGCCCCCTCTCTTCTCGGGGTTAACTCCTTTCTCCCACGTCTTCCTCTCTCTTTTCTCAGGGATTTTCAATCTGAGCCCTTGATTTCAATCCAACGGTTCCGTTAATCTAGGAACCTCCAGTATTCTGCATGTAACCCCCTAAATATCAGAACTGACTCCATCAGCCCACTTCTTAGTTCGGCCCAACTCCTTGAATCCTCAATCTCTAGGGCCCATGTTATCCTCATGGGCCTATCTTTTTAGCTCGTTTCACTCCATTTGTCCTCGCTTTCCTCCAGGCCCCTTAGCTAGGGGCCTTTCTGATCTACTCGAATATCAAGGTCTTGGGCTTCTTAGCCAAGCCCAATTCATTTCTTCATTGGTTTGACTCTTGCGATTATTCTTCAATCTCTCTAATATGTGATAAAACCTCCACGTGTCTCTTTCCCATTGGACGACATAAATATTCCCCATCAATCTTAATATCATATCTCAAATAATTCAACCATCTCAGTCTACACTCCTCCTGCATCTGTTCAACTTGCAACCCTGCCAAAATTCAAAATAAATGCAACCAATAATTACCATTTAAATGCAATTATATATCTGGAAGAAAACTCGTATGAGACGGTCTCATACATGAGACCGAGAACAATATAACACAATTAACATCCACTTCTCCCAAAGTGTTAAAGCGTCAATTCTAAATTACACACCGTCTCAACCGTGAGACGGTCTAATTTAAATATGAGCTCTTGGAGGGGATATATGCCACTCACAAATACAGAAAAAAATGAAACCTTTTCAAATTCCTCAATTTTTACTAATCGAGGCAAGCCACAGTTCTCTCTAAATTTAAAACTAATAGGAAAGTAAAATAACAGGCATACCTTGGCTTTATCTACACACAAACGGTGATGAGGGATTTGATAATCGCAAGTATAAATTCGGCTTACCTCGTGTTTGACGGAGGCAGCGCTCCTGTAGCAGCGGCAAATAGATCTATTCTGAACCAGAAACTAAGCAGCGATGTTTCCTCGGGAATGCAGTCGTGGCAGAAATGAGCAGAGGTGCTCTGTACTGTGACAACTGATCTAAATCTGGCCCCGACGCGACGAAATGGTGTGGCTCGGAAAGGCAGCGATGGCGTCGATGCTCCTTTCTAATCACAATGGCGATATGTTTTCTCCGTTCGATGTGGAGAGGCGAAAGGAAGAGAGTATAATAAGGTTTCTGATACGTTTTTTCGGTTTCTTAAAAGATAATTAACACAATTAATAATTAATTAGAAGGGAAAGATAGATGGAAAAGAATTTAAGTAGGAATTTGGAATTATTTTCAATTTTATTTTTAAAGATGGTAAAAAGACACGTGTCAATATGTCAAGGATGACTAATGAGAACCGCATTCGCAAAACACAAATAATACGCATAGAACGATAGTAATTGTTGCCCCAACGCAGGTTGACAAGAAACAATTGAGTTTTGATAAAGTTGTCAAGAGTAAAGTTTATTAATTTTAACGTGCAAAATAAAGAAAAACACCCCCAAGTACTTATAGGGCAAAAAAGACTTGGATTCGTCCAAAAAGAACCGAATCTCATAAACCTATCTACTGACTCCAAATTGATAGATATGTTAATAAGATAAAGACTAAAACGTAAACTAATTAATTAAAAAATAATCTAAGATAATCTGGCCCAACCTTGTAACTAATCTTGTCAAATCTTGGATTCCTTCTTGGGTGATAATTCTGGGACACTATCTTCTTGCCATATCCACCTTGCCGCCTCTTTGTCCCACTATTGCCGCCTATTGGCCCGGGCCCACTTGGCCCGCCTTCTTTCTAGCCCGTCTCGCCCAATAGCACGGACTCTCGGGCCCACTTGGCTCGCCTTCTTCCTAGCCCGCCCAATAGCACTGACTCTCGGGCTCACTTTCCTTGTTCGCATCATTCCCGTCCCCTTCAAGATCTTCTTTGTCATCAAGGACCAAATTCGAAAAACGACTCTTCATTGCATCAAGCTTTTCCCACGTTGCTTCTTCTTTGACTCTCGAATTAAACTTGACTCTACCTTATTGCCATTCAAACTCCATCGCGCCCTTAACATAATCTGTGATAACCGGCCCCAATCCCTTCAACCATTAAACCCCCAACATGATATCTGGTCCTACGAGCGGAAGATCATATAAATCAATTGTGATTGTTAAACCTTGTATGCGAATTGGCACGCCTTTGTACTTCTTATCGCACTACAACCCCTCTCCGCTATCCACCTTCACTTTGCACGGTTCAACAGTCGTGGCTTTAAGATTGAGCTTAGTCGCCAAATCCCGATTGATGAAATTGTGTGTTGACTCGTTGTCTACAAGAACTTTAACCTGTTGATTTCGAACCCATGCAACCAACTTCATCGGCCTTAGCCCACTCTCCCCCGTTATCTCGTGCAATGATATTTCAGCGTTATCGATCTCGTGTCCTCCCCCTTGACTATCTCCACCTGTTGGGGAATTAATTGCCCGGATCTATTCGGGATGAATATTTAAATACAAATTTAATTCTAACAATTATTACTAGCACTAATTAATCCTATATTAATTCAAATAATAATTCAACAACAAATCATGCATACAAATTCGTCACATAAATCCTACGCATGCGGAATTGCTAGGAGTTTACGTGAACTAACCTCTCGGAGTGACAACCGTTGAGAAGATGGATATCCCGTTCACACGAACAAACCCAAAGAGCCTTCTCAAGTATTCCCTCGTCCTTGTTCAACAATCCGGTGGAAGGATACTCGCGAACAATTAACAAAAGGAAAAATAAAATTATGTTGCACCACCTTTGTGGATTTTTAATTTTTCCAACACATGGAATTACACCACACAATTGAAATTTTTCGAAAAAACACAAATTGTCGACGTTTCAAAATATTTGATATTTTATCGATGCTGATATTTTTTTGAAAAACCAATTTCCGTGTTCTGTTGGGGATGAAACATTCATCCCCTATTTATAAGAGGGATGGTGGTCGAAATTTTGGTGAGGAATAAGGTGGGAATTTTTTTTTCTTGGTCTCCAAGAAATCTTGAATATATCTCATATATTCTTTTCTCCATATTTAAAATATTCCACAAAAATCTCACTTCCTCTTGTTATGGATATTTTCGAAAAAATACGGGCCAAGATTTTCAAGATTTGGATCTTCTTGAATTTATGAGATATTCTTGTATTCCAAGAATACATATCTTCCATATTATATTTTCAAGAAAATCAAGAAAATCTTTCCTTCCTTATTTTACTCATAATTTTTGAAAAACACAAATAAATAGCCAAGTGGGAGTTTTCTTGAATTTAATGAGATAAACTTGTATTCCAAGATACTTATCCTCATTCCATAACAAAATTCAAAGAAAATATTTCTCCCTCTTTTATTTATTTATTTTAGAAAAATAGAGGAAAAATAGGCAACAATATTTTATTTAATTTTAAACACCTTTTTTAGTTATTGGACTTTATCTTTGGGCTACTTGAGGGGCCTATAGGAGAATTAAGATTGAACCTTCTAATGGACCTTGAATTTCCAATATTGAGCCACAATATTATTCAAGCCCATAAATATTAATTAATCCCACTACATAATTAATATTGCACTATCCATCTTAACCCATATTACAGTTAATATGGCTCCCAGTTATTATTTTATGTGTTTAAGATTATTCAGTCTATTAATTAATTTAAGCCACTGAAATAGCTTCACATTAATTAATATCTATTTCCTTGGTTCAGGAACGACTCAACATTATTATCCATACCGGAAACTAATTCCACTTGCAAGATTTAGTATGATAAAACTTCTGAGCCTACCAAGGGGACAAATCAAACAAGACTCACTTGCACACCGATTCTCCGTATTAAATATTAGTAATCGTCATGTAACTAATAATATTGCCCAAGATACAAGGTATTGAATCACATGGATTCTCTACCCATCATAAGTAAAATAAATAGTTATTAATTCCACACGATCCTATTTAAAGGACGGGGATTAAGAAATAACTAACCACTGAGGTATAATTCTTCTATATTCAGTACTGAAGAATTTATCCTCCAGTAGGTCCTCTTCAGCGCATCATAATGCACTAGTGCAATCTCTTGGTCAAGACAAGCCAATCTGAGCCTTACACTTCAACCTTTCACGATGGATTGTTCATTTCCATCTAGGTTATGAATTCTGTACTTTTAGTTACAAGGGACTGTTAATTTAGTCTTCTGTGATCTGGTATCACTAAATTAACTACAATGTAACACGTACTTATTATTTGAACAATTATGCAGTAAATATATGTAACATTCAATGATATATTTAAAGCAACACTGATAAATAATTTATTTCAACAAATAAGACAGAAATTCAGTATGGTTATACAAAGTAAAAGCATATTTTCCAGTATAACCCCAACAATCTCCCACCTATACTCAAAGTCTGCTTTTAAGTATACTACAACACGTCTCGTGTAGAATCTACGTGACATCTAATGTCATCTACACGAACCTAATAATATCTCTCCCACTTATACTCAAAGCAGATTGACTATGCACTTGACAACCATTCCTCCCACATGTCTCTTGAATGTTTCCAGTGGCAGACACTTTGTGAAAAGATTAACTAGGTTATTCTCCAGTGCGATCTTAGCCACCTCTTCATCTCCTCTCTTAAAGATTTCTTGTCTATGATTTCTTTCCTTTAGTGTGCTTTTTTGACTTGTAGACTCTTGGTTCCCTTGAATTTGCAACTGCCCCTAGCAAATATTGCTAGACAAATTCGAAACTCCATCCAAGTCCAATAAGAAGGTCAGAAACCAAATGGTTCCTTCCTTTCTTCTGCGACTACTTAACCGACTTCCATGTTTGAGTCAGTGATGCATTTCTGCTTCATACTCGTCCATTTCATGGCTACTACACTTCCAAAATGAAAACACACTAACTGAGGCAGATAGTTTCTGGAAACTATGTCCGATTGGAAATCCGAGTCCGTGTAACCGATGGGAATCGGTATCGACCGATGATAAATCAACATTCTATCTCGAGTTCTCTTGGATACTTGGAATGTTTATAACTGTAGTCCAATGTTCTTTCCCAGGATTACTCTGATATCTTGCTACCATGCCAAACGGTGAAGCAGATATCTGGCCTTGATGGTTTCTACTTTCCCGTCCGGTCCTCTTTCTCTCTTGTAGACCACTTGCATCCAATGGGATTGACCCCATTAAGTGGTTTGACTAGCTCCCACACCTTATTATGATCCATAGAACCCATCTCGGCTTCCATTGCCATTTGCCAAGAATCCGCATCCTTGTCTTGGATTGCCTTATTGTAAGTCCATGGGTCCGATTCATCTTCACCGGGGACCAAGTCCGATGACTCTTCTATCCCCATGAATCACTCGGGTTGTCTAACAACCCTCCCACTACGATGAGGTTCCGATTGTGTAAGTGTGTCGTTTGGTATGTCAACTTGTACTGTTGGCATTGAGGTAAGCCCTCTTAGCTCATCTAAGGTAATCTAACTTCAGGGCTTTTTATCGTTCATATAGTCTTCTTCCAAAAATCTAAAGTGTGTACTGATTACCACCTTTTGATCTTCGGGACCATAGAACAAGCACCCTTTCGTTCCCTCGGAGTACCCTATAAACAACCTTAATTCTGATCGTGGATCCAACTTACCGGCTTCCTTGTCCAACTCGTAAGCCGGACACCCCCAAATTTTCATGTGTCTTAAACTAGGCCTGCGCCCGGTCCACAACTCCTTAGTGGTTTTGGGAACCGATTTGGATGACACCAAATTCAGAATGTAAACCGCTATTTCCAAGGCGTGACCCCAAAACGATTTGGGTATATCCGCATAACTCATCATCGATCTGACAATTTCTAAAAGAGTTATGTTTCTTCGTTCTGCAACCCCGTTTTGTTGAGGGGTTCCGGGTGCAGTCAACTGGGATACAATCCCTTCATCTGACAAGAGGTTCAAAAATTCATCGCTGAGGTATTCGCCTCCACGATCAAATCGTAGACACTTGATACGTTTTTCTCTATGATTCTCTGCTTGAGCCTTAAATTCCTTGAATTTATCAAAGGTCTCAGATTTATACTTCATAAGGTAAATGTATCCATATCTTGAGTAATCATCGATAAAAGTAACGAAATACTCATAACCTCCTCTTGCTTTGATTGACATTGGACCACATACATCGGTGTGAACGATTTCCAACACTTTTTTGTTTCTATTCCCCTTGGCTCTGAATGCCCTCTTGGTCATTTTACCCTCCAAACATGATTCGCAAGTACTTGGAAATGGTTCAACCCGGAGAGACTCCAATGAACCATCTTGAACCAACCTTTGGATCCTTTTTGGATTAATATGATATAGTCTTAGATGCCATAGAAGTGTTTTGTTCACATTTGATGAACGTTTTCTTTTATCCGAAACAGTCGATGTGTTATAGGATGCACTTTGCGTGTGGTGTGCACTTTTAATAGTATAGAGGTTGTTCATCAATATCCCGTAACAGATACACTCATCATTTCAATAAATGATGTCATTCTTATTAGAAGAAACAAAGTATCCATCAAAAGAATTTTAGAAACTAAAAGTGAATTCTTTCTAAAACTAGGAACATAAAGAACGTTTCTTAAAGCTCTGTCTTCAAAAGACAGCTGCACTTCTCCCACTGCTTTAAGCACTACTTACGTAGCACTGCAGTACCTGCTACTCACGTAGCACTACAGTAATGGCTACTTACGTAGAATTGCAATAACCGCTAATCATGTAGCATTGCAATAACTATTACTTACGTAACATTGCCCAGTGTGATGGGGTTCTCACTCCCACTAAGTTATCGGGTCCGCTTGAACCCGTGAAGCAAACATGATCAGTGGATTCCATATCAACTACCCAAGAATGAGAAGTATACGCCGCTAAACAAGTTTCAACAACTAGTGCATGAGTATTACCTTTCTTTCCGGCCCTTTTGGGCTTGGAACTGGCAAACCTCCATTGTCCTTTCTTCACCGCAGTTGAAGTACTTCCCCTTTGGATTTTCCTTGACACCACCACCATCCCTCATCTTACCATTGCCCTAGGCAACAATTGAGTTTGATTGCTTATGACTTTTGGTCCTTTTCTTCTTTTTCCCTTCAATTGGCCTAAAAGATGAAGACGGACCAATTGCCGTCAACGCTTGAGTTTGGTGCCCCATCAACGTCTCTGCCATGACCAAAGTTCGCAATAAATCAGCTAGCGAGGCCAAAGTGCACAAAACTTTTTGGACAGAGAGTGGAGTATCAAATCAATCAGGGTCTCCAGATCATAATCTGTACCCAGAACCTCAAGTTTGTTAAGATGAACCATCAATTTTGAGGACGTAATCCCTTACGGGGTTGTCCTCCACCATTTTCAGCAACAACATCTCTCGCAAGGTGATCTGACGTGTTGGGAAAATAAGGGATGCCCGGATCTATTCGAGGTGAATTTAAATACATATTTAAATTAATCAATTAATTACTAAAATGAATTAATCCTAAATCAATTCAACATAATAATTAAACAAGCAAATAAGCAACATGCGTACACGTAATCCACGTAAATCCTAAGCATGCAGAATCTAGGAGTTACGAGAATACATACATCTTGTAGAGACAACCGTTGAGACGATGGATCAACCCAAAGAGCCTTCCCAAATATGTCCCACGTCCACGAACGTAATCCGGTGGGAGGATTCTCAACGAACGATTTTAATTTAAAGGAGTAAATAAAAATATTTGACACCACCTTTGTGGATTTCTAATTTTTTCAACACATGAAATTACCTTGGGGATGAAAAAAATCATCCCCTATTTATATACAGGGGGGGGGGACGAAAATTTAGGGTCATTGGGTCATTGGGAAATTTCCTTACTTCTTACTCAAGATACAATCTAGAATATATCCAATATATTATACTACAACACGTCTCGTGTAGAATCTACGTAACATCTAATGTCACCTACACGAACCTAATAATATCTCTCCCACTTATACTCAAAGCAGATTGACTATGCACTTGACAACCATTCCTCCCACATGTCTCTTGAATGTTTCCAGTGGCAGACACTTTGTGAAAAGATTAACTAGGTTATTCTCCAATGCGATCTTAACCACCTCTTCATCTCCTCTCTTAACGATTTCTCGTCTATGATTTCTTTCTTCAGTGTGCATTTTTGACTTGTGGACTCTTGGTTCCCTTGAATTTGCAACTGCCCCTAGCAAATATTGCTAGACAAATTCGAAACTCCATCCAAGTCCAATAAGAAGGTCTAGAGCCAAACTGGTTCCTTCACTGCTTCACAAGCAGCTACTTACCCGACTTCCATGGTTGAGTTAGTGATGCATTTCTACTTCACACTCGCCCATTTCATGGCTACACTTCCAAAATAAAAACACACTAACTGAGGCAGATAGTTTTTGAAAACTATGTCCGATTGGAAATCCGATTCCGTGTAACCGATGGGAATCAGACTGTCTGACTGATAAACCAACATTCTATCTCGAGTTCTCTTCAGATACTTCAGAATGTTTTTAACTGTAGTCCAATGTTCTTTCCCTGGATTACTCTGATATCTTGCTACCATGCCAATGGTGAAGCAGATATCTGGCCTTGAAGGTTTCTACTTTCCCGTCCGGTCCTCTTTTTCTCTTGTAGACCACTTGCATCCAATGGGATTGACCCCATTAAGTGGTTTGACTAGCTCTTTTAGAACCCATCTCGGCTTCCATTGCCATTTGCCAAGAATCCGCATCCTTGTCTTGGATTGCCTTATTGTAAGTCCATGGGTCAAATTCATCTTCACCGGGGACCAAGTCCGACGACTCTTCTATCCCCATGAATCTCTCGGGTTGTCTAACAACCCTCCCACTATGACGAGATTCCGATTGTGTAAATGTGTCGTTTAGTATGTTAACTTGTACTATTGGCATTGAGGTAAGCCCTCTTAGCTCATCTAAGGTAATCTAACTTCTGGGCTTTTTATCGTTCATATAGTCTTCATCCAAAAATCTAAAGTGCGTACTGATTACCACCTTTTGATTATCGGGACCATAGAACATGCACCCTTTCGTTCCCTCGGGGTACCCTATAAACAGCCTTAATTCTGACCGTGGATCCAACTTACCAGCTTCCTTGTCCAACTCGTTTGCCGGACACCCCCAAATTTTCATGTGTCTTAAATTGGGCTTGCGCCCGGTCCACAACTCCTTAGTGGTTTTGGGAACCGATTTGGATGTCACCAAATTCAGAATGTAAGCCGCTATTTCCAAGGCGTGACCCCAAAACAATTTGGGTATATCCGCATAACTCATCATCGATCTGACCATTTCTAAAAGAGTTATGTTTCTTCGTCCTGCAACCCCGTTTTGTTGAGGGGTGTTGGGAGATGAATTTAATAAAGACATATATGATTTTGATTAGATCCCAAAACCCTGAGTATGACATGTTCAGAATAATCTTGATAGTTGAGTCAGGATTCAGTTTTAGAGTATTCAGGATGATATCTGCAAAATGTATAGTCAGCAGATATAGATCAGGTTAGGAACTAAGTCAGAGTGTTGTTAAGGTTATATCAACTCAGAGTTTGTAACCAAAAGAGCCGTTGAAGGTGTCTACCTTTAACTGGAGACAAAAGTCAAAAAGAGGAAGATAACAACATACCATCTCGACAATCGACAAAGGATGGTCATTGTTGAAAAAAAGATGTCGAAGTACAAAAGTTCGGATCGCAAAAAGTGAAGACCGGCTACATAAAAGGCTATTGCCTAAAACGTGTTAGGGAGTATCAAACCCTAAATATAGTTGTTCTCACACACCATAAGAGGAAACTCACGAAGTATATCTCCTCCAAGCGGATAGTTTTTCAAGAGTGACCTTGGTGTATGCCTATAAATACTTGTGACCCTTTACATTGTAAGGTTACGGAAATTTGTAAGCAACTCAAGAGCTCAAACTTATTATCGTAAAGTTAAAGCACTTTCGAAAAAAAACTTAGAATTTCCCAAGTCCTTTTAAATCGAAGAGAGCTCATTCCACTAAGCCTAGCTTGATAAGATATATCAAAGCTTAGTCGAGATATCCTAGCCTTTGCATTGTACTTTATTGTAAAGGATATCTCATCCTAGTTGAAAACCAACCAAGAAACCCCAAACCCTTTAGAAGGTAGTTTGAGTGTGATTGTTGGTGAGAAGAGTTGTAAAGAGTTAGTAAACTACGCGGAGTAGTCGAAAAGCTCTAGAGGTGAAGTTAGTAAGCTCTGAGAGGTAGTGAAAGCTTGTTTGTGTTTGAGTAAGTAAAACGGAGGTAGTCGAGAAAGCTCAAGGTCGGGTTGAGTAAGTAAACTCGTGGAGTAGTCGAAAGCTCGGGGCGAGTTGAGTAAGTAAACTCACGCGAGGTAGTCAAAAAGCTCGAGGAAGTGATTAGTGAATTTTCTCGAGGATCGAGAGAGTGGGCGTAGGAGCTTGAGTCTACGAACCACTATAAATTCTTTGTGTTGTTTATTGCTTTCTTTATCTCAGGCTTAATCATTGCATTGACTTAAATCTGAAAGCATATTTTTCACTGATATTTGAGTTGGAATCAATCCACTGGAAGTTGCATGTAATTGAATCACAGCCTAATCACTATTCCATTCAAAGGAAGGTTTTTGAAAAAAGCTTAAAACGAGTATAAACTAAAGGGCCAACCATTCACATCGAGTAGCTAGAACAGATAGTTACCAAACCGAACTTACTCTTACGAGGGTTGATAAGTTAGTTATCGATCTAAGCAACTCAGGATCTCTCAAAACTTCAGGACTCGGTTGGGATTATCGAGGTTTCGAAAGCGACTTCGGGATCCTTGTCTCCAGACTTTGACTCAGAGCGATCTGTGCTTCTCGGGACCAAATCATCGGAAAAAACTGACCCAAGTGACCTCGAAGAAGAAAAAGTTTTAAAAACATTGAACACGTGTATTCCCCCATACGTGTAAGACTCATTATATGCCGGGACCAACAAGTGGTATCGGAAGCGGTGGTTCAACTTGACCACTGCTTTTTGTTGACCAAAGTTTTATTTGCTAAAAATACTTGTGGCCTATCCGAATCGATCTTATTTCTTTGAATTCTTAAAAGACTCAGATAAAAATGTCTTCTAAGAAACTTCCCATGTTCTCAGTGGGGAACTATGATTTATGGAGACTGAGAATGCAGGCTCACCTGTATTCCAAACATAAACGAATGTGGAGAGTGGTCTCTGAAGGACCATTCCAATTTCTTGTGGTGAATCGGAGGAGGAAAGAAAATGAGAAAGCGATCCTAGAAGCGAGAATTTCCTAAGTCTGATGACCAACCGACTCCTGAGGAGAGAAAGTTAGTCAATCTAGACTATATAGCTAAAGACACACTATACAGTACAATTGATGATGGTGTGATGGGAATGATCTCTCACTGCAATACTGCAAAAGAAATTTGGGATACACTAGCTGTAATGTGCCAAGGCACATATCATATCAAAGAAAACAAACTTTAAGTTGCAATAGGAAAGTTTGATAGTTTTGAAATGGAAGAAGGTGAATCAATTGACAAATTGGAAGTCAGATTCACTAGTATTATGAATGATCTAAATGCACTTGGTAAGAAATATCCACAGAGAGAAGTTGCATTGAAAATTCTTAGAGGTCTTTCTAAGAAATGGGATATCCATGCAGTGGTGATTGAAAACACCAAAAACATTAATTCAATGACCTATCAACAAGTCTTCTCTGAGCTGAAGGCCTATGAGTTTGTAATTGATAAGAAATCCAAAAAGGCTGACAACAAAGATGATTCATCATCTAGTAAAAATGTGGCTTTTAAGGCCAAAAAAAACACATAAAACTAGAGAGTTCGAGAACTCCTTGCTAAGAATCGGGGATGAGCTTGAGGATAAGCTAGCACGATGGCAAGGAGGTTTGAAAGACTTAATAATCGATATGGAAAATACAAAAGCTATTACAGGGAATCACAGTGCGGAAGAAACACGAGGACGGATCAAGTTGAGAAGAAGAAGGACACGAAATCGAGGGATCTTCATCCAAAAGGAAGGACTTCAAGTCAAAGAAGAAAGTGACCGGGAGGATGATGCCAACGGATGCTACAATTGCCAAAAGAAAGGTCACTTCGATTATGATTGTCGGATCGAAAGTGCTAAGGAGAGAGAAGAAAAGACAAGCTAAAAAGAGACAAAAGTTCTCTAGCAAAAAGGCCATGGTTGCGGAAGAAGAACATTACGAGGTGGGATCTAGCTCTTGGATGAGATATTCTCGAGACAAGTGAAAGTGATGACATTTGTCGATGGCCATTGAGGAGGTAAACTCTTCTTTCTCTGTTGTTACTCCCTACACTAGCACAAGAGTTGTCAAGTTCAAGCTGTAAATCAATTTGACTGATGGATTCTTTTTGAGAATCTAATGAAGGACTATCTTTGTTTTTACAAGAATCGCTAAATGAAACTCAAGAGCGAGAATAAGGAATCAAGGTGAAAATCTAAAATGGAAAGACTCTAGCAAAACCGAGACCACTTCTCAATTAATGGGAGCTCTTGATGAACTGGATGTTCGAAAAGTACAACTCTCGAGAGAAAGAGAAGTTGATAGTGACCCTAATCGAAAAAGCTAGAGAAATCCATTTCAAGAGATTCAAATTGATCGTAACTAAGTTCAATGACCTCTCGAGAAGCATGAAACTCTCTGAACTGAGGAGGATAGTGCATGAGAAGAAGCTAACTCTATTGAATATCGCATCTAAAGTAATAGATGAAATTGAGTTACCAGAGATCTGCCACTATAAAATACGGATTGGGATACATTCTAGGGGAACCTCACAAGGTCATCTGAATCTTTGCATCAAGTAGCAAGAAGACAATCTTTGTAAAACACCAGTGACACCTACACTTCAAATCGAAGAAATGCCCAAGGTTGTAGACAAGGAAAAGGACCCATGGTTTGATAAAAGAAACTGAATGATCGGGTAGGAAAGCCCAAACCTCGGTGAATGCTAGAAAAACCCGAGTACTCGATTGGAAAATTTCGAGCAAGTACTTCAAATCCTCGGGCTAAGAATGCAAACACGAAAGGTTCGCCTTTGAACCATCGAGAGGAATCTTGAAGAGAAACACTCGCAGAGACATTCTCAATCGAAGAGACCAAGTCCTCAAAATATCTTGAAAGACCCAAATTTCAAAGTCTGAGACAACCTGAACCCCCACTTGCCTAAGGGTAAAGGTTATACGAACTGAGTCAACAAAGATTTAAACAATTTGCCTGAAGCCAAAGCAAATGAAACGAAGGCTGAACCAATGAAAAAATTCAAAAGCCCATGTTCATGCTAAGGCTAGCACTCATACACAGGAAACTGCTAAGGCACCCAGAGTAGTGAATGTGTATGTTGATGTTTATTTAAGACAAATTAGCCACTCTAAAGTGATTAGAGTTGGCAGGCAGATTTGGATTCCGAAAGGTACAACTAACCTTGTAGGGCCCTATAAAAATTGGGTACCTAAAAATTGATCTGTTTTTCAGGAGGAAAACAAGGGCACCTTTGGTGATTAAAGATCACATAAAGACGATGAGCAGAGATGAAAAAAAGCCCCTGATGTATGGTATCTTGACAGTGGATGTTCAAGACATATGACAGGATTCAAGAAGATACTCAGTGACTATGTTGAACAAAGAGGCCCTCAGATCAATTTTGGAGATAACTCCAAGGGACAGACTGAAGGATATGGAACTTTGGAAATCGACTCAGTTCATATCCATGGTTTGCTTTCAATAATTTGCTTTCATAATTTGCTTTCAATAAGCCAATTATGTGATAAAGGTTTTAATGTTGAGTTCTCTAAGAACTTATGTTATGTGAAAGATGATACAACACAAAAAATATTACTGACTGGTACTAGAAAAGGAAATGTTTATCTTGTTGATTGGAGTTCAACTCCTAAAGATACATGTTTGGTTGCTAAAAGTTCCATAGATACCAGTTGGTTATGGCATAAAAGAATGAATCACCTGAATTTCAAAACCCTGAACAAGCTTGCAAGATTAGCTCTTGTAAGAGGGTTGCCTAATGAAGTGTTCAGTAAGGAACATATTTGTGATGCGTGCCAGAAAGGAAAACAAATTAGAGCATCATTTAAAAGCAAAGTAGATGTTTTCTTGAGAGAATACTTCAGTTATTGCATATGGATCTCTTTGGTCCAATAACTCCAGTAAGCACCAATGGCAGGAAATACACACTAGTAGTAGTTGATGACTACTCAAGATATACTTGGGTCATATTCTTACTCAGTAAGAAAGAGACTCAAATAAAGCTGCCAGAATTACTGAAAAGGCTCAGTATTGAGAAAAATCTGAGTGTGGTCAAAATCAGATCTGACAAAGGAACTGAATTTATAAATCATATCATATCTGATTATTGTGCAGCAAATGGAATTACTCATGAAACATCAGCTGCAAGGACCCCTCAACAAAATGGTGTTGCTGAAAGAAGGAATAGGACTCTGAAAGAAGCTGCAAGGACAATGATAACTGAAGCTGATATTCCTAAAAGGTTTTGGGCTGAAGTTGTCAACACTACATGCTACTCTCAGAACAGATCCATGCTGACCAAGAGTCAAGGCAAAATACCTTATGAGCTTTGGAATGAAAGGAAGCCGCTTGTTTCTTTCTTTCGTGTATTTGGTTTCAAGTGTTTCATACACAATAATGGTAAAGATCAGTTGAAAACATTTGATAGTAAAGCTGATGAAGGAATATTCTTAGGATATTTTGAAGTCGATAAAAGCTTTCGAGTTTACAAGCGTAAGACTCTTATTGTGGAGGAAACACCTCATGTTGTTTTTGATGAATCTACTTGTGTTCGAAAAAAGCGGGAACATGATCTGAGATGAAATGACCAAGAGGATCACCAGTTAAGCCCTGAAAAAGAATGACAAATCATCCATTGAACACGAAAAGAAGAAGTCGGTCACTATCTATGATTGGGTGACTCGGACTTCGATAAAAAGTTCGAGGATGGAACTCGGGATGGTGAGACTCGGGAAAGCCAACACACCAAAGGTGACCAATCCGAGCAGACACCGATTCGGACTTCGGTATGTGATGCCAATGAAGATGTTGTCACGGTGAGGCAAATTCGAATCTATCAACCAAAGGGGAACAAATGTCTCGACAATGTTCGAATAAATTTCCGAGGAAGATGATTTCCTTTCTCCTTTTCTCGTTGTTCCTTGAGTTCTTGAATTAATCGAACCTAACATTTCAAATGTTGAGGATACCGATTGAAAGGGGAACATCTAGAAGGAAATGGTTAGATAGTCATCCTACAAGTCGGATTGTGGGTGATCTAGCTGAAGGTGTCAAAACAAGAAGGTTCCATGGTGAGAGTGCACTATTCTGCTTTGCTTCCTATCGGAGAAAGAACTCTTGAGATTGGTGAAGCTCTACAAGATTCTCATTGGATTCTTCTTTATGCAAGATGAAATTTGAATCAATTTTCAAGGAATGAAGTATGGGAGCTAGTAGATAGACACGAAAGGCACAATGTCATTGGAACCAAGTGGGTATTTAAGAATAAAAGAGATGAAAACAACAACATTGTAATAAACAAAAGGCAAATTTAGTTGCACAAGGTTATTCCCAAGAAGAAGGCTTGGATTATGATGAAACCTTTGCACCGGTTCAAGACTAGAAGCTATCAGATTGTTTCTTGCATATCTTTGCCCACATGAAGTTCACGATCTATCAAATGGATGTGAAAAGTGCATTTTGAGCGGTGTGCTTAAAGAAAGAGGTTTATGTGGAACAACCTCCGGTTTCAAAGCAGAATGACCAAGTTTCTGTGCTCGAAAAAGCTTTGTATGGTCTTAAGCAAGCACCGAGCATGGTATGATACTCTTTCTCGGTTTCTTCTTGACCATGGTTTTGTCAAAGGCTGTTGATAGAACTCTGTTCGGGATAGAAGATGGGGAAGATATCTTCTTGGTTCGGATATATGTTGATGATATCATTTTGGATCTCAAACCATCGGTTTGTGTGAAAAGTTTTCAACAACGATGAAAGGCAAGTTTGAGATGTCAATGATGGGAGAGATGAATTTCTTTCTAGGTCTTCAAGTGAAACGATCAAAGGAAGGAATATTCATCAATCGTGCAAAGTACACGAGACACGATTGCCAAATATGGTGTACAAAATTACAATGCGGTTAGGATTCCTATGAATACTAACTACAAGATGGATCTGATTACGAAGGCAAATCGAGTGAGTCATCTTGATTATAGAGGAATCATTGGATCATTGCTCTATCTCATGAGCAAGTAAGTAGGATATAACATTTCTTTGTTGGGATATGTGCAAGATACCAAGCTAATCCTAAGGCTAGTCACATGGAGGTCGCCAAAATGATCTTGAAGTATCTTAAGGGGCGCGATGAATAGAGGATTATGGTATCGGTGATGATAACCTTGAATTAACCGGTTACTCGGATCTTCGATTATGGAGGTTTCAGGAGGATTGTGAAGTCCACTCTCGTAACTTGTCAATTTCTAGGAAGTGGTGATATCTTGGTTTTTGAAGAAAAGACCTCGGTAGTAACCATCTTCTGAAAATTTGAATACATGGTGCGCAGGAAGGCTGCGTACTTTCGATTCTTTGGCTCGGACAACAATTAAGGGATTATAAAGTTGTAGCCAATGAAGTACCAATATTTTGTGACAATAATAGTGCCATTGCTATTTCAAAAAATCCGTTATTGCACCGGATGCAAGCATGTGGATATCGGACATCACTTCGCCGAGATCATGTCGAGAAAAAGGACATAAGGATGGAGAAAATTCATCTCGATAGCAGAGCGGTGATATCTTGACTAAACCTTTGGCTGAATCAAGATTTCAGGAACTTTCAGTTGAATTAGGGATGTTGGATCCAGGTGTATAGAGTAAATCTGAAAAATTGAAGGTTTTCAGATGCATGAAGTTTTCTCGTAATTCTCTTGAGAAACTCGAGGATAAAATGGAAATCTTGAAGCGAGTATCGAAACTTCGATTCTTGAAGGTCGATTACTCGGTGTTATCTTGAACCCATTCGATTTTCGATTATCATCTTGACATTTTATCAAGGTCAATACTCAGTAAGACTGATAGAGGGAAATTAGTCTGAAGAAGTAATGACTCATGCGACTCATTTATTGGTTAAGTGAAGCTCAGTAATCATTTGCAATAAATACAAAACACCTAAGGAATGTTTTTGGGCGGGATCTTTTGAAATTCCGAAGAAGGTCAACAGTCATTTAATGCTCTGTTACATTAATGACCAATGAGGATATATTAGCGACTTACTTTTCGGGAATAGACCTTTCGCATCCCGATTAATCGGCGATTAATCTAAACCGTTGCTTTTCACCTAACCAACGCGAATTCCCACGATCTCGAAACTATATATTCCTCAAGAAGCCATTCAAACCAAATTTTATCAAACCCTTCGTTCCCAAAATCCTCTGCAAGAAAATCCCCTTTGCCCAGAAAACCTAAACCCTAAATCTTTAATCTCTCAAATGGCTCCTACCGTTTTTGACAAATTAGCCGAAACCAATAAACCTTGGTACAAGTTCGTTGTCTCGCTCGATAGCACAACCAACTCTAAACCAGAAGAGGAGGCTCTCCATTTGATTCGTTTGGCCAAGCTCACCAATCTCGTCGTAAACCGACCGGACCAAGAATACGCGAAAGAGGTAATCGAGTTCATCTGTAATATGAAAATAGATGAAGAGGATGGTATACATTCCGAGATTACTGTATCACATTTAGAACACTCGTCTAAATACATCGACTTTGAAAGGGAATTATATATAATTCTGAAGAATTTATACGATGTTTTTGAGCTTTGTGATAGAGGAGAGGATCCTGCTGTGTATATGTTGGGTAGAGAGCAAGAGTTTTTAGATAGGATTGCTGAGAATCCTGTAAAATTTGAGGCTACACTGCATAAGAGGCATTTGAAACCACAATATAGAATTTTGTTTGATATTGTGAGCAAATGCATCATGAGTCATTCGGGGAGTTTTGAGCAGATTAGTACCCCGAAGCTCCGATTAATGGCGGCGATCGAGGCTTCACCCACCACCGACTTCAACTGGCTCAGATTCTTGATTCAGATGGTGAGTGAGCAGGCCAAGGTCATGAAAAGGGAGAAGGATGGGGCAATATCTATCAAAGGCAAGATCCACCATGCCACCAAAATAGCATTTATTTTGGAGATGTGCAGAGAGGAGGAGGACATCTTCGCCAATTCGACCCCATTTCCCAAGTCCAAAGTGATGTTCAAGCCCATTGCTGCGAAGAGGACTATTAAGGGAAAGAAAGAGAAGAAAGTGGAATCACCGATTCAATTTCTTTGAAAAAAAACCCAACAAACCGGGGAAGGTTTTGTTGGATGCCAAGAAGGAGCAGGGTGAGAAGTTGAAGAAGCAGAAAACCCTCGCTCCGAAGCGCAAAAGGATGGTGGTTCTCACTGATGAAGATGAAGAAAGTGAGACTGAGGAGATTCAGCCTAAGAGTCAAGCTGCTCAGAAATCGCCTTTACTCGTATTGGCTCAGGCAATCTCAAAGGCACAGGATCAAACTGAGGAGCATGTCTTCTCTGAGGTTCTTGAGACTTCGCTTAGCTCAGATAAATTTTCTTAGGAAATTTTTCAAGGACCTTAGACCTCAGAAAATGTTCAGATTCCATCTAAGGATGTGGCGAATCAGACCACAGAAGATGCTCAGATTCCTGCCGAGGAAGTGCGTTCGGTTCTCGAGAGCAACCGAAAATCCCATCGAGGCGGCGCCGCTCGGACCTCGAGAACAAAGCGATTCAAACCGAGGAGACTGCCCAAACCTCAGAGTCTGCTGAGCCTCAGGAGCAAGTGAATTTTGATGAGCTCCTGAATGAGCAGATCTTTCAGCAGATTTTCCAACTGAACCTGGGAGCCCGATGCTTAAGAAAGGTGAAGCTGAAGAAACCGAGTGGAGGAGCAAGGGGGAACGGTTCATCCTTGACCGCTACCCTAAGCTCAGCTCATACCCTGATCTGCAAGATATCTTCTTGATTAAGGTCGGCGGTTTTCATCCTCAATCGACTCTTAGGAGATGCTTAACATTGCTACATTCGAGGAGGGTAAGACCGGTGGAATGAGGAGGCGGCCTTCCTAATTGAATTCTCGAGATTGAAAAGACAAAGCCGGGATGAAAATTTCCGATTTTGATGAGCTAGTTCAGAAGAAGATCGCTGAGAGGAGAGCTACTGAAGTTGGTGCCCCTAGCAGCAGAGACAAATCTCAAGATGGGGACCAACAGGGAGATGCTGAGGATCAGTCTCAGATGGAGAAGGAAACTCCTTGTGCTGATCAACCTGAAATCATTCAAACTCAGACTGAAGCTAGCACTCTTCAGGTACCTTTTGGCACTATTAACAATTATGCCAAAGTTACTGAAGTTTCTATCTTTAACTCTAAAGTGTCGATGTCTGACCGAGGCTCGATTAGAGATGGAGCTCGAGGATGAAAGTGATGCTTTCAGTCTTGAGACCGACCCCGGTGTTGTGTCCGAACACGAGGATGATCAAACAGCACATAAGGTGCAAAATATTCCTGAGATCGACCTCACTCCCATAGTGGAGAAGCTTGAGAAGGTTGAGCCAATGTTGAACAAGATCGCTCAGATGGAAGAGACATTGGCTAGCCAAACTCAGAAGATGGAGAATCTGAGTTCATCTTCAGAACTGGTGCAACTTCAAGACACTCTGACCTCAAAGATGACCTCCATGGAAGACAAAATTTGAATGAGAATTTGGAGGAGGAGTCAAAAGCCGGTGATCTTTGAACTTAAACGAAGCACTAGGAGAGGCGAGTTTCTAGAGGTGAAGTTGGCGAGAGAAGAGAAAATCTTGATCAAGTCTCCTTTGTTGAGGAAATGAGCTCAATGCTCAAGACCAAGATGACAAAGATGTTTAAAGATGCTCTCTCTGACCAATTCTCTATGGCAAAGAACCACCTCAGGAGGCTAGAAGATGAACAGGATCAGTTAGCAGGAGAGGTGCTCTGTGTAAGCAAAGAGCAATACCATATGGACACAACACTCTCTAGACTCCTACCAAATTACGGTGCCAAGAAGGGGGAAAGGCCAGGTGAAGACCTCGGGGAAGTTATTAGCGCGTACTTTGGAGAAAAAAAAAAAAAAGGAAAGTGAAATGAATATCCTATCTAAAGCCTTGAAGGAAGTTAAGAAAAGCTCTTGACAAGATGAAGTTCAAGAAGGTGGAGAAGCCGATCTACACTCGGGGTTTACGAGGAAACCATGCTTGATGTTGCAAGAGAGAACCGAGTGATAGAGCTAAGGTTGGAACAAGCCCAGTCTTTCTTTGAATTGCCTATGAAGAGGAAAGCATTGGACATTGTTGAACCTGAGAGCAAGCGTGCTAAGGCTTCTAAGCCAGTACAAAGAAAGTTGGTTGAAGAATTAGAAGAGTCTGCAGGTCAACCTCAGAGAAAAGTCTTCAACACATGGAATGCTCTGAAGACACTCCAGATAGAACAAGCAAAAGAAAAGCTAACGCCCGGTCTCAAGGCGTGCTCTGAATCGAGAAGAAAGGAAGAAGAGCGAAACGAAGGAGTGGATACAAAAAGTTTGCGAGCAAAGCGGAGAGAGACATCAAAAAAAGCGAGAAATGGCCCACACGTTGACAAATGGATGCCCATCCAATTCAACGATAGTTGGGAAGAGGTCAAGAGAACATACGGTTCTACTATGATGTGCTTTCGAGGGAATGGAAAGGGAAAGCTTCGGATCAAATGAAGCATTTATTGAATATCTCCTAACCTTCTATCCTAAATATCTCCAAAATTTGGATAAACCTTGCGGATGAAGGAAAGGTGCGAGATAGTAGCCCCGGTCCATATACCTACCCTCCTCCAAGACTTAGTAATGGCTTGGTGAATGAAAAAAGCCATTACTCAAGAAATATCTCATTATCTTTGCCGCGATTAGGTCCGACAGGAGCGATTCGGATATCATCAAGGAAAGAAATGCTTTGAAGAAGAGGTATTTGGAATGTTCAACTTTGGGAGTTGCCGTGATGAAGTTGAAGAAGATCTGTTGAAGAAACGAAAGAAGAAGAGCCAAATCAAGATCAAGGCGAAGACTTACACGAAGACACTTGTAAGTCAGAACTCAAAAATCATCATCAATGAAGCTTTATCATTTGTGCTCAAAAGATAATATCTCATTATCTTATTTACATGTCTTTTACTTTTGATATGCGGAATGATGTCTCTGAATTAATTGTTTATGGGAAATTGCTTATTAAGTATTTGGTGATGAATCCTTTGACAGATTCATTACTGAAGAAATTGTTGAATGATTAATTGTTGGGAGATTCTCAGAAATTGTTGGGAGATTCTCTGTTCAGGAAATTATTGGAGAAATAACCAATCTTGTAATAAGATAAACTGAAACCTGAGTTTAGGTTGTATGGTTGTAACAAGATAGGTTTTGGCATCATCAAAAAAGGGGAAATTGTTGGGAGATGAATTTAATAAAGACATATGATTTTGATTAGATCCCAAAACCCTGAGTATGACATGTTCAGAATAATCTTGATAGTTGAGTCAGGATTCAGTTTTAGAGTATTCAGGATGATATCTGCAAAATGTATAGTCAGCAGATATAGATCAGGTTAGGATCTAAAGATTCTGAAGAACTCAGTATGTTTCTGAAGAAACTGAAGTTTCAGTATGAAACTAAAGTTTCTGAAGACTCAGTAAGAAACTGAGAATCTGAAGACTCAGTGTGAAACTGAGATACTGAAGACTCAGTATGAAACTGAGAATCTGAAGACTCAGTGTGAAACTGAGATACTGAAGACTCAGTATGAAACTGAGGAACTGAAGACTCAGCATGAAGATTCAGTATATCAGTCAGTATATCTGTGAAGACTCAGAAGACCCTGAAGACTCAGAAGACTCTGAAGACGCAGAAGACAGAAGACTGAAGAACTGAAGATCAAGAATACTGAAGGCACAGTAATTACTGAAGACTCAGTAATGTACTGAATGCTCAGTATAAACCTGAATGTTCCGAGGCACTGAGAATATCTATCTGAAAGATGCAATACTGAGAAGATCGCGATTCCTTAGAAAAATAGATATTTGCCAAGACATTCAAATGCAGACAAAAGGAACTAAGTCAAAGTGTTGTTAAGGTTATATCAACTCAGAGTTTGTAACCAAAAGAGCCGTTGAAGGTGTCTACCTTTAACTGGAGACAAAAGTCAAAAAGAGGAAGACAGCACTGTACCATACTGACACTGACAGTGACAGGTCGCTGAAAAAGATGTCAGAAGTACAAAAGTTCCATACTGAGGGATTTGATAATCGCAAGTATAAATTCGGCTTACCTCGTGTATGACGGAGGCAGCGCTCCTGTAGCAGCGGCAAATAGATCTATTCTGAACCAGAAACTAAGCAGCGATGTTTCCTCGGGAATGCGGTCGTGGCAGAAATGAGCAGAGGTGCTCTGTACTGTGACAACTGATCTAAATCTGGCCCCGACGCGACGAAATGGTGTGGCTCGGAAAGGCAGCGATGGCGTCGATGCTCCTTTCTAATCACAATGGCGATATGTTTTCTCCGTTCGATGTGGAGAGGCGAAAGGAAGAGAGTATAATAAGTTTTCTGATACGTTTTTTCGGTTTCTTAAAAGATAATTAACACAATTAATAATTAATTAGAAGGGAAAGATAGATGGACAAGAATTTAAGTAGGAATTTGGAATTATTTTCAATTTTATTTTTAAAGATGGTAAAAAGACACGTGTCAATATGTCAAGGATGACTGATGAGAACCGCATTCGCAAAACACAAATAATACGCATAGAACGATAGTAATTGTTGCCCCAACGTAGGTTGACAAGAAACAATTGAGTTTTGATAAAGTTGTCAAGAGTAAAGTTTATTAATTTTAACGTGCAAAATAAAGAAAAACACCCCCAAGTATTTATAGGGCAAAAAAAGACTTGGATTCGTCCAAAAAGAACCGAATCTCATAAACCTATCTACTGACTCCAAATTGAAAGATATGTTAATAAGATAAAGACTAAAACGTAAACTAATTAATTAAAAAATAATCTAAGATAATCTGGCCCAACCTTGTAACTAATCTTATCAAATCTTGGATTCCTTCTTGGGTGATAATTCTGGGACACTATCTTCTTGCCATATCCACCTTGCCGCCTCTTTGTCCCACTATTGCCGCCTATTGGCCCGGGCCCACTTGGCCCGCCTTCTTTCTAGCCCATCTCGCCCAATAGCACTGACTCTCGGGCCCACTTGGCCCGCCTTCTTCCTAGCCCGCCCAATAGCACTGACTCTCAGGCTCACTTTCCTTGTTCGCATCATTCCCGTCCCCTTCAAGATCTTCTTTGTCATCAAGGACCAAATTCAAAAAACGACTCTTCATTGCATCAAGCTTTTCCCACGTTGCTTCTTCTTTGACTCTCGAATTAAACTTGACTCTACCTTATTGCCATTCAAACTCCATCGCTCCCTTAACATAATCTGTGAAAACCGGCCTTGGCCCATGCAACCAAGTTATTGCCATTTAAACTTGACTCTACCTTATTTCGAACCCATGCAACCATCTTCATCGGCCTTGGCCCACTCTCCCCCGTTATCGCGTGCAATGATATTTCAGCGTTATCGATCTCGTGTCCTCCCCCTTGACTATCTCCACCTGTTGGGGAATTAATTGCCCGGATCTATTCGGGATTAATATTTAAATACAAATTTAATTCTAACAATTATTACTAGCACTAATTAATCCTATATTAATTCAAATAATAATTCAACAACAAATCATGCATACAAATTCGTCACATAAATCCTACACATTCGGAATTGCTAGGAGTTTACGTGAACTAACCTCTCGGAGTGACAACCGTTGAGAAGATGGATATCCCGTTCACACGAACAAACCCAAAGAGCCTTCTCAAGTATTCCCTCGTCCTTGTTCAACAATCCGGTGGAAGGATACTCGCGAACAATTAACAAAAGGAAAAATAAAATTATGTTGCACCACCTTTGTGGATTTTTAATTTTTCCAACACATGGAATTACACCACACAATTGAAATTTTTCGAAAAAACACAAATTGTCGACGTTTCAAAATATTTGATATTTTATCGATGCTGATATTTTTTCGAAAAACCAATTTCCGTGTTCTGTTGGGGATGAAACATTCATCCCCTATTTATAAGAGGGATGGTGGTCGAAATTTTGGTGAGGAATAAGGTGGGAATTTTGTTTTCTTGGTCTCCAAGAAATCTTGAATATATCTCATATATTCTTTTCTCCATATTTAAAATATTCCACAAAAATCTCACTTCCTCTTGTTATGGATATTTTCGAAAAAATACGGGCCAAGATTTTCAAGATTTGGATCTTCTTGAATTTATGAGATATTCTTGTATTCCAAGAATACATATCTTCCATAATATATTTTCAAGAAAATCAAGAAAATCTTTCCTTCCTTATTTTACTCATAATTTTTGAAAAACACAAATAAATAGCCAAGTGGGAGTTTTCTTGAATTTAATGACTTGTATTCCAAGATACTTATCCTCATTCCATAACAAAATTCAAAGAAAATATTTCTCCCTCTTTTATTTATTTATTTTAGAAAAATACAGGAAAAATAGGCAACAATAGTTTATTTAATTTTAAACACCTTTTTTAGTTATTAAACTTTATCTTTGGGCTACTTGAGGGGCCTATAGGAGAATTAAGATTGAACCTTCTAATGGACCTTGAATTTCCAATATTGAGCCACAATATTATTCAAGCCCATAAATATTAATTAATCCCACTACATAATTAATATTGCACTATCCATCTTAACCCATATTACAGTTAATATGTCTCCCAGTTATTATTTTATGTGTTTAAGATTATTCAGTCTATTAATTAATTTAAGCCACTGAAATAGCTTCACATTAATTAATATCTATTTCCTTGGTTCAGGAACGACTCAACATTATTATCCATACCGGAAACTAATTCCACTTGCAAGATTTAGTATGATAAAACTTCTGAGCCTACCAAGGGGACAAATCAAACAAGACTCACTTGCACGCCGATTCTCCGTATTAAATATTAGTAATCGTCATGTAACTAATAATATTGCCCAAGATACAAGGTATTGCATCACATGGATTCTCTACCCATCATAAGTAAAATAAATAGTTATTAATTCCACACGATCCTATATAAAGGACGGGGATTAAGAAATAACTAACCACTGAGGTATAATTCTTCTATATTCAGTACTGAAGAATTTATCCTCCAATGGAGGTCCTCTTTGGTAGATCATAATGCACTAGTGCAATCTCTTGGTCAAGACAAGCCAATCTGAGCCTTACACTTCAACCTTTCACGATGGATTGTTCATTTCCATCTAGGTTATGAATTCTGTACTTTTAGTTACAAGGGACTGTTAATTTAGTCTTCTGTGATCTGGTATCACTAAATTAACTACAATGTAACACGTACTTATTATTTGAACAGTTATGCAGTAAATATATGTAACATTCAATGATATATTTAAAGCAACACTGATAAATAATTTATTTCAACAAATAAGACAGAAATTCAGTATGGTTATACAAAGTAAAAGCATAATTTCCAGTATAACCCCAACAATCTCCCACCTATACTCAAAGTCTGCTTTTAAGTATACTACAACACGTCTCGTGTAGAATCTACGTGACATCTAATATCACCTACACGAACCTAAAAATATCTCTCCCACTTATGCTCAAAGCAGATTGACTATGCACTTGACAACCATTCCTCCCACATGTCTCTTGAATGTTTCCAGTGGCAGACACTTTGTGAAAAGATTAACTAGGTTATTCTCCAATGCGATCTTAGCCACCTCTTCATCTCCTCTCTTAAAGATTTCTTGTCTATGATTTCTTTCCTTTAGTGTGCTTTTTTGACTTGTGGACTCTTGGTTCCCTTGAATTTGCAACTGCCCCTAGCAAATATTGCTAGACAAATTCGAAACTCCATCCAAGTCCAATAAGAAGGTCTAGAGCCAAACTGGTTCCTTCACTGCTTCACAAGCAGCTACTTACCCGACTTCCATGGTTGAGTCAGTGATGCATTTCTTCTTCATACTCGTCCATTTCATGGCTACTACACTTCCAAAATGAAAACACACTAACTGAGGCAGATAGTTTTTGGAAACTATGTCCGATTGGAAATCCGAGTCCGTGTAACCGATGGGAATCAGACTGTCTGACTGATAAATCAACATTCTATCTCGAGTTCTCTTCAATACTTCAGAATGTTTATAACTGTAGTCCAATGTTCTTTCTCAGGATTACTCTGATATCTTGCTACCATGCCAAACGGTGAAGCAGATATCTGGCCTTGAAGGTTTCTACTTTCCCGTCCGGTCCTCTTTCTCTCTTGTAGACCACTTGCATCCAATGGGATTAACCCCATTAAGTGGTTTGACTAGCTCCCACACCTTATTATGATCCATAGAACCCATCTCGGCTTCCATTGCCATTTGCCAAGAATCCGCATCCTTGTCTTGGATTGCCTTATTGTAAGTCCATGGGTCCGATTAATCTTCACCGGGGACCAAGTCCGATGACTCTTCTATCCCCATGAATCACTCGGGTTGTCTAACAACCCTCCCACTACGACGAGGTTCCGATTGTGTAAGTGTGTCGTTTGGTATGTCAACTTGTACTGTTGGCATTTAGGTAAGCCCTCTTAGCTCATCTAAGGTAATCTAATTTCAGGGCTTTTTATCGTTCATATAGTCTTCTTCCAAAAATCTAAAGTGCGTACTGATTACCACCTTTTGATCTTCGGGACCATAGAACATGTACCCTTTCGTTCCCTCGGAGTACCCTATAAACAACCTTAATTCTGATCGTGGATCCAACTTACCGGCTTCCTTGTCCAACTCGTATGCCGGACACCCCCAAATTTTCATGTGTCTTAAACTGGGCTTGCGCCCGGTCCACAACTCCTTAGTGGTTTTGGGAACCGATTTGGATGACACCAAATTCAGAATGTAAACCGCTATTTCCAAGGTGTGACCCCAAAACGATTTGGGTATATCCGCATAACTCATCATCGATCTGACAATTTCTAAAAGAGTTATGTTTCTTCGTTCTGCAACCCCGTTTTGTTGAGGGGTTCCGGGTGCAGTCAACTGGGATACAATCCCTTCATCTGACAAGAGGTTCAAAAATTCATCGCTGAGGTATTCGCCTCCACGATCAAATCGTAGACACTTGATACGTTTTTCTCTATGATTCTCTGCTTGAGCCTTAAATTCCTTGAATTTATCAAAGGTCTGAGATTTATACTTCATAAGGTAAATGTATCCATATCTTGAGTAATCATCGATAAAAGTAACGAAATACTCATAACCTCCTCTTGCTTTGATTGACATTGGACCACATACATCGGTGCGAACGATTTCCAACACTTTTTTGTTTCTATTCCCCTTGGCTCTGAATGCCCTCTTGGTCATTTTACCCTCCAAACATGATTCGCAAGTACTTGGAAATGGTTCAACCCGGAGAGACTCCAATGAACCATCTTGAACCAACCTTTGGATCCTTTTTGGATTAATATGATCTAGTCTTAGATGCCATAGAAGTGTTTTGTTCACATTTGATGAACGTTTTCTTTTATCCGAAACAGTCGATGTGTTATAGGATGCACTTTGCATGTGGTGTGCACTTTTAATAGTATAGAGGTTGTTCATCAATGTCCCGTAACAGATACACTCATCATTTCAATAAATGATGTCATTCTTATTAGAAGAAACAAAGTATCCATCAAAAGAATTTTAGAAACTAAAAGTGAATTCTTTCTAAAACTAGGAACATAAAGAACGTTTCTTAAAGCTCTGTCTTCAAAAAGACAATTTGCACTTCTCCCCTTTGCTTTAAGCACTACTTACGTAAGATCTGCGAGCACACGCTACTCACGTAAGACTACAAATAATGGCTACTTACGTAGAATTGCAATAACCGCTAATCATGTAGCATTGCAATAACTTTTACTTACGTAACATTGCCCAGTGTGATGGGGTTCTCACTCCCACTAAGTTATCGGGTCCGCTTGAACTTAGGAAACAAAACATGATCGATTGGATTCCATATCAACTACCCAAGAATGAGAAGTATCTGCCGCTAAACAAGTTTCAACAACTAGTGCATGAGTATTACCTTTCTTTTCAGGCCCTTTTGGGCTTGGGCCGCAAACCTCCATTGTCCTTTCTTCACCGCTTGATTGAAGTACTTCCCTTTGGATTTTCCTTGACACCACCACCATCCCTCATCTTACCATTGCCCTCTAGCAACAATTGAGTTTGATTGCTTATGACTTTTGGTCCTTTTCTTCTTTTTCCCTTCAATTGGCCTAAAAGATGAAGACGGACCAATTGCCGTCAACGCTTGAGTTTGGTGCCCCATCAACGTCTCTGCCATGACCAAAGTTCGCAATAAATCAGCTAGCGAGGCCAAAGTGCACAAAACTTTTTGGACAGAGAGTGGAGTATCAAATCAATCAGGGTCTCCAGATCCTAATCTGTACCCAGAACCTCAAGTTTGTTAAGATGAACCATCAATTTTGAGGACGTAATCCCTTACGGGGTTGTCCTCCACCATTTTCAGCAACAACATCTCTCGCAAGGTGATCTGACGTGTTGGGAAAATAAGGGATGCCCGGATCTATTCGAGGTGAATTTAAATACATATTTAAATTAATCAATTAATTACTAAAATGAATTAATCCTAAATCAATTCAACTTAATAATTAAACAAGCAAATAAGCAACATGCGTACACGTAATCCACGTAAATCCTAAGCATGCAGAGTCTAGGAGTTACGAGAATACATACATCTTGTAGAGACAACCGTTGAGACGATGGATCAACCCAAAGAGCCTTCCCAAATATGTCCCACGTCCACGAACGTAATCCGGTGGGAGGATTCTCAACGAACGATTTTAATTTAAATGAGTAAATAAAAATATTTGACACCACCTTTGTGGATTTCTAATTTTTTCAACGCATGGAATTACCTTGGGGATGAAAAAATCATCCCCTATTTATATACAGGGGGGGGACGAAAATTTAGGGTCATTAGGTCATTGGGAAATTTCCTTACTTCTTACTCAAGATACAATCTAGAATATATCCAATATATTATACTACAACACGTCTCGTGTAGAATCTACGTGACATCTAATGTCACCTACACGAACCTAATAATATCTCTCCCACTTATACTCAAAGCAGATTGACTATGCACTTGACAAACATTCCTCCCACATGTCTCTTGAATGTTTCCAGTGGCAGACACTTTGTGAAAAGATTAACTAGGTTATCCTCCAATGCGATCTTAGCCACCTCTTCATCTCCTCTCTTAACGATTTCTCGTCTATGATTTCTTTCCTTCAGTGTGCATTTTTTACTTGTGGACTCTTGGTTCCCTTGAATTTGCAACTGCCCCTAGCAAATATTGCTAGACAAATTCGAAACTCCATCCAAGTCCAATAAGAAGGTCTAGAGCCAAACTGGTTCCTTTCTTTTCTTCAAGCGACTACTTACCCGACTTCCATGGTTGAGTCAGTGATGCATTTCTACTTCACACTCGCCCATTTCATGGCTACACTTCCAAAATAAAACCACACTAACTGAGGCAGATAGTTTTTGAAAACTATGTCCGATTGGAAATCCGATTCCGTGTAACCGATGGGAATCAGACTGTCTGACTGATAAACCAACATTCTATCTCGAGTTCTCTTCAGATACTTCAGAATGTTTTTAACTGTAGTCCAATGTTCTTTCCCTGGATTACTCTGATATCTTGCTACCATGCCAACGGTGAAGCAGATATCTGGCCTTGAAGGTTTCTACTTTTCCGTCCGGTCCTCTTTTTCTCTTGTAGACCACTTGCATCCAATGAGATTGACCCCATTAAGTGGTTTAACTAGCTCCCACACCTTATTATGATCCATATAACCCATCTCGGCTTCCATTGCCATTTGCCAAGAATCCGCATCCTTGTCTTGGATTGCCTTATTGTAAGTCCATGGGTCAAATTCATCTTCACCGGGGACCAAGTCCGACGACTCTTCTATCCCCATGAATCTCTCGGGTTGTCTAACAACCCTCCCACTATGACGAGGTTCCGATTGTGTAAATGTGTCGTTTGGTATGTTAACTTGTACTGTTGGCATTGAGGTAAACCCTCTTAGCTCATCTAAGGTAATCTAACTTCTGGGCTTTTTATCGTTCATATAGTCTTCTTCCAAAAATCTAAAGTGCGTACTGATTACCACCTTTTGATCTTCGGGACCATAGAACATGCACCCTTTTCGTTCCTAAAATTACCCTATAAATGACCTTAATTACATTTGTGGATCCAACTTACCAGCTTCCTTGTCCAACTCGTTTGCCGGACACCCCCAAATTTTCATGTGTCTTAAACTGGGCTTGCGCCCGGTCCACAACTCCTTAGTGGTTTTGGGAACCGATTTGGATGTCACCAAATTCAGAATGTAAGCCGCTATTTCCAAGGCGTGACCCTAAAACAATTTGGGTATATCCGCATAACTCATCATCGATCTGACCATTTCTAAAAGAGTTATGTTTCTTCATCCTGCTAACCCCGTTTTGTTGAGGGGTGTTGGGAGATGAATTTAATAAAGACATATGATTTTGATTAGATCCCAAAACCCTGAGTATGACATGTTCAGAATAATCTTGATAGTTGAGTCAGGATTCAGTTTTAGAGTATTCAGGATGATATCTGCAAAATGTATAGTCAGCAGATATAGATCAGGTTAGGATCTAAAGATTCTGAAGAACTCAGTATGTTTCTGAAGAAAATGAAGTTTCAGTATGAAACTAAAGTTTTCAAGACTTCAAAGAAGAAACCGAGAATCAAGACTCGATGTGAAATCGAGATATGAAGACTCAAGATGAAACCGAGAATCAAGACTCGATTGTGAAACCGAGATATCAAGACTCGATGAAACCGAGGCCAAGACTCAAAGATGAAAATTAAGTATATCAGTCAGTATATCTGTGAAGACTCAGAAGACCCTGAAGACTCAGAAGACTCTGAAGACGCAGAAGAGGTAAGATCAAGAATTGAAGATCAAGAATATTGAAGGCCGACAGTAATTCAAGACTCAAGAATGCAATGTCTTGCTCAATATAAACTGAATGTTCGAGGAATTTGAGAATATCTATCTGAAAGATGCAATACTGAGAAGATAGCGATTCCTTAGAAAAAATAGATATTTGCCAAGACATTCAAATGCAGACAAAAGGAACTAAGTCAGAGTGTTGTTAAGGTTATATCAACTCAGAGTTTGTAACCAAAAGAGCCGTTGAAGGTGTCTACCTTTAGCGGAGACAAAAAGTCAAAAAGAGGAAGATAACACTTTACCATCTCGACCTCGCGGTGTGGTCATTTGAAAAAAGATGTCAGAAGTACAAAAGTTCCAGACTGCAAAAAGTGAAGACCGGCTACATAAAAGGCTATTGCCTAAAACGTGTTAGGGAGTTTCAAACCCTAAATATAGCCGTTCCTCACACACCATAAGAGGAAACTCACGAAGCTATCTCCTCCAACGGATAGTTTTTCAAGAGTGACCTTGGTGTATGCCTATAAATACTTGTGACCCTCTACATTGTAAGGTTACGGGAAATTTGTAAGCAACTCAAGAGCTCAAACTTACTATCGCAAAGTTAAAGCACTCGAAAAAACATAGAATTTCCCAAGTCCTTTTAAATCGAAGTGAGCTCATTCCACTAAGCCTAGCTTGATAAGATATATCCAAAGCTTAGTCGAGATATCCTAGCCTTTGCATTGTACTTTATTGTAAAGGATATCTCATCCTAGTTGGAAACCAACCAAGAAACCCCAAACCCTTTAGAAGGTAGTTTGAGTGTGATTGCTGGTGAGAAGAGTTGTAAAGAGTTAGTAAACTACGCAGGGTAGTCAGAAAGCTCTAGAGGTGAAGTTAGTAAGCTACAGAGGTAGTCTGACAGCTTGTTTGTGTTTGAGTAAGTAAACTACGGAGGTAGTCAGAAAGCTCAATGTCGGGTTGAGTAAGTAAACTACGTGGAGTAGTCAGAAAGCTCAGGGCCGAGTTGAGTAAGTAAACTACGCGAGGTAGTCAAAAAGCTCAGGAAGTGATTAGTGAATTTCTCTGAGGATCAGAGAGAGTGGACGTAGGAGCTTGAGTCTCTGAACCACTATAAATTGCTGTGTTGTTTATTGCTTTCTTTATCTGTGCTTAACTGTTGCATTGACTTAAATCTGAAAGCATATTTTCACTGATATTTCAGTTGGAATCAATCCACTGGAAGTTGCATGTAATTGAATCACAGCCTAATCACTATTCCATTCAAAGGAAGGTTTTCAGCAAAGCTTAAAACGAGTATAAACTAAAGGGCCAACCATTCCGCACATCTGAGTAGCTAGAACAGATAGTTACCAAACTGAACTTACTCTTCTGAGGGTTCAGTAAGTTAGTTATCTGATCCAAGCAACTCAGGATCTCTGAAAATTCAGGACTCAGTTGGGATTATCTGAGGTTTCTGAAAGCAGCTCAGGATCACTGTCTCAGCAGACTTTGACTCAGAGCGATCTGTGCTTCTCAGGACCAAATCATCAGGACAACCTGACCCAAGCTGACCTCAGTAAGAAAAAGTTTTAAAAACACTGAACACGTGTATTCCCCCCCCATACACGTGTAAGACTCGTTTGCACCGGGACCAACAAGTGGTATCAGAGCAGTGGTTCAACTTGACCACCTGCTTTGTTGACCAAAGTTTTATTTGCTAAAAATACTTGTGGTCTATCTGAACTGATCTTATTTGCTGAATTCTTAAAAGACTCAGATAAAAATGTCTTCTAAGAAACTTCCCATGTTCTCAGTGGAGAACTATGATTTATGGAGACTGAGAATGTAGGCTCACCTGTATTCCAAACATAAACGAATGTGGAGAGTGGTCTCTTAAGGACCATTCCAATTTACTGTGGTGAATCCCAGAGGAACAGAAAATGAGAGAAACGATCCTAGAGCAGAATTTCCTAAGTCTGATGACCAACTGACTCCTGAGGAGAGAAAGTTAGTCAATCTAGACTATATAGCTAAAGACACACTATACAGTACAATTGATGATGGTGTGATGGGAATGATCTCTCACTGCAATACTGCAAAAGAAATTTGGGAAACACTAGCTGTAATGTGCCAAGGCACAGATCATATCAAAGAAAACAAACTTTAAGTTGCAATAGGAAAGTTTGATAGTTTTGAAATGGAAGAAGGTGAATCAATTGACAAATTGGAAGTCAGATTCACTAGTATTATGAATGATCTAAATGCACTTGGTAAGAAATATCCACAGAGAGAAGTTGCATTAAAAATTCTTAGAGGTCTTTCTAAGAAATGGGATATCCATGCAGTGGTGATTGAAAACACCAAAAACATTAATTCAATGCCCTATCAACAAGTCTTCTCTGAGCTGAAGGCCTATGAGTTTGTAATTGATAAGAAATCCAAAAAGGCTGACAACAAAGATGATTCATCACCTAGTAAAAATGTGGCTTTTAAGGCCAAAGAAAAAACCTGTAAAACTAGAGAGTCTGAGAACTCCCTTGCTAAGAATCAGGATGAGCTTGAGGATAAGCTAGCACTGATGGCAAGGAGGTTTGAAAGACTTAATAGTCGATATGGAAAATACAAAAGCTATTACGGGGAATCACAGTGTGTGCGGAAGAAACCACGAGGACAGATCAACTGAGAAGAAGAAGGACCTGAAATCTGAGGGATCTTCATCCAAAAGGAAGGACTTCAAGTCCAAAGAAGAAAGTGATCAGGATGATGATGCCAACAGATGCTACAATTGCCAAAAGAAAGGTCACTTCCAGTATGATTGTCCAGATCTGAGTGCTAAGGAGAGAAGAGAAAGGCAAGCTAAAAGAGACAAGAAGTTCTCTAGCAAAAAGGCCATGGTTGCAGAAGAAGAACATTCTGAGGTGGGATCTAGCTCTTCAGATGAGATATTCTCAGACAGTGAAAGTGATGACATTTGTCTGATGGCCATTGAGGAGGTAAACTCTTCTTTCTCTGTTCTTACTCCTACACTAGCACAAGAGTTGTCAAGTTCAAGCGTAAAATGGTCAATTTGACCTGATGGATTCTTTTGAGAATCTAATGAAGGACTATGCTGTTTTACAAGAACTGCTAAATGAAACTCAAGAGCGAGAATAAGGCGAAGAAATTTGAAAATCTAAAATGGAAAGACTCTAGCAAAACCGAGACCACTTCTCAATTAATGGGAGCTCTTGATGGTGGATGTTACGAAAGTACAACTCTCAGAGAAAGAGAAGTTGATAGTGACCCTGGCGAAAAGCTAGAGAAATCCATTTGAAGATTTAAATTTGATCGAACTAAGTTCAATGACCTCTCGAGAAGCATGGAACTCTCTGAAGCTGTGAGGATAGTGCGGAAGAAGCTAACTCTATTGAATCGCATCTAAAGTAATAGATGAAATTGAGTTACCAGAGATCTGCCACTATAAAAACGGATTGGGATACATTCTAGGGGAACCTCACATGGTCATCCGAATCTTTGCATCAAGTAGCAAGAAGACAATCTTTGTAAAACCGATGGCACCTACACTTCAAATGAAGAAATGCCCAAGGTTGTAGACAAGGGAAAAGGACCCATGGTTTGAAAAAAATGAATGATCGGTAGGAAAGCCCAAACCTCGGTGAATGCTAGAAAACACGAGCACTTTCGATTGGAAAATTCGAGCAAGTACTTCAAAGCCTCGGGCTAAGAATGCAAACTGAAAGGTTTCGCACTAAACCATCGGAGGAATCTTCGGAAGAGAAACACTCAAAGAGACATTCTCAATGAAGAGACCAAGTCCTCGATATCTTGAAAGACCCAATTTAAAATCTGCATAACTGAACCCCACTTGCCTAAGGGTAAAGGTTATCGAACCCGAGTCAACAAAGATTTAGGCCATTTTTTTGACACGAAGCCAAAGCAAATGAACAAAGGCTGAACCAAAAAAAAATTCAAAAAGCCCATGTTCATGCTAAGAAATTTAGCACTCATACGAAAAGCGCTAAGGCACCCAGAGTAGTGAATGTGTATGTTGATGTTTATTTAAGACAAATTAGCCACTCTAAAGTGATTAGAGTTGTCAGGCAGATTTGGATTCCCAAAGGTACAACTAACCTTGTAGGGCCCTATACAAATTGGGTACCTAAAAATTGATCTGTTTTTCAGGAGGAAAACAAGGGCACCTTTGGTGATTAAAGATCACATAGACCGATGAGCGAGAGATGAAAAAAGCCCCGATGTATGGTATCTTGGCGGTGGATGTTCAAGACATATATGACAGAATCAAGAAGATACTCAGTGACTATGTTGAACAAAGAGGCCCTCAGATCACTTTTGGAGATAACTCCAAGGGACAGACTGAAGGATATGGAACTTTGGAAATCGACTCAGTTCATATCCATGGTGTTTCAAATGTATCTGGATTGAAGCATAATTTGCTTTCAATAAGCCAATTCTGTGATAAAGGTTTTAATGTTGAGTTCTCTAAGAACTTATGTTATGTGAAAGATGATACAACACAGAAAATATTACTGACTGGTACTAGAAAAGGAAATGTGTATCTTGTCGATTGGAGTTCAACTCCTAAAGATACATGTTTGGTTGCTAAAAGTTCCATAGATACCAGTTGGTTATGGCATAAAAGAATGAATCACCTGAATTTCAAAACCCTGAACAAGCTTGCAAGATTAGCTCTTGTAAGAGGGTTGCCTAATGAAGTGTTCAGTAAGGAACATATTTGTGATGCGTGCCAGAAAGGAAAACAAATTAGAGCATCATTTAAAAGCAAAGTAGATGTTTCTACTGAGAGAATACTTCAGTTATTGCATATGAATCTCTTTGGTCCAATAACTCCAGTAAGCACCAATGGCAGGAAATACACACTAGTAGTAGTTGATGACTACTCAAGATATACTTGGGTCATATTCTTACTCAGTAAGAAAGAGACTCAAATAAATTTTGCGAAATTCTTGAAAAGGCTCAGTATTGAGAAAAATCTGAGTGTGGTCAAAATCAGATCTGACAAAAGAACTGAATTTATAAATCATATCATATCTGATTATTGTGCAGCAAATGGAATTACTCATGAAACATCAGCTGCAAGGACCCCTCAACAAAATGGTGTTGCTGAAAGAAGGAACATGACTCTGAAAGAAGCTGCAAGGACAATGATAGCTGAAGCTGATATTCCTAAAAGGTTTTGGGCTGAAGCTGTCAACACTACATGCTACTCTCAGAACAGATCCATGCTGACCAAGAGTCAAGGCAAAACACCTTATGAGCTTTGGAATGAAAGGAAGCCTCTTGTTTCTTTCTTTCGTGTGTTTGGTTGCAAGTGTTTCATACACAATAATGGTAAAGATCAGTTGAAAACATTTGATAGTAAAGCTGATGAAGGAATATTCTTAGGATATTTTGAAGTCAGTAAAGCTTTCAGAGTTTACAACTGTAAGACTCTTATTGTGGAGGAAACACCTCATGTTGTTTTTGATGAATCTACTTGTGTTCGGAAGAAAGCAGGGAACATGATGCGAGATGAAATGACCAAGAGGATCACCAGTTAAGCACGAAAAAGAATGACAAATCATCCTTTGAACACGAAAAAAAGAAGAAGTCGGTCACTATCTATGATTGGGTGACTCGGACTCGAATAAAAAAGTTGAGGATGGAACTCGGGATGGTGAGACTCGGGAAAGCCAACACACCAAAAGGTGACCAATGCGAACAAACACCGGTTCGGACTCGGTATGTGATGCCAATGAAGATGTGGTCCTTCTTTGAGGCAAATTATGAATCTATCAACCAAAGGGGAACAAATGTCTCGACAATGTTGCAGAATAAATTTCACCGAGGAAGATGATTCCCTTTCTCCTTTTGTTGTTGTTCCTGAGTTTCTTGAATTAGCCCGAACCTAACATTTCAAATGTTGAGGATCTTTGTTGAAGGTGGAACATCTAGAAGGAAATGGTTAGATAGTCATCCTACAAGTCGATTGTGGGTGATCTAGCTGAAGGTGTCAAAACAAGAAGGTTCCATGGTGAGAGTGCACTATACGGGTGCTTCCTATCGGAGAAAAGAACCTCTTGAGATTGGTGAAGCTCTACAAGATTCTCATTGGATTCTTCTTTATGCAAGATGAAATTTGAATCAATTTTCAAGGAATGAAGTATGGGGAGCTAGTAGATAGACACGAAAAGGCACAATGTCATTGGAACCAAGTGGGTATTTAAGAATAAAAGAGATGAAAACAACTACATTGTAAGAAACAAGGCAAGGCTAGTTGCACAAGGTTATTCCCAAGAAGAAGGCTTGGATTATGATGAAACCTTTGCACCGGTTGCAAGACTAGAAAAGCTATCAGATTGTTTTTTGCATATCTTTGCCCACATGAAGTTCGATCTATCAAATGGATGTGAAAAGTGCATTTCTGAGCGGTGTGCTTAAAGAAGAGGTTTATGTGGAACAACCTCACGGTTTCAAACAGAATGACCAAGTTTCTGTGCTCGGAAAAAGCTTTGTATGGTCTTAAGCAAGCACCCCGAGCATGGTATGATACTCTTTCTCGGTTTCTTCTTGACCATGGTTTTGTCAAAGGAGGCTGTTGATAGAACTCTGTTCGGGATAGAAGATGGGGAAGATATCTTCTTGGTTCGAGGATATATATTGATGATATCATTTTGGATCTCCAAACCATCATTTGTGTGAAAAGTTTTCAACACCGATGAAAGGCAAGTTTGAGATGTCAATGATGGGAGAGATGAATTTCTTTCTAGGTCTTCAAGTGAAACAATCAAAGGAAGGAATATTCATCAATCAGGCAAAGTACACCAGAGACCTGATTGTCAAATATGGTGTACAAAATTACAATGCAGTTAGGATTCCTATGAATACTAACTACAAGATGGATCCTGATTCTGAAGGCAAATCGATGAGTCATCTTGATTATAGAGGAATCATTGGATCATTGCTCTATCTCACGCGACAAGTAGGCGAGGATATAACATTTCTTTGTTGGGATATGTGCAAGATACCAAGCTAATCCTAAGGCTAGTCACATGGAGGTTTGCCAAAAAGATCTTGAAGTATCTTAAGGGCCGCGATGAATATAGGATTATGGTATCCAGCTGATGATAACCTTGAATTAACTTGTTACTCAGATGCTGATTATGGAGGTTGCAGGATTGACAGGAAGTCCACTACTGGAACTTGTCAATTTCTAGGAAGTAAGGTGATATGTTGGTTTTGAAGAAAGCAGGACCTCGAGCAAGTGACGATCTTCTTGAAAATTTGAATACATGGTGAGGGAAGGCTTTTTGTGCTTTCGATTCTTTGGCTCGGACAACAATTAAGGGATTATAAAGTTGTAGCCAATGAAGTACCAATATTTTGTGACAATAATAGTGCCATTGCTATTTCACAAAATCGTTATTACACACCGGATGCAAGCATGTGGATATCGGACATCACTTCATCGGAGATCATGTCGAGAAAAAGGACATAAGGATGGAGAAAATTCATCTTGATAAGAGAGGCGATATCTTGACTAAACCTTTGGTGAATCAAGATTTGGGAACTTTCGATTGAATTAGGGACATTGGATCGGTGTATAGAGTAAATCGAAAAAATTGAAGGTTTTCGGATGCATGAAGTTTTCTCGAAATTCTCTTGAGAAACTCGGGATAAAATAAATCTTGAATCGAGTATCGTGAAACTTCGATTTCTTGAAGGTCGAGATTTCGATTGTTATCTTGAACCCATTCGATTTCAAGATATCATCTTGACATTTTATCAAGGTCAATACTCGAGAAAACCGATAGAGGGAAATTAGTCTGAAGAAGTAATGACTCATGCGACTCATTTATTGGTTAAGTGAACTCAGTAATCATTTGCAATAAATACAAAACACCTAAGGAATGTTTTTGGGCGGGATCTTTTGAAATTCCGAAGAAGGTCAATAGTCATTTAATGCTCTGTTACATTAATGACCAATGAGGATATATTAGCGGCTTACTTTTCGGGAATCGACCTTTCGCATGCCCGATTAATCGGCGATTAATCTAAACCGTTGCTTTTCACCTAACCAACGCGAATTCCCACGATCTCGAAACTATATATTCCTCAAGAAGCCATTCAAACCAAATTTTATCAAACCCTTCGTTCCCAAAATCCTCTGCAAGAAAATCTCCTTTGCCCAGAAAACCTAAACCCTAAATCTTTAATCTCTCAAATGGCTCCTACCATTTTCGACAAATTAGCCGAAACCAATAAACCTTGGTACAAGTTCGTTGTCTAGCTCGATAGCACAACCAACTCTAAACCAGAAGAGGAGGCTCTCCATTTGATCCGTTTGGCCAAGCTCACCAATCTCGTCGCAAACCGACCGGACCAAGAATACGCAAAAGTGGTAATCGAGTTCATCTGTAGTATGAAAATAGATGAAGAGGATGGTATACATTCCGAGATTACTGTATCACATTTAGAACACTCGTCTAAATACATCGACTTTGAAAGGGAATTGTATATAATTCCGAAGAATTTAAACGATGTTTTTGAGCTTTGTGATAGAGGAGAGGATCCTACTGTGTATATGTTGGGTAGAGAGCACGAGTTTTTAGATAGGATTGCTGAGAATCCTGTAAAATTTGAGGCTACACTGCATAAGAGGCATTTGAAACCACAATATAGAGTTTTGTTGGATATTGTGAGCAAATACATCATGAGTCATTCGGGGAGTTTTGAGCAGATTAGTACCCCGAAGCTCCGATTAATGGCGGCGATCGAGGCTTCACCCACCACCGACTTCAACTGGCTCAGATTCTTGATTCAGATGGTGAGTGAGCAAGCCAAGGTCATAAAAAGGGAGAAGGATGGGGCAATATCTATCAAAGGCAAGATCCACCATGCCACCAAAATAACATTTATTTTGGAGATGTGCAGAGAGGAGGAGGACATCTTCGCCAATTCGACCCCATTTCCCAAGTCCAAAGTGATGTTCAAGCCCATTCTTTGCGAAGAGGACTATTAAGGAAAGAAAGAGAAGAAAGTGGAATCACCAATTCGAATTTCTTTGAAAAAAAACCCAACAAACCGGGGGAAGGTTTTGTTGGATGCAAAAAGGAGCAGGGTGAGAAGTTGAAGAAGCGAGAAAACCCTCGCTCCAAAGCTTAAAAGGATGGTGGTTCTCTCGATGAAGATGAAGAAAGTGAGGCGAGGAGATTGACTAAGAGTCAATTTGCTTTCGAAATCGCCTTTACTCGTATTAGCTCGGGCAATCTCAAAGGCCGAGGATCAAAGCGAGAGCATGTCTTCTCGAGGTTCTTGAGACTTCGGCTTAGCTCGGATAAATTTTCTCGGGGAAATTTTTCAAGGACCTCAGACCTCGAGAAAATGTTGATTCCATCGAGGATGTGGCGGCTCGAGACCACGAAGATGCTCAGGATTCTCTTTGAGGAAGTGCCGTTTAGTTCTCGAGCAAAACTGAAAATCCCATTTTGAGGGCGCCTCGAGACCTCGAGAACCAAAGCGATTGGCGAGGAGGCGGCTACCCAAACCTCGAGTCTCTTTGAGCCTCGAAGCAAGTGAATTTTGATGAGCTCTGAATGAGCTCTTAGTAGATCTTTCGTGATTTTCAAGCCCGAACACGAGAGCCCGATGCTCAAGAAAGGTGAAGCTGAAGAAACCGAGTGGAGGAGCAAGGGGGAACGGTTCATCCTTGACCGCTACCCTGAGCTCAGCTCATACCCTGATCTGCAAGATATCTTCTTCAGATTAAGGTCGGCGATTTTCATCCTCAATCGGACTCTTAGGAGATGCTTAACATTGCTACATTCGGAGGGAAGGCGGTAGAATGAGGAGATGACCTTCCTACTGAATTCTCTGGATTCGAAAAAGACAAAGCTCAGGATGAAAATTTCCGATTTTGATAAGCTAGTTCAGAAGAAGATCGCTGAGAGGAGAGCTACTGAAGTTGGTGCCCTTAGCAGCAGAGGCAAATCTCAAGATGGGGACCAACAGGGAGATGCTGAGGATCAGTCTCAGATGGAGAAGGAAACTCCTTGTCTTTGATCAACTTTGAAATCATTCAACCTCGACCGGAAAGCAAGCACTCTTGGTACCTTTTCGCACTATTAACAATTATGCCAAAATTCTTTGAAGTTTCTATCTTTAACTCTAAAGTGTCGATGTCTGGTCGAGGCTCGATTAGAGATGGAGCTCAGGATGAAGTTGATGCTCAGGTGCAGACCGACCCCCAGGTTGTGTCTGAACCTCAGGATGATCAAACAGCACATAAGGTGCAAAATATTCCTGAGATCGACCTCACTCCCATAGTGGAGAAGCTTGAGAAGGTTGAGCCAATGCTGAACAAGATCGCTCAGATGGAAGAGACATTGGCTAGCCAAACTCAGAAGATGGAGAATCTGAGTTCATCTTCAGAACTGGTGCAACTTCAAGACACTCTGACCTCAAAGATGACCTCCATGGAAGACAAAATTTGAATGAGAATTTGGAGGGAGTCAAAAATTTGGTGAGTCTTTGAACTTAAATGAAGCACGGAGGAGAACTGAGTTTCTAGAGGTGAAGTTGGCAGAGAAGAACGAAGTACTGATCAAGTCTGCTGTTGAGGAAATGAGCTCAATGCTCATGACCAAGATGACAAAGATGTTTAAAGATGCTCTCTCTGACCAGTTTGTCCATCTTTCTGAAGAATTCTCTATGGCAAAGAACCACCTCAGGAGGCTAGAAGATGAAAAGGATCAGTTAGCAGGAGAGGTGCGCTGTGTAAGCAAAGAGCAATACCATATGGACACAACACTCTCTAGACTCCTACCAAATTACGGTGCCAAGAAGGGGGAAAGGCCAGGTGAAGACCTCAGGAAGTTATTGGCACGTACTTTGGAGAAAAAGGCGCAAAAGGAAGCTGAAATGAATATCCTATCTAAAGCCTTGAAGGAAGTCGAAGCTACTGACAAGATGAAGTTCAGTAAGGTGGAGAAGCCGATCTACACTCAGGTTTCTGAGGAAACCATGCTTGATGTTGCAAGAGAGAAACTAAGTGATAGAGCTAAGGTTGGAACAAGCTAGGCTGCTGCTGAATTGCCTATGAAGAGGAAAGCCTTGGGCATTGTTGAACCTGAGAGCAAGTGTGCTAAGGCTTCTAAGCCAGTACAAAGAAAGTTGGTTGAAGAATTAGAAGAGTCTGCAGGTCAACCTCAGAGAAAAGTCTTCAACACATGGAATGCTCTGAAGACACTCCAGATAGAACAAGCAAAGAAAACTGCTGCTTCGGTCTCAGGCGTGCCTGTAATCAGGAAGAAGGCTGAAGAAGAGCAGAAACGAAGGAGTGGATACAAAAAGTTTGCGAGCAAACGGAGAGAGACATCAAAAGCACAGAAATGGCCACACGTTGACAAATGGATGCCCATCCAATTTAACGATAGTTGGGAAGAGGTCAAGAGAACCTTCTGGTTCTACTATGATGTGCTCAGGGAATGGAAAGGGGAAAGCTCAGATCCAAATGAAGCATTTATTGAATATCTCCTAACCTTCTATCCTAAATATCTCCAAAGCTGGATAAACCTTGCGGATGAAGGAAAGGTGCAGATAGTAGCCCCCGGTCCATATACCTACCCTCCTCCAAGACTTGGTAATGGCTTGGTGAATGAAAAAGCCATTACTCAAGAAATATCTCAGTATGCTGCACAGTTAGGTCTGACAGGGAACAGTTCGGATATCATCAAGGAAAGAAATGCACTGAAGAAGAGGTATTTCAGAATGTTCAACCTGGAGGTGCCCGCTGATGAAGTTGAAGAAGATGCAAACTGAAGAACAGAAGACTGAAGAGCCAAATCTGAAGACTGAAGACTGAAGACTTACCTGAAGACACTTGTAATTTTTCTATCTTTTTTGTCTTTTATTTTTGTTTTTGATAAACTCATTGTAAGCTGTAAACTCAAAAATCATCATCAATGAAGCTTTATCATTTGTGCTCAAAAGATAATATCTCATTATCTTATTTACATGTCTTTTACTTTTGATATGCTGAATGATGTCTCTGAATTAATTGTTTATGGGAAATTGCTTATTAAGTATTTGGTGATGAATCCTTTGACAGATTCATTACTGAAGAAATTGTTGAATGATTAATTGTTGGGAGATTCTCAGAAATTGTTGGGAGATTCTCAGAAATTGTTGGGAGATTCTCTGTTCAGGAAATTATTGGAGACATAACCAATCTTGTAATAAGATAAACTGAAACCTGAGTTTAGGTTGTATGGTTGTAACAAGATAGGTTTTGGCATCATCAAAAATGGGGAAATTGTTGGGAGATGAATTTAATAAAGACATATGATTTTGATTAGATCCCAAAACCCTGAGTATGACATGTTCAGAATAATCTTGATAGTTGAGTCAGGATTCAGTTTTAGAGTATTCAGGATGATATCTGCAAAATGTATAGTCAACAGATATAGATCAGGTTAGGATCTAAAGATTCTGAAGAACTCAGTATGTTTATGAAGAAACTGAAAATCTGAAGACTCAGTGTGAAACTGAGATACTGAAGACTCAGTATGAAACTGAGAATCTGAAGACTCAATGTTAAACTGAGATACTGAAGACTCAGTATGAAACTGAGGAACTGAAGACTTAGCATGAAGATTCAGTATATAAGTCAGTATATCTGTGAAGACTCAGAAGACCCTGAAGACTCAGAAGACTCTGAAGACGCAGAAGACAGAAGACTGAAGAACTGAAGATCAAGAATACTGAAGGCACAGTAATTACTGAAGACTCAGTAATGTACTGAATGCTCAGTATAAACCTGAATGTTCCGAGGCACTGAGAATATCTATCTGAAAGATGCAATACTGAGAAGATCGCGATTCCTTAGAAAAAAATAGATATTTGCCAAGACATTCAAATGCAGACAAAAGGAACTAAGTCAGAGTGTTGTTAAGGTTATATCAACTCAGAGTTTGTAACCAAAAGAGCCGTTGAAGGTGTCTACCTTTAACTGGAGACAAAAGTCAAAAAGAGGAAGACAACACTGTACCATACTGACACTGACAGTGACAGGTCGCTGAAAAAGATGTCAGAAGTACAAAAGTTCCAGACTGCAAAAAGTGAAGACCGACTACATAAAAGGCTATTGCCTAAAACGTGTCCAACGGATAGTTTTTCAAGAGTGACCTTGGTGTATGCCTATAAATACTTGTGACCCTCTACATTGTAAGGTTACGGGAAATTTGTAAGCAAGTCAAGAGCTCAAACTTATTATTGCAAAGTTAAAGCACTCGAAAAAACTTAGAATTTCCCAAGTGCTTTTAAATCGAAGAGAGCTCATTCCACTAAGCCTAGCTTGATAAGATATATCCAAAGCTTAGTCGAGATATCCTAGCCTTTGCATTGTACTTTATTGTAAAGGATATCTCATCCTAGTTGGAAACCAACCAAGAAACCCCAAACCCTTTAGAAGGTAGTTTGAGTGTGATTGTTGGTGAGAAGAGTTGTAAAGAGTTAGTAAACTACGCGGAGTAGTCAGAAAGCTCTAGAGGTGAAGTTATTAAGCTACTGAGGTAGTCTGAAAGCTTGTTTGTGTTTGAGTAAGTAAACTACGGAGGTAGTCAGAAAGCTCAAGGTCGGGTTGAGTAAGTAAACCACGTGGAGTAGTCGAGAAAGCTCAGGGCGAGTTGAGTAAGTAAACTCTGCGAGGTAGTCGAAAGCTCGAGAAGTGATTAGTGAATTTTCTCGAGGATCGAGAGAGAGTGGGCGTAGGAGCTTGAGTCTACGAACCACTATAAATTCTTTGTGTTGTTTATTGCTTTCTTTATCGTGCTTAAGCTTAATTGCATTGACTTAAATCTGAAAGCATATTTTCACTGATATTTAAGTTGGAATCAATCCACTGGAAGTTGCATGTAATTGAATCACAGCCTAATCACTATTCCATTCAAAGGAAGGTTTTCAGCAAAGCTTAAAACGAGTATAAACTAAAGGGCCAACCATTCCAAGACATTGTCGAGTAGCTAGAACGAGATAGTTACCAAACCGAACTTACTCTTACGAGGGTTGATGAAGTTGGTTATCGATCCAAGCAACTTCGGGATCTTTGAAAACTTCGAACTTCGGTTGGGATTATCGAAGTTTTTACGAAAAGCAACTTCGGGATCACTATCTCAGTAGACTTTGACTCAGAGCAATCTGTGCTTCTCAGGACTAAATCATCAGGACAACCTGACCCAAGCTTACCTCAGTAAGAAAAAGTTTTAAAAACACTGAACACGTGTATTCCCCCCCCATACACGTGTAAGACTCGTTTGCACCGGGACCAACAATGGGTTCTGAGTGCAGTCAACTGGGATACAATCCCTTCATCTGACAAGTGGTTCAATAATTCATCGCTGAGGTATTTGCCTCCACGATCAAATCGTAGACACTTGATACGTTTTTCACTATGATTTATACTTCATAAGGTAAATGTATCCATATCTTGAGTAATCATCAATAAAAGTAACGAAATACTCATAACCTCCTCTTGCTTTGATTGACATTGGACCACATACATAGGTGTGAACGATTTCCAACACTTCTTTGTTTCTATTCCCCTTGGCTCTGAATGCCCTTTTGGTACTTGGAAATGGTTCAACCCAGAGAGACTCCAATGAACCATATTGAACCAACCTTTGGATCATTTTTGGATTAATATGATCTAGTCTCAGATGCCATAGAAGTGTTTTGTTCACATTTGATGAACGTTTTCTTTTATTCTAAACAGTCGATGTGTTATAGGATGCACTTTGCGTGTGGTGTGCACTTTTAATAGTATAGAGATTGTTCATCAATGTCCCGTAACAGATACACTCATCATTTCAATAAATGATGTCATTCTTATTAGAAGAAACAAATTATCCATCAAAAGAATTTTAGAAACTAAAAGTGATATCTTTCTAAAACTGGGAACATAAAGAACGTTTCTTAAAGCTCTGTCTTCAAAAGACAGCTGCACTTGTCCCACTGCTTTAAGCACTACTTACGTAGCACTGCAGTACCTGCTACTCAAGTAGTACTACAGTAATGGCAACTTACGTAGAATTGCAATAACCGCTAATAATGTAGCATTCCAATAACTATTACTTACGTAACATTCCCCAGTGTGATGGGGTTCTCACTCCCACTAAGTTGTCGGGTCCGCTTGAACCCGTGAAGCAAACATGATCAGTGGATTCCGTATCAACTACCCAAGAATGAGAAGTATACGCCGCTAAACAAGTTTCAACAACTAGTGCATGAGTATTACCTTTGTTTCCGGCCCTTTTGGGCTTGGAACTAGCAAACCTCCATTGTCCTTTCTTCACCGCAGTTGAAGTACTTCCCCTTTGGATTTTCCTTGACACCACCAGCATCCCTCATCTTACCATTGCCCTAGGCAACAATTGAGTTTGATTGCTTATGACTTTTGGTCCTCTTCTTCTTTTTCCCTTTCATTGGCCTGAAAGATGAAGACGGACCAATTGCCGTCAACGCTTGAGTTTGGTGCCCCATCAACATCTCTGTCGTGACCAAAGTTCGCAATAAATCAGCTAGCGAGGCCAAAGTACACAAAACTTTTTGGATAGAGAGTGGAGTATCAAATCAATCAGGGTCTCCAGATCATAATCTGTACCCAGAACCTCAAGTTTGTTAAGATGAACCATCAATTTTAAGGACGTAATCCCTTACGGGGTTGTCCTCCACCATTTTCAGCAACAACATCTCTCGCAAGGTGATCTGACGTGTTGGGAAAATAAGGGATGTCCGGATCTATTCGAGGTGAATTTAAATACATATTTAAATTAATCAATTAATTACTAACATGAATTAATCCTAAATCAATTCAACATAATAATTAAACAAGCAAATAAGCAACATGCGTACACGTAATCCACGTAAATCCTAAGCATACGGAATCTAGGAGTTACGATATTACATATCTCTTGTAGAGACAACCGTTGAGCCGATGGATCAACCCAAAGAGCCTTCCCAAATATGTCGCTCGTCCACGAACGTAATCCGGTGGGAGGATTCTCAACGAACGATTTTAATTTAAAGGAGAAAATAAAAATATTTGACACCACCTTTGTGGATTTTTAATTTTTTCAACACATGGAATTACCTTGGGGATGAAAAAATCATCCCCTATATACAGGGGGGGGGACGAAAATTTAGGGTCATTGGGTCATTGGGAAATTTCCTTACTTCTTACTCAATATACAATCTAGAATATATCCAATATATTGTATTTTCCAAAATATCTCCCAACAAAATCTTCTCCTCCTTTCTTGCTCATTATTTTCGAAAATTATAGATAAATAGGGAAGGAATAAGATCTTTTTCCTTTTCTTGAATTCATGGGATAAACTTGTATCTCAAGAATACTTATTCCATAAAATCTTTCCAAGAAAATCAAGAAAAATATCTCTCTCTGTCCTACTCATATTTTTCGAAAAATTAGGCAAAATATTTTCTTCTCCTTTTCATTAATTGGACTTTAATTTGGGATATTTGAGGGGCCTTTAGGAGAATTAAGATTGGACCTCCAATGGGCTATGAAACTTTAATATTTAGCCAAAATATTATTCAAGCCCAACAATATTAATTTATTCCACTGTAAAATTAATATTGAACTATCCATCTTAACCCATATTACGACTTCACAATAATATGGCTCCCGGTCATTATTTCTCGTGTTTAAGATTATCTTAGTCCATTAATTAATTAAGTCATTGAACAGACTTTATATTAATTAATATCTTTGTCCTTGGAGTAAAGACAACTCAACATTATTATCCATACCGGAAATAAATTTCCACTTGCAAGATTTGGTATGATAAAGATTCTGAGCCCACCAAGGGGACAAATCAAGTAAGACGTGCTTGCACACGATTCTCCATATTAAATCTTAGCAATCGTCGTGTAATCAATAATATTGCCCAAGATATAAGGTATCGAATCGCATTGATTCTCTTCCCATCATAAGTCAGAGCAATAGTTATTAATTTCACACGATCCTATTTAAGGAACGAAGATTAAGAAATAACGAACCACTGAGGTCTAATTCTTGTATATTAAGTACCGAAGAATTTATCCTCCTGTAGGTCCTATTCAGCGCATCATAATGCACTAGTGTAATCTCTTGGTCAAGATAAGCCAATCTGAGCCTTACACTTCAACCTTTCATGATGAATTGTTCATTTCCATCTGGGTTGTGAATTTGTACTTAATCACGAGAGCCTGTTAATTTGATCTTCTGTGATCTGGTATCACCAAATTAACTTCAACGTAATACGTACTTACTTATCGAACAAGTTTGCAATAAAATATATATAACATTCATTCATATTTAGTGCAACAGTGATAAATAATTTATTTTAGTAAATAAATAAGAAATTCAGTTTGGATATACAAACTAAAAAACATACTTTTCAGTATAACCCCAACAATCTCCCACTTATACTCAAAGTCTGCTTTTATGTATACTACAACATGTCTCGTGTTCTATGTGACATCTAATGTTGTTGGGGAATTAATTGCCCGGATCTATTCGGGATGAATATTTAAATACAAATTTAATTCTAACAATTATTACTAGCATGAATTAATCCTATATTAATTCAAATAATAATTCAACAACCAATCATGCATATAAGTAGTTCACATAAAACCTACGCATGCGGAAATACTACGGGTTTACGTGAACTAACCTCTTGGAGTGACAACCGTTGAGAAGATGGATCCCGTTCACACGAACACACCAAAAGACATTCTCAAGTATTCCCTTATCCTTGTTCAACAATCCGGTGGTAGGAACTCGCGAACAATTTAACAAAAAGGAAAAATAAAATTATGTTGCACCACCTTTGTGGATTTCTAATTTTTCCAACACATGGAATTGCACTTGGGAATGAAATATTCATCCCCTATTTATAGAGGTAGGGGTGGTCGAATTCTTGGAGTGAAAATAAGATGGAAAAATATTTTCTTGATCTTCAAGAAATCTTGAATATATCTCATATATTCTTTTCTCCATAATTAAATATTTCCACAAAATTCCACCTCCAAATATTATGGTATATTTCGAAAAAATAAGGAGTAGGAATCCAAGATTTGGATCTTCTTGAATTTATGAGATATTCTTGTATTCCAAGAATACATATCTTCCATAATGTCTTTTCAAGAAAATCAAGAAAATCTTTCCATCCCTTATTTAATCAAAATTTTCGAAAATTTCAAGATAAATAACCAAGTGGGAGATTTCTTGAATTTAATGAGATAAACTTGTATTCCAAGAATACTTATTCTCATTCCATAACAAAATTCAAAGAAAATATTTCTCCCTCTTTTATTTATTATTTTCAAAAAATAGGAAAAATAGGCAACAATAATTTATTTTATTTTAAACACCTTTTTCAGTTATTGGACTTTATCTTTGGGCTACTTGAGGGGCCTTTAGGAGAATTAAGATTGGACCTTCTAATGAACTTTGAATATCTAATATTGAGCCACAATATTATTCAAGCCCATAAATATTAATTAATCCCACTACATAATTAATATTGCACTATCCATCTTAACCCATATTACTGTTAATATGGCTCCCAGTTATTATTTCCCGTGTTTAAGATTATCTAGCCCATTAATTAATTCAAGCCACTGAAATAGCTTTCCATTAATTAATATCTTTTGTCCTTGGTCAAGGAACGGTTCAACATTATTATTCATACCAGAAACTAATTCCACTTGCAAGATTTGGTATGATAAATCTTATGAACCTCCCAAGGGGGCAAATCAAACAAGCGTACTCGCACACAATAATTCGTATTAAATCTTAGCAATCGCATGTGACCAGTAATATTGCCCAAGATATAAAGTGTTGAATCTCATTGATTCTCTACCCATCATAAGTCAAAGCAATAGTTACTAACCAGACACGATCCTATTTAAGGGACGAAGATTAAGAAATAACGAACCACTGAGGTCTAATTCTTCCTAATTCAGTGCTGAAGAATTTATCCTCGTGTAGGTCCTATTCAGTGCATCAGTCATGCACTAGTGTAATCTCTTGGTCAAGACAAGCCAATCTGAGCCTTACACTTCAACCTTTCACGATGGATTGTTCACTTCCATCTAGGTCGTGAACAGCGTACTTTTAGTTACAAGGGACTGTTAATTTAATCTTCTGTGATCTGGTATCACTAAATTAACTACAATGTAACACGTACTGTTTATTGAACAATTATGCAGTAAATATATGTAACATTCAATGATATTTAAAGCATCAGTGATAAATAATTTATTTCATTGAATAAGACAGAAATTCAGTTTGGTTATACAAAGTAAAATCATATTTTCCAGTATAACCCCAACAAATGTCACCTACACGAACCTAATAATATTTCTCCCACTTATACTCAAAGCAGATTGGAAATAGTCTTGACACCCATTCCTTCCACATTCTCTCGAATGTACTCTGAGGCAGACCCTTTGTGTATGGATCTGCTAGGTTGTCTTCGAACGCAATCTTTGCCACCTCTATATCTCCTCTCTTAACGATTTCTCGTATAAGATGGTATTTCTTTCTATGTGTTTGCTGGCCTTGTGGGCTCTCAGTTCCCTAGAATTTGCAACTGCTCCGGCATTATCACAGTAAATAGTGATCGTGCTGGGCAAATCCAGAATGACGTCCAAGTCCACTAGGAAGTTCTTGAGCCAGACCGCTTCTTTCGCTGCTTCACAAGCAACTACATATTCGGCTTCCAGGGTAGAATCAGCGATGTATTTCTGCTTAACGCTTCTCTATGATATGGCTCCTCCCCCCATGTAAAACACACTACCCTAGGTTGACTTTCTGGAGTCTAAATCTGATTGGAAATCCGAGTCCGTGTAATCGACGGGGATTAGATTATCTTACTGATAAACTAACATTTTGTCCCGTGTCCTCTTCAGATACTTCAGAATGTTTTTAACTGCAGTCCAATGCTCTTTCCCGGGGTTGTTTTGATATCTTGCCACCATGCCTACGGCAAAGCAGATATCCGGTCTCGTGCACAGCATTGCATACATGAGGCTTCCTACAGCCAAAGCATAAGGAATGCTAATCATGTCATCTATCTCCTTTTGTGTCCTGGGACACATTTCTTTGGATAGATGGATTCTGTGTATGAAAGGCACAAAACCTTTCTTGGAATCTTGCATGCTGAATCGCTTCAAAACGGTGTCTATATATGAGGCTTGCGAAAGCCCGATCATTCTTTTCATGCGATCTCGAGTGATCTTGATCCCTAGGATGTGACCGGCTTCCCCTAAGTCTTTCATATCAAACTATTTTGACAACATCTTTACATCGTTCCCGATGAGCAGAATGTCATCTACGTATAGTACCAAGAATACCAAGGCAGTTCGATCACGCTTCTTATAAACACAACTTTCGAAATTGTTTTGATCAAAACCGTAGAATTTTATAACTTGATCAAAACACTGATTCCAAGCACGAGATGCTTGCTTTAGCCTATAAATGGACTTCTTTAGCTTGCAAACCAGATGCTATTGGCCTTTTTCAATGAAGCCTTCGGGTTGTTGCATATAGATTTCTTCGTCAAGACTTCTATTGAGGAAAGCGGTCTTGACATCCAATTGCCAGATCTCAAAGTCTAGGTGCTCAACAATCGAAAAGAGAATGCGGATGGACTTGAGGATGGCTACGGGCGAAAAGGTTTCCTCATTGTCGATCCCTTTTTTCTGAGTGTACCCTTTCGCCACGAGTCTCGCTTTAAAGGTTTCAACCTTTCCGTCCGGTCCCCTTTTTCTCTTGTATAGCCACTTGCATCCAATGGGTTTTACCCCATTAAGTGGTTCGACTAGCTCCCATACTTTATTGTGATCCATTGAACCCATCTCGGCTTCCATTGCGGTTTGCCAAGATTTTGCATCCTTGCCTTGGAACGCCTCGTTGTAGGACCATGGATCTGATTCTTCTCCTGAGATCAAGTCCGAGTTCTCTCCTATCCCCAAGAATCGTTTGGGTTGCTTAACAACCCTCCCACTACGACGAGGTTCCGGTTGTGTAGGTGTGACGCTTGGTACGTCATCTTGTACAGTTGGCAACAGAGTCGGCCCCTTAAGTTCTTCTAAGGTAATCTCGCTTCTAGGCTTTTTATCGTTCATATAGTCTTCTTCCAAAAATCTAAAGTGCGTACTAATTATGACCTTTTGATCTTCGGGACCATAGAACATGCATCCCTTTGTTCCTTCGGGGTACCCTATAAAGAACCTTAATTCTGAACGTGCGTCCAATTTACCAGCTTCCTTATCCAAAACGTATGCCGGGCACCCCCAGATCCTCAGGCTTGCGCCCTGTCCACAATTCTCTAAGGGTTTTGGGAACCGATTTGGATGGCACTAAGTTTAGAATATAAGCTGTTGTTTGCAAGGCATAACCCCAGAACGATTTTGGTAAATCCGCATAACTCATCATTGACCTTACCATTTCTAGAAGCGTTCTATTTCTTCGTTCTGCACCCCGTTTTGTTGAGGAGTACCGGGTGCAGTCAACTGGGATGCAATCCCTTCATCCGAGAGGTAGTTCAAAAATTCATCGCTGAGGTATTCCCCTCCACGATCAACTCGTAGAAACTTGATACTCTTTTCCTTATGATTCTCTGCTTGAGCTTTAAATTCTTTGAATTTATCAAAGGTCTCAGATTTATGCTTCATTAGGAAAACATACCCATATTGTGAGTAATCATTGATAAATGTAACGAAATACTCATAACCTCCTCCAGATTTGATTTGCATTGGACCACACACATCGGTGTGAACGATCTCCAACACTTCTTTAGCTCTATGCCCTCTTGGTCATCTTACCCTTCAATCTTGATTCGCAAGTTGGATATGGTTCAATCAGGAGAGACTCCAATGAACCATCTTGGACCAACCTTTGGATCCTTTTTGGGTTAATATGACCTAATCTTAGGGTGCCAAAGAAGTGTCTCGTTCACGTTAGTCGAATGTTTTCTTTTATTACTTGAAATAGTAGATGTGTTATAGGATGCATTCTGTGAGTGATGTGCACAATTAATAATAGAGATTGTTCCGTAAAGTTCCATGACAGATAACCACATCGTTAGGAAAAATAGTAACATGTTTATTAAAACGAACAGAATATCCATCAGCAAATAGTTTGTAAACAAAAATAAGGTTTTTCCTAAAAACAGGAACATAAAGAACATCTCTTAAAATTAAACTCTTGTCTTCAAAAGACAGGTGCACGCCTCCCACTGCTTCAGCTGCCACTCTCGTAGCATCACCTAACGTGATGGGGACTTCACTTCCACTAAGTTGTCGGGTACGCTTGAACCCCTGTAATGTGAAACTAACATGATCAGCATACCCCGTACCCATTACCCACGAATGGGTAGCATACGCTGCTAAACAAGTTTCAACAACTAGTGCGTGGGAATTACCTTTCTCTCCATTCCGCTTGGGATTGGAACAGACCCACCTCCATTGTCCTCTTTTACCGCAGTTTAAGTACTTTCCCTTTGGATTTACTTTGACACCACCAGCATTCCTCATCTTACCATTGCCCTTGGCAACAATTGAGTTTGATTGCTTATGGCTTTTGGTCCTCTTCTTCTTCTTGTCTTCCCTTGGCCTAGAAGATGAAGGCGGACCACTTGCCATCAAAGCTTGAGTTTTGGTGTCCCATCAACATCTCTGCCGAGACCAAAGCTTGCAACAAATCAGCTAGCGAGGCTAAAATGCTTAAAACTTTTTGGGCAGAGAGTGGAGTACCAAATCGATCTGGGTCTCCAGATCATAATCTGCACCCAGAACCTCAAGTTTGTTCAGATGGACCATCAATTTTGAGGACGTAATCCCTTACGGGGTTGTCCTCCACCATTTTCAGCGAAAACATCTCTCGCAAGGTGATCTGACGAGCCCCGCATTTTTGACCCGTCAATTGGCTCATATGGTTTTTGGTGTGTCAAGAATCCACTTGTGCTTTTGTGCAGTTAGGACAATCATAACTTTTCGTTTCCAATCAACATAGTTTCCTATACAATTCTATTGACTTTAAGTATATTAACAGTGGATTAAAAGGTTGTGACATGCTGAACTGAAATAAACACACATCTTGTGTTAATATCCGGATCGACACAAAAAAAAATCACATAATTCGATCACATGATTCATATTAAAATCTCAAAAAAAATATGAACATGCATCAGCCAACATCTCAAAACAGTTTTAAATGAGCCTCTTCGGAGGGTCATCATTTAAATCACATTCAAGCAGGTTACAAACAAGAACAATTACAAACTTTTAATTAAAAATAATAATTAATAGTTGGCTCCCACTTGACCAATATAAAATTGACAGGGACTTCGGAGAAGTATATGCATATCAATTTTATACCTAAGTAATAACCATGATTAAATACAGAATTATTATTTCGTTTTGAACGAGGCTCTTGGGAGGGTCATCGTCGCCCCTAGCAATAATTCACAATCATCCTTTTGAGAATTTATTCATGTGAAAACTTTCTTTTGACCATCCCTTAGAGGAATTTCTCCAAAAGATTTCACAAATAAATAAATCATGGAGGTCAAACTTAATTCGATTCAAAACCGAATTAATTGTTTAAAAGATACTTAGTAATTTTTGAATTTGAGATTTTTCGTTGGGCAATTCTCATGCAAACACATTTAAACAAATTAAATAAACATAAGAAAATACAACAATAGATCAAGCAAGACAGAAAATAAATATATTGGGCACATTATCCAACTGTCATGGTTTGATTTTTCTTGGCTTGATTTTGAAGAAACGCCATCTTGAATTTCTCTCACTAGTTCGTCTCGAAAAAAAAACCCGTCTCGAATCGCCACCCCAAGTAGCTCACAGCCGAGATGCACGTCAGCATCCGGCCGGCCCCTTGGCTGAACGCCGTGCTAGCGCACCTAGACGCAGCTCGCATCGCCCACACAGTGGTCGGCAGCCTCGGCAGGCATCGGCAGGTGTCGAGCGCACCTGCGCGCGCGCACTTGCCAGCCTCGGCCGCCTTCGCCCGCATCTGCGCCCTTTGCCCATGGAGCTCGATAGGGTCACGCGTACGCACGCGCGCCAGTTCGCGCGCTTGCCTTGCCCGCCTGGAGAGTCCTGCACCCGCCCTTCGCATGCCTGTGCACGCATCCGGGCCGTCCCCGCCTGGCTATGTCCATATCACGCGAGTGCCTCCCTTGGCACATTTCGCGCTATGCACGTCTCCCACGTACGGTTCCGGGTCTGTTTTAACTCCTCGTCTCCGTCTTGTCTTCTATCAGGTTACAATTTATTTAACGAGAAAATAAATATACCTTAAATCTAGACTAGTCTATTACATTGAACAAATCAAATAGCCTAATCTACTCGTGGATTTTCTCACGAGAAAAATAAATTTGAACGAGTCGAATTAAAACCAATCATACGCATGAAATAAATAAACACATTAAATACCATGACAATTGGATACCTGCAAAACAGATCTAATAATTCTACTATCCAATTTTAAATAAAATTTAATGTTCAACAAATTTAAATACAGAGCTCAAAACCGAGGCTCTGATACCAGTTGTTGGGAAAATAAGGGGTGTCCGGATCTATTCGAGGTGAATTTAAATACATATTTAAATTAATCAATTAATTACTAACATGAATTAATCCTAAATTGTTGGTCCCGGTGCAAACGAGTCTTACACGTGTATGGGGAATACGCGTGTGTTGATGTTTTTAAAACTTTTCTTTTCTCGAGGTCACTTGGGTCGAGGTTGTCACGAAGATTTGGTCCTGAGAAGCACAAATCACTCTCGAGTCAAAGTCTCTTGAGGCGTGATCTGGTTGCTTTCGAAACCTCGAGATAATCCCAAACCGAGTCCACGAGTTTTCGAGAGATCTGAGTTGCTTGGATCAGATAACTAACTTACTGAACTCTCAGAAGAGTAAGTTCAGTTTGGTAACTATCTGTTCTAGATACTCAGATGTGCGGAATAGTTGGCCCTTTAATTTATACTCGTTTTAAGCTTTGCTGAAAACCTTCCTTTAATGGAATAGTGATTGGGCGTGATTCAATTACATGCAACTTCCGATTGGATTGATTCAAGTGAAATGTCGGTGAAAATATGCTTTCAGATTTAAGTCAATGCAACAATTAAGCCGCAGATAAAAGCAATAAACAACCTGACAATTTATAGTGGTTCGGAGACTCAAGCTCCTCGTCCACTCTCTCTCGATCTCTTTGGAGAAATTCACTAATCACTTCACGAGCTTTCGACTACCTCGCGTAGTTTACTTACTCAACTTCGTACTGAGCTTTTCGACTACTCCACGTAGTTTACTTACTCAACCCGACCTTGGCTTTTCGACTACCTCCGTAGTTTACTTACTCAAACACAAACAAGCTTTCGGGACTACCTCTGTAGCTTACTAACTTCACCTCTAGAGCTTTTTCGACTACTCGCGTGGTTTACTAACTCTTTACAACTCTTCTCACCAACAATCACACACCAACTACCTTCTAAAGGGTTTGGGGTTTCTTGGTTGGTTTCCAACTAGGATGAGATATCCTTTACAATAAAGTACAATGCAAAGGCTAGGATATCTCGACTAAGCTTCGGATATATCTTATCAAGCTAGGCTTAGTTTAATGAGCTCTCTTGATTTAAAAGCACTTGGGAAATTCTAAGTTTTTCGAGTGCTTTAACTTTCTTGATAATAAGTTTGAGCTCTTGAGTTGCTTACAAAATTTCGTAGCCTTACAATGTAGAGGGGTCACAAGTATTTATAGGCATACACCAAGGTCACTCTTTGAAAACTATCCGTTGGAGAGATAGCTTCGTGAGTTTCCTCTTATGGTGTGTGAGGAACGGCTATATTTAGGGTTTGAAACTCCCTAACAAGTTTTAGGCAATAGCCTTTCATGTAGCCGGTCTTCACTTTTTGCAGTCTTGAACTTTTGTACGACATCTTTTTTTTGACACATCCTTTGTCGATTGTCGATATGGTACAATCTTTGTCTCCTCCTCCTTTTTTTTTACTTTTGTCTCCAGTTAAAGGTAGACACCTTCAACGGCTCTTTTGGTTACATTCTCTGAGTTGATATAGCCTTAACAACACTTTCGACTTAGTTCCTTTTATGCGCATTTGAATGTCTTGGCAAATATCTATTTTTCTAAGGAATCGCGATCTTACCGATATTGCATCCTTGGATAGATATGTTCGATTGCCTCGGAACATTGGGTTTATCTTGAGCATTGATTGCATTCTTGAGTCTTGATAATTCTTTGTGCCTTGATATTCTTGATCTTGATTCTTGATCTTACATCTTACGCATCTTGAGTCTTACGAGTCTTGAGTCTTGAGTCTTGGCGTCTTGAGTCTTGAGTCTTACGAATCTTGAGGGTCTTACGAGTCTTGAGTCTTCTGGATATCTTGGTGATATCTTGAGTATTCATGTTGAGTCTTTAGTTCCTCGATTTCATCTTGAGTCTTGATATCTCGATTTCTGCTTGAGTCTTGATTCTCGATTTCTGCTTTGAGTCTTGATATCTCGATTTCTGCTTTGAGTCTTGATTCTCGATTTCTTACTTAGCCTTCAGAAACATTAGTTTCATACTGAAACTTCAGTTTCTTTAGAAACATACTGAGTTCTTCAGAACCTTTAGATCCTAACCTGATCTATATCTGCTGACTATACATTTTGCAGATATCATCCTGAATACTATAAAACTGAATCTTGACTCATTTATCAAGATTATCCTGAACATGTCATACTCAGGGTTTTTGGGATCTAATCAAAATCATATATCTTTATTAAATTCATCTCCCAATAATTACCCCCTTTTTGATGATGTCAAAACCTATCTTGTTACAAACATATAACCTAAATTCAGGTTTCAGTTTATCCTACTACAAGATTGGTTTCTGAACAGAGAATCTCCCAACAATTTCTGAGAATCTCCTCAACAATTAATCATTCAACAATTTCTTCAGTAATGAATCTCTCAAAGGATTCATCACCAAATACTTAATAAACAATTTCCCATAAACAATTAATTCAGAGACAATCATACAGGCATATCAAAGTAAAAAGACATGTAAATAAGATAATGAGATATTATCTTTTGAGCATAAATGATAAATTTTCATTGATGATGAGTAGATTTATTCTGAGTTACAATGAAACTTATCGAACAAAAAATAAAAAGACAAAAAGATAGTAAAATTACAAGTGTCTTGGTCTTGATTTGGCTCTTGGTCTTACGCTCTTGGTTTGCATCTTCTTCAATTTCATCAGCGGGCACCTCCAGGTTGAACATTCCGAAATACCTCTTCTTCAGTGCATTTCTTTCCTTGATGATATCCGGATTGTTCCCTGTCAGACCTAACTGTGCAGCATATTGAGCAATTTCTTAAGTAATGGCTTTTTTATTCACCAAGCCATTTTCAAGTCTTGAAGGAGGGTAGGTATATGGACCGGGGGCTACTATCTGCACCTTTCCTTCATCCGCAAGGTTTATCCAGCTTTGGAGATATTTAGGATAGAAGGTTAGGAGATATTCAATAAATGCTTCCTTTGGATCTGAGCTTTCCCCTTTCCATTCCCTGAGCACAGCATAGTAGAACCAGAAGGTTCTCTTGACCTCTTCCCAACTGTCGTTGAATTGGATGGGCATCCATTTGTCAATGTGTGGCCATTTTTGTGCTTGTGAAGTCCCTCTCCGTTTGCTCACAAACTTTTTGTATCCACTCTTTCGCTTCTGCTCTTCATCTATTTTCTTCATGATGACAGGCATGCCTGAGACCGAAGCAGCAGCTTTCTTTGCTTGTTCTATCTGGAGTGTCTTCAGAGCATTCCTTGTGTTGAAGACTTTTCTTTGACCTGCAGACTCTTCTAATTCTTCAACCAACTTCCTTTGTACTGGCTTAGAAGCCTTAGCACGCTTGCTCTCAGGTTCAACAATGCCCAAGGCTTTTCCTCTTCATAAGGCAATTCGGTGAGTGGCTTTGGCTTGTTCCAACCTTAGCTCTATCCTTTCGGTTTCTCTTTTTGCAACATCAAGCATGGTTTCCTCAGAAACCTGAGTGTAGATCGGCTTCTCCACCTTACTGAACTTCATCTTGTCAGTAGATTCGACTTCCTTCAAGGCTTTAGATAGGCTATTCATTTCAGCTTCCTTTTGCTCCTTTTTCTCCAAAGTACGTGCCAATAACTTCCTGAAGTCTTCATTTGGTCTTTCCCCTTCGCGTAGTAATTTGGAAGAAGTCTGGAGAAGTCTTTGTGTCCATATGGTATTGCTCTTTGCTTACACAACGCACCTCTCTCCGCTGGCCCGATCATGTTCTTCTTCTAGCCTCCGAGGTGGTTCTTAGCCACGAAAATTCTTGAAAGATGGGCAAAGCAGGCGGAGAGAGCATCTTTAAACATCTCTGTCATCTTGGTCATGAGCATTGAGCTCATTTCCTCAACAGCAGACTTGATCAGTACTTCGTTCTTCTCTGCCAATTTCACCTCTAGGAACTCAGTATTCTCCTGGTGCTTCATTTAAGTTTGCTTTTCATTTCGACCTTGACTCCCTCCATCTTCTCATTCAGCTTGTCTTCCATGGAGGTCATCTTTGAGGTCAGAGTGTCTTGGAGTTGCACCAGTTCTGAAGATGAACTCAGATTCTCCATCTTATGAGTTTGGCTGGCCAATGTCTCTTCCATCTGGGCGATTTTGTTCAGCATTGGCTCAACCTTCTCAAGCTTCTCCATCAAGGGAGTGAGGTCAATCTCAGGAATATTTTGCACCTTCATCTTTGATTGATCATCACGAGGTTCGAGACCAACCCGAGGGTCGGTCGCTCTCGAGCATCGGCTTCATCTGAGCTCCGGTCCTAAGCGAGCCTCGGTCGTACATCGAGACAATTGAGTTAAAGATAGAAACTTCAATTAACTTTGGCATAATTGTTAATAGTGCCAAAAGGTACTGAAGAGTGCTAGCTTTCGATCGAGGTTGAATGATTCGAGTTGATCGGCCAAGGAGTTTCCTTCTCCATCGAGGGTGATCCTCGGCATCTCCTGTTGGTCCCCATCTTGAGATTTGTCTCTGCTTTGCTAGGGGTACCAACCCGGTAGCTCTCCTCTCGGCTATCTTCTAGCTCATCAAAATCGGAAATTTTTCATCTGAGCTTTGTCTTTTCGAATCCACGAAAACTTCGGTCGGGAAGAATTTGTTTCCTCATTCCACCGATCTTCCCCTCTGAATGCGGCAATGTTAAGCATCTCGGGAAGAGTCGATTGAGGATGAAAACCGTCGTCCTTAATATGAAGAAGATATCTTGCGGATCGGGGTATGAAATTTGAGCTCGGGGGTAGCGGTCAGGATGAACCGTTCCCCTTGCTCCTCCCTTTCGGTTTCTTGACCGCCCCTTCTTCCATCTCGGGCTTTACGGTTCGATCAAAGCATCAATTTGAAGGATCAAAAGTAGATCACTTTCGAGGAGCTCATCAAAATAATTTTGCTCACGAGTCTCAAAGAACATCGAATGTTGTGCAGTCAGGTCCTCAGTTTGCATCTGAGTAGGTTCTGGGGCCTGAGCTGGCACGTCCTCAGATTGACTCTGAGTTGGCTCTTCTGTCTGAGCCGGCACATCTTTGGTAGGAATCTCTGAGGTCTGAGTTCCTTTAAAAATTTCCTGAGAAATTTTATCTGAACTGAGCGATGTCTCAAGCACCTCAGAGAAGACACGCTCCTCGATGCAGTCTGTGCCTTAGAGATAACCTGAGCCAAGACTTGTAATGGTGATTTCTGAGCGGTTTGGCCCTCAGGTTGAATCTCTTCAGAATCACTGCCATCATCATCGGTGAGAACCACCATCCTTTTGCGCTTGGGAGCGAGGGTTTTCTGCTTCTTCAACTTCTCACCCTGCTCCATCTTGGCCTCCAACAAAACCTTCCCCCTGGTTTGTTGGGTTTCTTTTTCAGCAGTAACTTGGTGATTCTGCTTTCTTTTCTTTCTTCCCCCTGATGGCCTGCTTCTTCACAGCAATGTGCTTGAAGAGCACCTTGGATTTAGGGAATGGGATCGAATTGGCGAAGATGTCCTCCTCCTCTCTGCACATCTCCAAAATAAATGCTATTTTGGTGGCATGGTGGATCTTGCCTTTGATCGAGATAGCCCAGTCTTTCTCTCTTTTTATGACCTTGGCTTGTACACTCACCGTCTGAATTAAGAATCTGAGCCAGTTGAAGTCAGTGGTGGGTGAAGCCTCGATCGCCGCCATTAATCGGAGCTTCGGGGTACTAATCTGCTCAAAACTCCCTGAATGACTCATGATGCATTTGCTCACAATATCCAACAAAACTCTATATTGTGGCTTCAAATGCCTCTTATGCTTGATGTAACCTCAAATTTTCTGAGATTCTCGGCAATCCTATCTAAAAACTCCTGCTCTCTACCCAACATATACACAGCAGGATCCTCTCCACTATCACAAAGCTCAAAAACATCGTTTAAATTCTTTGGAATTATATACAATTCCCTTTCAAAGTCGATGTATTTAGACGAGTGTTCTAAATGTGATACAGTAATTTTGGAATGCATACCATCCTCTTCATCTATCTTCAGATTACAGATGAACTCGATTACCTCTTTCGTGTATTCTTGGTCCGGTCGGCTTGAGACGAGATGGGTGAGCTTGGCCAAACGGATCATATGGAGAGCCTCCTCTTCTGGTTTAGAGTTGGTTGTGCTATCGAGCGAGACAACGAACTCGTACCAAGGTTTATTGGTTTTGGCTAATTTGTCGAAAACGGTAGGAGCCATATGAGATTAAAGATTTGAAGATTTAGGGTTTAGGTTTTCTGGGCAAAGGGGATTTTTTTTTTGCAGAGGATTTTAGGAACGAAGGGTTTGATAAAATTGGGCTTGAATGGCTTCTTGAGGAATATATAGTTTCGAGATCATGGGAATTCGCGTTGGTTAGGTGAAAAGCAACGGTTGAGATTAATCGCCGATTAATCGGGTATGTGAAAGGTCGATTCCCAAAACGTAAGCCGCCAATATATCCTCATTGGTCATTAAATGATTGTTGACCTTCTTCGGAATTTCAAAGATCCCGCCCAAAAACATTCCTTAGGTGTTTTGTATTTATTGCAAGTGATTATAAAGCTTCATTTAAGCAATAAATGAGTCGCATGAGTCATTACTTCTTCAGACTAATTTCTCTCTATCAGTCTTACTGAGTAGTGACCTTGATAAAATGTCAGTATAATACTGAGTACTGAATGGGTTCAGTATACTTCAGAGTACTGACCTTCAGTAAATCTGAGTTTCCTTAGACTCAGTTCAGTATTTCTATTTTATCCTGAGTTTCTCAGTAGAATCCTGAGAAAACTTCATGCATCTGAAAACCTTCAATTTTTCAGATTTTACTCTATACACCTGGATCTAACATCCCTAATTCAACTGAAAGTTCCTGAAATCTTGATTCAGCCAAAGGTTTAGTCAAGATATCAGCTCTCTGCTTATCAGTATGAATTTTCTCCATCCTTATGTCCTTTTTCTCGACATGATCTCTGATGAAGTGATGTCTGATATCCACATGCTTGGCTATTATTGTCACAAAATATTGGTACTTCATTGGCTACAACTTTATAATCCCTTAATTGTTGTCTGAGCCATAGAATCTAAGCACAATGACTTCTATGACCATGTATTCAAACTTGATAATCTTGGTTGCTCTCTTGAGGTCTGTTTCTTTGAAAACCAAGATATCGACTTACTTCCTAGAAATTGACAAGTTCTGTAGTGGACTTCATCAATTCTGCAACCTCCATGTCGACATCGAGTAACGGTTAATTCAAGGTTATCATCAATTTGGATACCATAATCCTCTATTCCTTTGTGCCCTTAAGATACTTGGTATCTTTTTGGCGACCTCCATGTGACTAGCCTTAGGATTAACTTGGTATCTTGCACATATCAACAAACAAATGTTATATCGGCCTACTTGGCGTGAGATAGAGCAATGATCAATGATTCCTCTATAATCGGTATGACTCAGCGATTTGCCTTTGAATCGGGATCCATCTTGTAATTAGTATTCACGGGAATCTAAGCGCATTGCAATTACGTACACCATATTTGGCAATCGGATCTACGGTGTACTTTGCACGGTTGATGAATATTCCTTCCTTTGATTGTTTCACTTGAAGACCTAGAAAGAAATTCATCTCCCCATCATTGACATCTCAAACTTGCCTTTCATCGGTGTTGAAAACTTTTCACCACGGTGATGGTTTGGAGAATCAAAAATGATATCATCAACATATATATCCGAACCAAGAAGATATCTTCCCCATCTTCTATCTGAGCGAGTTCTATCAACAGTTCCTTTGACAAAACCATGGTCGATGAAAACCGAGAAATAGTATCATACCATGCTCGGTGCTTTCTTAAGACCATACAAAGCTTTTTACGAGCACTGTAAACTTGGTCATTCTACATTTTGAAACCGGGAGGTTGTTCCACATAAACCTCTTCTTTAAGCACACCATTCAGAAATGCACTTTTCACATCCATTTGATAGACATGTGAACTTCATGTGGGCAGCATATGCAAGAAACAATCGATGGCTTCTAGTCTTGCAACAGGTGCAAAGGTTTCATCATAATCCAAGCCTTCTTCTTGGGAATAACCTTGTGCAACTAGCCTTGCCTTGTTTCTTAAAATGTTGTTTTCATCTCTTTTATTCTTAAAAACCCACTTGGTTCCAATGATATTGTGCCTTTCAGGTCTATCTACTAGCTCCCATACTTCATTCCTTGAGAATTGATTCAGCTCATCTTGCATAGCAGTAATCCAATGAGAATCTTGTAGAGCTTCACCAATCTCAGTAGGTTCTTTCTCTGATAGGAAGCGGTGAGAATAGTGCACTCTCACCATGGAACCTTCTTGTTTTAACACCTTCAGTTAGATCACCCACAATCGACTTGTAGGATGACTATCTAACCATTTCCTTCTTGATGTTCCCCCCTTAGATATCCTCAACATTTGAAATGTTAGGTTCGGTTAATTGATAAACTTCGGGAACAACGAGAAAAGGAGAAAGGAATCATCTTCCTCGGGGAAATTCTATTCAGAACATTGTCAGAGACATTTGTTCCCCTTTGGTTGATAGATTCAGAATTTGCCTCAGCTATGACCACATCTTCATTGGCATCACATACCTGAGTCCGAGGTGGTGTTTGTTCAGATTGGTCACCTTTGGTGTGTTGGCTTTTTCTGAGTCTCACCATCCCGAGTTCCATCCTGAACTTCTTTATCTGAGTGCGAGTCCTCCAATCATAGATAGTGGTGACTTCTTTTTTCGAGTTCGATTGGATGATTTGTCATTCTTTTTTCGGGCTTAATCTGGTGATCCTCTTGGTCGGTTCATGCATCATGTTCTGTTTTCTTACGAACACAAGTAGATTCATCAAAAACAACATGAGGTGTTTCCTCCACAATAAGAGTCCTATTGTTGTAAACTCTGAAAGCTTTACTGACTTCAGAATATCCTAAGAATATTCCTTCATCAGCTTTACTATCAAATGTTTTCAACTGATCTTTACCATTATTGTGTATGAAACACTTGCAACCAAAAAACACGAAAAGAAAGAAACAAGAGGCTTCCTTTCATTCCAAAGCTCATAAGGTGTTTTGCCTTGACTCTTGGTCAGCATGGATCTGTTCTGAGAGTAGCATGCAGTGTTGACAGCTTTAGCCCAAAACCTTTTAGGAATATCAGCTTCAGCTATCATTGTCCTTGCAGCTTCTTTCTGAGTCATGTTCATTCTTTCCAAGAACACCATTTTGTTGAGGGGTCCTTGCGGTGATGTTTCATGAGTAATTCCATTTCTTTGCACAATAATCGGATATGATATGATTTATAAATTCGGTTCCTTGTCGGATCGATTTTGACCACACTCAGATTTTTTTCTCAATCTTGAGCTTTTTGATAATTCTGGCAACTTTATCTGAGTCTCTTTCTTACTGTGTAAGAATATGACCCAAAGTATATCTTGAGTAGTCATCAACTACTACCAATGTGTATTTTCGCCATTTGTGCTCACTGATGTTATAGGACCAAAAAGATCCATATGCGATGGCGAAGTATTCTTTTCGGTAGAAACATCTACTTTACTTTTTAAATGATGCTCTAACTTGTTTTTTCCTTTTCGCACGCATCACAAATATGTTCCTTCTTGAACACTTCATTAGGCAACCCTCTTACAAGAGCTAATCTTGCAAGCTTATTTGGGGTTTTGAAATTCGGGTGATTCATTCTTTTATGCCATAACCAATTTGGTATCTGTGGAACTTTTAGCAACCAAACATGTATCTTTAGGAGTTGAACTCCAATCAGCAAGATACACATTTCCTTTTCTAGTACCAGTCAGTAATATTTTCTGTGTTGTATCATCTTTCACATAACATAAATTCTTAGAGAACTCAACATTAAAACCCTTATCACAGAATTGGCTTATTGAAAGTAAATTATGCTTCAATCCAGATACATATGAAACACCATGGATATGAACTGACTCGATTTCCAAAGTTCCATATCCTTGATCATCCTTGGAGTTATCTCCAAAAGTGATCTGAGGGCCTCTTTGTTCAACATAGTCACTGAGTATCTTCTTGAATCCTGTCATATGTCTTGAACATCCACTGTCAAGATACCATACATCAGGGGCCTTTTGATCTCTGCTCATCAGTGCTATGTGATCTTTAATCAGCTCAGTGCCCTTGTTTTCCTCCTGAAAAACAGATCATTTCTTAGGTACCCAATTTGTATAGGGTCCTACAAGGTTAGCTGTACCTTTCGTAATCCAAATCTGCCTGACAACTCTAATGACTTTAGAGTGGCTAATTTGTCTTCCATAAACATCAACATACACATTTACTACTCTGGGTGCCTTAGCAGTTTTCTGTGTATGTGTGCTAGCTTTAGCATGAACATGTGCCTTTGAATTTTTCTTTGGTTCAGGTTTTTTGTTCATTTGCTTTGGCTTACAATGCGGCCGGTCTAAATCTTTGATGATTTCGGGTTGGGTAACCTTTACCCCTTAGGCAAGTGGGGTTGGGTTGCTGTCTTTGAAATCTGGGTCTTCGATATCTTTGAGGACTTGGTCTCTTGATTGAGAATGTCTCTCTTTGAGTGTTTCTCATCGAGGATTCCTCGATGGTTCGATGTGGAGCCTTTCGAGGTTTGCATTCTTAGCTTTGAGGCTTTGAAGTACTTACTGAAACTTTTCAAGCTGAGTGCTTTCGGGTTTTCTAGCCTTCACGAGGTTTGGGCTTTCCTACGATCATTGAGTTTTCTTTGAGACCATAGGTCCTTTCCTTGTCTACAACCTTGGGCATTTCTTGAGTTTGAAGTGTAGGTGCCTTTGGTTTTACAAAGATTGTCTTCTTGCTACTTGATCAAACATTAGGATGACCTTGTGAGGTTCCTCTGGAATGTATCCCAATCCAGATTTTATAGTGGCGGATCTCTGGTAACTCTGAATTTCATCTATTACTTTAGATCGAGATTCAATAGAGTTAGCTTCTTCCGTGCACTATCCTCATAGTTCTGTAGAGTTTCATGCTTCTCAGAGAGGTCATTGAATTTAGTTACGATCAATTTGAATCTCTTGATGGATTTCTCTATCTTTTCGATTAGGGTCACTATCAACTTCTCTTTTTCTCGAGAGTTGTACTTTGAACATCCGGTTCATCGGTAACTCCCATTAATTGAGAAGTGATTTCAGTTTTGCTAGAGTCTTTCCATTTTAGATTTTCAGCTTTCAGTTCTTTATTCTGCTCTTGAGTTTCATTTAGCAGTTCTTGTAAAACAACATAGTCCTTCATCAGATTCTCAAAAGAATCCATTAGGTCAAATTGGCTGTTTACAGTTGAACTTGACAACTCTTGTGCTAGTGTAGGAGCAACAACAGAGAAAGAAGAATTTACCTCCTCAATGGCCATCAGACAAATGTCATCACTTTCACTGTCTGAGAATATATCATCTGAAGGGCTAGATCCCTCCTCAGAATGTTCTTCTTCTGCAACCATGACATTTTTGCTAGAGAACTTCTTGTCTCTTTTAGCTTGTCTTTCTCTTCTCTCCTTAGCACTCTGATCTGGACAATCATACTGGAAGTGACCTTTCTTTTTGTAATTGTAGCATCTGTTGGCATCATCATCCTGATCACTTTCTTCTTTGGACTTGGAGTCCTTCCTTTTGGATGAAGATCCCTCAGCTTTCAGGTCATTCTTCTTCTCAGTTCATCTGTCCTCTGGTTTCTTCTGGTACCTGTGATTCCTGTAATAGCTTTTGTATTTTCCATATCGACTATTAAGTCTTTCAAACCTCCTTGCCATCAGTGCTAGCTTATCCTCAAGCTCATCCTGATTCTTAGCAAGGGAGTTCTCAGACTCTCTAGTTTTACAGGTTTTATCTTTGGCCTTAAAAGCCACATTCTTACTAGATGATGAATCATCTTTGCTATCAGTAGGCCTTCAGCTCAAAGAAGACTTGTTGATATGGCATTGAATTAATGTTTTTTGGTGTTTTCAATCACCACTGCATGTATATCCCATTTCTTAGAAAGACCTCTAAGATTTTTCAATGCAACTTCTCTCTGTGGATATTTCTTTCCAAGTGCATTTAGATCATTCATAATACTAGAGAATCTGACTTCCAATTTGTCAATAGATTCACCTTCTTCCATTTCAAAACTATCAAACTTTCCAATTGCAACTGAAAGTTTGTTTTCCTTGATATGATCTGTGCCTTGGCACATTACAGCTAGTGTATCCCAAATTTCTTTTGCAGTATTGCAGTGAGAGATCATTCCCATCACACCATCATCAATTGTACTGTATAGTGTGTCATTAGAAATGTAGTCTATATTGACTAACTTTCTCTCCTCAGGAGTCAGTTGGTCATCAGACTTAGGAAATTCTGCTCTAGGATCGTTTCTCTCATTTTACATTCCTCTGGGATTCACCACGATGAAATTTGAATGGTACTTGAGAGACCACTCTCCATACGTTCATGTTTGGAATCTGGTGAGCACTGCATTCTCGATCTCCATAAATCATAGTTCTCCCTTTGAGAACATGGGAAGTTTCTTAGAAGACATTTTTTTTTTAAGAATTCACCAAATAAGATCGATTCGGATAGACCACAAGTATTTTTAGCAAATAAAACTTTGGTCAACAAAGCAGTGGTCAAGTTGAACCCTTTGCTCGATACCACTTGTTGGTCGGTGCAAACGAGTCTTACACGTGTATGGGGGGAATCTGGCGTGTTGGTGTTTTTAAAACTTTTCTTTTATTGAGGTCACTTGGGTCGGGGTTGTCACGAAGATTTGGTCTGAAGCACAAATCACTCTGAGTCAAAGTCTCTTGAGGCAGTGATCTGGTTGCTTTCGAAACCTCGAGATAATCCCAGCCCCGAGTCACGAGTTTTGAGAGATCTGAGTTGCTTGGATCGGATAACTAACTTCTTGAACTCTCAGAAGATTAAGTTCAGTTTGGTAACTATCTGTTCTAGCTACTCAGATGTGCGGAATAGTTGGCCCTTTAATTTATACTCGTTTTAAGCTTTGCAGAAAACCTTCCTTTAATGGAATAGTGATTAGGCTGTGATTCAATTACATGCAACTTCCAGTGGATTGATTCAATGAAATGTCGGTGAAAATATGCTTTTGATTTAAGTCAATGCAACGATTAAGCCGAGATAATAAAAGCAATAAACAACATAGCAATTTATAGTGGTTCGGAGACTCAAGCTCTCCTCGTCCTCTCTCTACGATCTCTTGAGAGAAATTCACTAATCACTTCACGAGTTTACGACTACCTCGCGTAGTTTACTTACTCAACTCGGCCCTGAGCATTACGACTACTCCCGTAGTTTACTTACTCAACCCGACCTTGAGCTTTCTGACTACCTCCGTAGTTTACTTACTCAAACACAAACAAGCTTTGGACTACCTCTGTAGCTTACTAACTTCACCTCTAGAGCTTTCTGACTACTCCGCGTAGTTTACTAACTCTTTACAACTCTTCTCACCAACAATCACACACCAACTACCTTCTAAAGGGTTTGGGGTTTCTTGGTTGGTTTCCAACTAGGATGAGATATCCTTTACAATAAAGTACAATGCAAAGGCTAGGATATCTCGACTAAGCTTCGGATATATCTTATCAAGCTAGGCTTAGTTTAATGAGCTCTCTTCGATTTAAAAGCACACTGGGAAATTCTAAGTTTTTTGAGTGCTTTAACTGCGATAATAAGTTTGAGCTCTTGAGTTGCTTACAAATTTCGTAGCCTTACAATGTAGAGGGTCACAAGTATTTATAGGCATACACCAAGGTCACTCTTTGAAAACTATCATTGTTGGAGAGATAGCCGTGAGTTTCCTCTTATGGTGTGTGAGGAGCAGCTATATTTAGGGTTTGAAACTCCCTAACACGTTTTAGGCAATAGCCTTTCATGTAGCCGGTCTTCACTTTTTGCAGTCTGGAACTTTTGTACTTTTGACATCTCTTTTCGGTGACACATCCTTTGTTAGTGTCGGTATATGGTGCGATCTTTGTCTCCTCCTTTTTGACTTTTGTCTCCAGTTAAAGGTAGACACCTTCAACGGTTCTTTTGGTTACATTCTCTGAGTTGATATAACCTTAACAACACTCTGACTTAGTTCCTTTTTCTGCATTTGAATGTCTTGGCAAATATCTATTTTTCTAAGGAATCACGATCTTCTCAGTATTGCATCCTTCAGATAGATATGTTCAGTGCCTCGGAACATTCAGGTTTATCTTGAGCATTGATTGCATTCTTGAGTCTTGATATTCTTGTGCGCCCGGTATTCTTGATCTTGATTCTTGATCAATACATCTTCTGCGTTTTTGAGTCTTGAGGGTCTTACGAGTCTTGGCGTCTTACGAGTCTTGAGTCTTACGAATCTTCAAGGTCTTCGAGTCTTACGAGTCTTCTGAGATATCTTGGTGATATCTTGAGTATTCATCTTTGAGTCTTTAGTTCCTCAGTTTCATCTTGAGTCTTGATATCTCGATTTCTGCTTTGAGTCTTGATTCTCGATTTCTACTTGAGTCTTGATATCTCGATTTCAATCGAGTCTTGATTCTCGATTTCTTCTTGAGCCTTGAAATATTAGTTTCATACTGAAACTTCAGTTTCTTCAGAAACATACTGAGTTCTTCAGAACCTTTAGATCCTAACCTGATCTATATCTGCTGACTATACATTTTGCAGATATCATCCTAAATACTATAAAACTGAATCCTGACTCAACTATCAAGGTTATCCTGAACATGTCATACTCAGGGTTTTTGGGATCTAATCAAAATCATATATCTTTATTAAATTCATCTCCCAACATAAATCAATTCAACATAATAATTAAATAAGCAAATAAGCAACATGCGTACACATAATCCACGTAAATCCTAAGCATGCGGAATCTAGGAGTTACGAGATTACATACCTCTTGTAGAGACAACCGTTGAGACGATGGATCAATCCAAAGAGCCTTCCCAAATATGTCCCACGTCCACGAACGTAATCCGGTGTGAGGATTCTCAACGAACGATTTTAATTTAAAGGAGAAAATAAAAATATTTGCCACCACCTTTGTGGATTTCTAATTTTTCCAAAACATGGAATTACCTTGGGGATGAAAAAATCATCCCCTATTTATATACGGGGGGGGGGGACGAAAATTTAGGGTCATTGGGTCATTCGGAAATTTTCTTGCTTCTTCCTCAAGATACAATGTAGAATATATCCAATATATTCTATTTCCCAAAATATCTCCCAACAAAATCTTCTCCTCCTTTCTTGCTCATGATTTTCGAAAATTATAGATAAATAGGGAAGGAATAATATCTTTTTCTTTTTCTTGAATTTATGGGATAAACTTGTATCTGATGAATACTTATTCCATAAAATCTTTTCAAGAAAATCAAGAAAAATATCTCTCTCTTTCCTACTCATATTTTTTGAAAAATTCAAGAAAAATTAGGCAAAATATTTTCTTCTCCTTTTCATTAATTGGACTTTAATTTGGGCTATTTGAGGGGCATTTAGGAGAATTAAGATTGGACCTCCAATGGGCTTTGAAACTTTAATATTTAGCCAAAATATTATTCAAGCCCATTAATATTAATTTATTCCACTATAAAATTAATATTGAACTATCCATCTTAACCCATATTACGACTTCACAATAATATGGCTCCCGGTCATTATTTCCCATGTTTATGATTATCTTAGTCCATTAATTAATTAAGCCACTTAACAGACTTTATATTAATTAATATCTTTGTCCTTGGAGTAAAGACAACTCAACATTATTATCCATACCGGAAATAAATTTCCACTTGCAAGATTTGATATGATAAAGATTCTGAGCCCAACAAGGGGACAAATCAAGCAAGACGTGCTTGCACACGATTCTCCGTATTAAAGCTTAGCAATCGTCGTGTAATCAATAATATTGCCCAAGATATAAGGTATCGAATCACATTGATTCTCTTCCCATCATAAGTCAAAGCAATAGTTATTAATTTCACACTATCCTATTTAAGGAACGAAGATTAAGAAAATTACGAACCACTGAGGTCTAATTCTTGTATATTCAGTACCGAAGAATTTATCCTCCTATAGGTCCTATTCAGCGCATCATAATGCACTAGTGTAATCTCTTGGTCAAGACAAGCCAATCTGAGACTTACACTTCAACCTTTCATGATGGATTGTTCATTTCCATCTGGGTTGTGAATTTGTACTTAATCACGAGGGACTGTTAATTTGATCTTCTGTGATCTGGTATCACCAAATTAACTTCAACGTAATACGTACTTACTTATCGAACAAGTTTGCAATAAATATACATAACATTCATTCATATTTAGTGCAACAGTGATAAATAATTTATTTCAGTAAATAAATAAGAAATTCAGTTTGGTTATACAAAGTAAAAAGCATACTTTTTAGTATAACCCTAACATGACGAGCCCCGCATTTTTGACTCGTCACTTGGCTCATCTGGTTTTTGGTGTGTCAAGAATCCACTTGTGCTTTTTTGCAGTTAAGACAATCATAAGTTTACTTTTCCAATAAACATAGTTTCCTATATAATTCTATTGACTTTAAGTATATTAACAGTGGATTAAAAGGTTGCGACATGCTGAACTGAAATAAATAACTATTGTAAAAGCACAAAATTATCACATAATTCGATCACATGAATCATATTAAAATCTCCAAAAAATATGAACATGCATCAGCCAACATCTCAAAACAGTTTAAATAAGCCACGTGGGGTGGGTCATTATTTAAACACATTCAAGAAGGTTACAAACAAGAAAACAGTTACAAACCTTTAATATTCAGATTAATAGTTGGCTCCCACTTGACCAATATAAAATTGACAGGGACTTCGGGGAAGTATATGCATATCAATTTTATACCTAAGTAATAACCATAATTAAATACAGAATTATTATTTCGTTTTGAATGAGCCTCGTGAGGAGGATCATCGTCGCCACTAATAATAATCCACAATCATCCTTTCGGAATTTATTCATGTGAAAACCATCTTTTGGCCGTCTCGTGGGGGGAATTTCTCCAAAAGAATTCACAAATAAATAAATTATGGAGGTCAAAATTAATTCAATTTTATTATTCAGAATAAAATTGCTAATTAATTATTTCAAATCATACTTAGTAATTTTCGAAAGTGAGATTTTTCTAAAACAATTTCTCATGCATCGCATATTCAAACAAATTAAATAAGCACGAAAAATAAAGCAAACATCAAAACCAAAACTTAAACACATTGGGCACATATATCCAATTGTCACGGTTAATTTTTGTCATGTCTTGATCTTGAGAAATCGTCTTCATAGCCTTCATCGTTGGTCTCGAAAATCTCCCGCTCGACCACAACACGTTCTTTAAAACGTCTTTCGTCTAGGTTCGAGACGACGTCCGTCGTTTGGCCAGGTCGAACAGCACACAACCAGGATGCCGGCCTGCATTCCAGTCGGCCGTCTCGACCAGGCGCCCAGCGCCGTGCTCATCCCAGCACGCGCCCACCTAGTGCCTTGCTCACGACCCCTCAGCGCCTTGCGTGCGCCTGCCCAGTGCCGTGCACGAGATCGCCCGGCTCTGTGCACGTCCCAGCGCGCGCCTGCCCAGCACCGTGCGCATCCCAGCGCACTCCTCGGCCCAAGTTTTGCCCGGTGCTTGACCATGCCCGGGCTTGCGCCGAATGCTCTCGGCCAGCCCCGTACGCGACCGCCTAGCATCTCTTGCTTTGGCTCGCGTACGTCCGGGCACTTGGTCGCCCGTCTTTAATTTTTTGTCTTCGTTCCCGATCCGGTTACAATTTATTTACAAAAATAAATAAACCTAGATCTAGACTAGTCTATTACATTGATCAAATCAAACAAATCATAATCTATTCGTGGATTTTCTCACGAGACAAAACGAATTCGAACAAATCGAATTAAAAACCATAATTTATGTGCATGCATAAATAAACATTCATCAAATACCATGACAATTGGATACCGGCAAAAAAGATGTAGCAATTCTACTATCCAATTTAAAATTTAATGAAAAACGAATTAAATTATAATTTAAAATTCAGAGCCCGAAACCAAGGCTCTGATACCAGTTGTTGGGGAATTAATTATCCAGATCTATTCGGGATGAATATTTAAATACAAATTTACTTCTAACAATTATTACTAGCATGAATTAATCCTATATTAATTCAAATAATAATTCAACAACAAATCATACATACAAATTTGTCACATAAATCCTACGCATGTGGAATTGCTAGGAGTTTACATGAACTAACCTCTCGGAGTGACAACCGTTGAGAAGATGGATATCCCGTTAACGCTAACAAACCCAAAGAGTCTTCTCAAGTATTCCCTCGTCCTTGTTCAAAAATCCAATGGAAGGATACTCGCGAACAATTAACAAAAGGAAAAATAAAATTATGTTGCACCACCTTTGTGGATTTCTAATTTTTCCAACACATGGAATTACACCACACAATTGAAATTTTTTAAAAAAACACAAATTGTCGACGTTTCAAAATATTTGATATTTTATCGACGTTGATATTTTTCCGAAAAACTAATTTTCGTGTTCTGTTGGGGATGAAACATTCATCCCCTATTTATAAGAGGGATGGTGGTCGAAATTTTGGTGAGGAATAAGATGGTAAAATCTTTTTCTTGGTCTCCCAGTGTTGGTCCCGGTGTAACGAGTCTTACACGTGTATGGGGGGTGGGGGGAAATACACGTGTTCAGTGATTTATTAAACTTTTTCTTTACACTGAAATCAGCGGGTCAGGATATCCTGAGAATTAGCCCTGAGAAGCACGAATCGCCCTGAGTCAGAGTCTACTAAGACAATGATCCTGAGCAGCTTTCAGTAGCTTCAGATTAGCCCAACTGATTCTGAGGTTTTATCAAAGTCCAGAGAAGCTTGGATCAGATAACTATCTTACTGAATACTCAGTAGAGTTTGTTCAGTTTGATAATTATCTGTTCTAGCTTATGAAGGGTGTGGAAAGTGTTGGCACTAGGTTTATACTCGTTTTATCTTGCTGAAAATCTTTTCCTTAGTAAATTAGTGGTTAAGACTGTGATCAATTCAATGCAGGTTCAGTGGATTGATTCCAACTGAATATCAGGAAGATCAATATGCTTTCAGTGAAAATATACAACAGTTAAAATGCAAAGCAGAAAGCAAACAACATAGCAAATTATAGTGGTTCCGAGACAAAGCTCATACGTCCACTCTCTCTGATCCTCATAGAAATTCCTTAACTCACTACTACTTCCTCTTGCTTTCAGACTGAACTCAACAGCTTACAAACTTTCTACTATGAGTTTTCTTGCTGAACTACTGCAGCTTAGTCACTCAAACACACACAAGCTTTCAGACTGTCTCAAATAGCTTACTAACTTCTCCTCTAGAGTTTTCTGGCTGAACTCAACTGCAGCTTACTCACTCTTTACAACTCTCATTCTCCAACAATCACACACTCAAACTACCTAGCAATAGGGTTTGGGGTTTGGTTGATTTCCAACTAAGGTGAGATATCCTTTGACAATAAGAACAGATTCAAAGGTTAGGATATCTCTTACTAAGCTTTGGATATAAGACAATATAAGGCTTAGTGAATGAGCTCTCTTCAATGTGAAACACTTGGAAAATCTTAGGTTTTTCGAGTGCTTCAATTTGCGAGAATACAAATGAGCTTTGGAGTTGCTTTGATTTCCCGTAACCTTGCAATGGTGAAGGTCACTGGTTTTTATAGGCAACTCTCCAAGGTCACTCTTGAAAAACACTATCAGTTGGATGAGATAGCATCAAGGGATTCCTCTTTTGGTTATTGATGAACGACTGTTCCTAGGTTTTGAACGCACCCTTGCATGTATTAGAAAATATGCAGCCATGTAGCCAATCATCATCTTCTGTGAACTAGAAAATATCAGCCCTGACATTTCTTCAAAGAGATGTCGCTTTTAGTGTCACTAAAGTACGTTGTTGTTGCTTCCCAATTGGTCGAATTCATCTTTTGAACAGAGACAAACAAAACGGCTCTATTTAGGTCAACCTTACTGAGCTGATATGTTCCTTAATGTCCACGAATGTCTAACATTCTGTTTGTTTGTACTAAGAATGAACATAACACTATTTACTCAAAATAGCTGTTCAGGGTCTTTTTGATCAGTACAAAACAGTCTTCAGGATCTTTGATCTTCAGAATCTTTGGTCTTCAGGATCTTTTCGTCTTCAGGATTCTTCTGTCTTTTTGTTCACGGCCTTTGATCTTCATGAGTCTTCTGAACTACTCAGGAACATCTGAGTTCTTCAGTAAAATTAAAGTAAACCTATTTTCCCTGATCTATATCTGCTAACTATACACAGTGCAGATAATCCTGAGTCTTAATATATATTGAAACCTGATCCTATATTACTAAGATGTCCTGATACATGTCATACTCAGGGGTTTTGGGGTCTAATCAAAATCTTTATTAAATTCATCTCCCAACAATTTCTCCCTTTTTGATGATGCAAAAACCATCTTGTTACAAATATGCGAACATAATAGAAATAAACCTATCATCTATTCAGGTTTCAATTTTCTATAACAAGTAAGAACAAGTAAACTAGCTAACATCAACACAATCAGTAAGGTAATGAGATATTATCTTTTTCAGAGCAAAATTATCAGTAGAGTTTCATTAATAGGAAATCAAAGTACAGGATACAAAGTTGATCCTACTCTATTGAACAATAAAAGATAAATTACATCAGTCTTCTTTTGAATCAATTTCATCAGCTGGCGGATCGAGGTTGAACATTCCATAGTACCGCTTCTTCATCTCTTCCCTCTTCTGAATAGTCTGTGCATCATTCCCGGTCAGCTCGAGGTATTCAGCCTGATCCACAAAGTCAGCATAGATGAAGTCATAGTTTATCATCCCGTTCTTGAACTTTGGTGGAGGATATTTGATCTGCCTCGGTGCCTTCAACTGATATCCTAGTGTGTCAAACACATTGAACCATTTCTGGCATTCAACCGTGAAGTTCTTCAGTATGTAGGCAATGAAGGCATCATCCCTGTCAGCTATGAAACGCGGCCAGACCTATAGAATTTCATAATTGAACACAAATTTCCTCTTGGTCGTTTCCCACTTATCATTTAGCTCAATGGGCATCCATTTATCCACATGAGGCCACATCCTCTTCCTTTGCTTTGTGCCTCTCCTCCTGTATATCATTCTTTGGAATCCACCTCTGTTCCTTTTTGCTTCCTCTTTTGCTTTCCTTGTCATTTCTAACCCTGACACACACACAACAGCTTTCCTCCTCTTCTCAGCCTCTATCATCTTTACAGAATTATGTCAATCCCAGTCCATTCTCTTATAAGCCACATCATACTCACCAAATCCTTCTTTGAAGAGTTCATCAGTTTCAGACTCTTCACTCATGTGGGCTTCAGCCTCAGAGAATTCTCCTGACAATTGCCTTCTGATCGGCTTATCTGCTGGTGCTTTTATCTGAGTCTCAGCTTCTGTCTCAGCTTTAGTAGGAATTGGGTTCAGAATAACATGAGCTTCACCCATCTTGCTGGACTCTCGTGCTCTCTGTCTTTTAGCACGTTCTTGTAAGACATCAGTCGCAGCATCAGGGTGCACTGTTACTTCAGACACTTTTCTTTTACCCTTGAGAACCACAATCTCTTCCTGAGTCAGCAACTTCCCTTCAATAGCTGGCAGCTTTGTGAGCATATCATAGCTTTCCCCCTTTTTGGCATCATAATTAGCCAATAACTCCGAAAGGGTTCTGTCCATGTGTAGCTGCTCACGCCCAACCGATCTCAGCTCAGCAGCAATATGAAAGTTTTCATCCTGAAGCCTCTGAAGCACATTCAACCCTGTAGCAGTGTCCTCAGCAAGACCTACGAAAGTAGCATGTATCTTGGTCATGAGTGATGAGCTCATTTCCTCAACAGCTGCCTTAACAAGTTCCTCAGTCCTTGCTTTCATCATCTCCTCCAACATATTAGACCTCAGCACAAACTTCTTCTCCATCTCTTCCAACACATCTTTAGACACATCTCCCAGTTTAGCATGCATCTCAGTAAACTTATTATCAATGGATGTAGATAATGAAGTTACCTGATCAGTCTTCACCATTGATGTGCTCAGCATTTCAACCATTTGGCTCTGAGAAGATTGAGCCTCAGCAAACTTTGATACTTGATCTACCAGAGGCTCGAGCTTTGAGATTTGATCAACGAGTGGCTCAAGCTTGGTAAGCTTCTCCAGGACTGGTGTGAGATCGACTGCTGGTGGAGGAATGGGAATCTCAGCTTCTGTCTGAACTCCAGCATCTGCCATCTCAGTGACTGTTACTTCAGGCTCTGTAGGATATTGGACTGTCTGGCCAAATGTAATCATCTGTAAGGGTGGAATATCATGAGCTTGTTCCCCCTAAATTGTAGCCTCCACACTTGACTCAGCTTTCTGTTTGTCCCCTTCAAGAAAGTCTTCTGCATTTTTGTCCTGAGACGGGTCCTGTTCATCTTTGTCCTGACCCCCTAACTCTCCTTCAGTCCGAGTAGCTGTCTTCTTCTCAGCAAACTTTTTCATCACCAGGGCATCAAACTCAGCTTGCTTGATCCTCAGTCTCCTTTTCCCTAGGCCTGAAAAGGCATCAAGCTCTGCTACCTCCTCAGCCCAAAACTCCTCGCCCCTGAAGTTGCCAATCTTCAGCATCATAGCGAAGGATTGATTGACAATCATCATAGCGGTCTTCAACCTGAAGAACATATCCTGAAGATCAGGATATTTCATCAACTCTGGGTATTTGTCTAAGACAAACCCCTCAGCTTTCTGCCTTCACTCCCTCTCCTCTACTTCACCTTTCCTGAGTTCAGGAACTAGTGCCTCCTCTTCAGAGCTAGAATGAGCTTCTGAAGGTATGGATATATATGACTCTGAGGGGTGAGTGGGTGGGAGGGTAATTTGGCTCTATTCAGCAGGTTTTTGGGAACCTGTAAAGATCTCTTGGGTTATTCTGTCATCGCCAATACTGGTATCGAGTACCTCAGTAAAGACGTCCTCGTCACCTCCTCCATCTGAGGGTATAATCTCCTGAATGGTTTCTTCAGCAGCAGCCTGAGAAACTGCCTTGGCAAGGGTATCGAGTGGAGATTTCACTCCAGATTCCTGCTCCCTAATTGTTCTGAGCCTCTTCTTCTTCTTCTTTTGCTCATCCTGAGCCTTCTTTTTCTCGCCAATCTCTCTTTTTACTCTCAGCAGCTCCAGAGATTTCTTCCTTTTCTCCTCCTCTCCTGACTCCTTAGGATGTTTTACTGATGTTGTCCTGACTTTCTTCTGAAGGACCTTAGTAAGTGTCACATCGTCCTGATTAGAGTCAGACTCATCCTGCTCTTCTGGTTCCTCCTGAACCATAGAACTTTGGCTACCTGATGGAGCAGCCTTCCTTTTCTGGGACTTGGGCTTTCGGAACATGATCCGAGTCCGAGAAAATTCCACTTAGGTCATCAAGAACATATTTTCTCTGAGCAATGTCTCTATTAAGAAACTGATCTTCGTCCCAAACAAGACCTTCCCACTCTTCGTGAATGCTCCCATGACATACTTCAATTTCTGGTTTTGGTGCAGAATGCAATCCACCAGAAACTTCAACCAATTAAAATCAATGGAGGGCGAGTCTTCAATAGCAACTATAAGCCTCAACTTGTTCCGGCTTACCTGCTCCAGACTACTAGAAGTGCTCATCAAGCACTTGGCCACAATATCAATCAAAACTCTATATTTCGGCTTAAGACACCGTTTATGTAGAGACCCTTTCAACTCCGTTTTTGTTTCTGCAAAACGGTCCAAAAATCTCCTGCTCCCTTCCAGACATATACAGAGCTGGATCCTCTCCTCTATCATTTAATTCAAAAACAGAATTAATATCATCTAAGGACATGATTACCTCCTTTGTGCAAACCACCTCTGCCTTCGATTTTGCATAAGTACCAAAACTGAGCTGTGACACCAACCCTCCCCATCCTCCTTCACGAAGGTTAACAACGAATTGTAACACCTCCTGGGATAACTCCAAGTCTGGCACATTGCTTACCAACGATGATAGACGAGCCATCCTTAGCATATTTAGAGCTTCTTCTTCCACCTTGGTAGCCTTGTTGTCTATCATGGCCACCACATGTTCGAAATAAGGCTTCTCCATTTCTGCGAGATCCTTGATCATAGCATAACTTGGGTACTCCATTGAAAGATGATTTTCTGGGTAATGGAATGTGAGGGTTTTGAAGATTAAGGGTTTCGAGTGTTTGAATCATTTGAATGCAAAGTAAACGAATGAAGACAAACAGTTGGTTTATATATGATTTGAAAACCAAATATGAAGGGCTATGATTAAATCTCGGAAAATATAATGAATGGCTGAGATTTAATCTGAGATTAAAGAAAATCTCGAGGGTATGGCTATTTTTGGCTAAATTTCTGGACAATAGGCAAATAGCTTTTAATAGGTTGACAAATGGATGTTTCTTGATAATCGAGACCACTGTTCATATTTTCTTCCAGTAAAAAATGCTCCAAACATTCCCGCTTAAAAGTACAGGTCTTTTGTCATTTGTTCCAAATGATTACTGAGTGAAATAAATGTTGTGAATTAATGCATGTGTCAATATCACTTCAGGATTATTTCAAATGCATAATCCTTACTGAATACTGACCTTGACAAGAATTATCCTGAGTCTCAGTTTCCTTCCTGAGAAAATTTTGTCCTGAGTTATTCCTCCTGAATAACTACATGCACCTGAAGGACTTCTCCCTTTAGTGAATTCACACACCTGGATCCAACATACCTAATTCTACTGATAGTTCCTGAAATCTTGACTCAGCCAATTGGTTTGTCAAAATATCAGCTCTCTGTTTGTCAGTATGAATTTTCTCCATCCTTATATCCTTTTTCTCAACATGATCTCTGATGAAGTGATGTCTGATATCAACATGCTTACATCTGGTGTGTAATACTGGATTTTGTGTAATAGCAATTGCACTATTATTGTCACAAAATATAGGTACTTCATTGGCTAGAACCTTATAATCCCTCAATTGTTGTCTGAGCCAAAGAATCTGTGCACAACAGCTTCCTGCAGCCATGTATTCTGTTTCAGTAGTACTGATTGCTACTGAGGTCTATTTCTTTGAAAACCATGATACCAGTTTACTTCCAAGATATTGACAAGTTCCTGTAGTAGATTTTCTATCAATTCTACAACCACCATAATCAGCATCTGAATAACCAGTTAATTCAAGGTATCAGTTGGATACCATAATCCTCTATTCATTGTGCCTTTAAGATATTTTAGAATTTTTGACAGCTTCCATGTGACTAGCCTTAGGATTAGCTTGGTATCTTGCACATATCCCAACAGCAAAAGTAATATCAGGCCTACTTGCTGTGAGATATAGCAATGATCCAATGATCCCTCTATAATCAGTGTGGTTAACTGATTTGCCTTCAGGATCAGGATCCATCTTGTGAGTTATTCGCACTTTTGGTCCCACAGGACACACCCCCTCGCGATTTTGGTCCCAAACCTTTCATTTTTGGTCCCAAAATCGACATTTTTGACACATTTGGTCCCAAAGCCGAAATTTGTGACACTTTTGGTCCCAAATCACCAGTCCCGTGGGACCAAAAGTGTAAGTTTTTGGGACCAAAAGTGTCAAAAATTTTGGCTTTGGGACCAAAAGTGTCAAAATTTTTGACTTTGGGACCAAAAGTGTAAGCTTTGGGACCAAAATCGTGAGGGGGTGTGTCCTGTGGGACCGAAAGTGCGAATAACTCTCCATCTTGTAGTTAGTATTCATAGGAATTCTAGCTGTATTGCAATTCTGTACACCATACTTAGCAATCAGATCTCTGATGTACTTTGCTTGATTGATGAATATTTCTTCCTTAGTTTGTTTCACCTGAAGTCCTAGAAAGAAATTCATCTCCCCCATCATTGACATCTTAAACTTTCCTTTCATCAGAGTAGAGAACTTTTCACACATCTGATGATTAGGGGATCCAAATATGATGTCATCCACATAAATCTGAACTAGTAAGATATTCTTTCCATCTTCTATCGTGAACAAGGTTCTATCAACAATTCCTTTGGTAAAACCATGGTCAGTAAGAAATTGAGAAAGAGTATCATACCATGCTCTGGGTGCTTGTTTTAAACCATACAAGGCTTTTCTGAGCCTGTAAACTTGGCCATTCTGACAAAATCCAGGAGGTTGTTCCACATAAACCTCTTCTTTAAGCACACCATTCAGAAATGCACTTTTCACATCCATCTGATAGACTGTGAATTTCATGTGGGCAACATATGCAAGAAACAATCTGATGGCTTCTAGTCTTGCAACAGGTGCAAATGTTTCATCATAATCCAAGCCTTTTTCTTGGGAATAACCCTGTGCAACTAGCCTTGCCTTGTTTCTTACAATGTTTTTATTTTCATCTCTCTTGTTCTTGAATACCCACTTAGTTCCAATCACATTGTGCCTCTTAGGTCTGTCTACTAGCTTCCAAACTTCATTTCTTGTGAACTGATTCAGCTCCTCTTGAATAACAGTAATCCAAAATGAATCTTGAAGAGCTTCTTCAATCTCAGTTGGTTCCTTCTCAGATAGGAAGCAGCAGAATAGAGCACTTTCACCATGGAACTTTCTTGTTCTAACCCCTACTGATAGATCACCCACAATCTGACTTGAGGGATGACTATCTAACCATCTTCTCCTGGATGTTCCCCCTTCAGTAGTATCCTCAACATTAGAAATGTTAGGTTCAGGTAATTCATTAAACTCAGGGAACAACAGAAAAGGAGAGAAAGAATCATCTTCCTCAGGGGAAATTCCATTCAGAACATTATCAGTGACATTTGTTCCCCCTTGGTTGATAGATTCAGAGTTTGCCTCAGCTGTGACCACATCTTCATCGGCATTACATACTTGAGTCTGAGCTGGTGTTTGTTCAGATTGGTCAGCTTCAGTGTGTTGGCTTTTCTTCAGAGGAGAACTATCATCCTGAGTTTCACCAGTCTGTGTATTTCCATCCCGAGCTTCTTTGTCTGAGTCCGACTCACTCCATTCATAGAAAGTGATTGACTTCTTCTTTTCAGCCTCTGAGGATGTTTTATCATTCTTCTTCAGGCTAAGTCTGGTGATTCTCTTTGTCAGATCTCCTGAGTCATGTTCCTGTTTCTTCTGAACACAAGCAGATTCATCAAAAACAACATGAGGTGTTTCTTCCACAATAAGGGTCCTACAGTTGTAAACTCTGAAGGCTTTACTGACTTCAGAATATCCTAAGAATATTCCTTCATCAGTTTTGCTATCAAAGGTTTTCGACTGATCTTTACCATTATTGTATATGAAACACTTACAACCAAACACACGGAAGAAAGAAACAAGAGGCTTCCTTTCATTCTACAGCTCATAAGGTGTTTTTCCTTGATCTTTTGTCAGCATGGTTCTGTTCTGAGAGTAGCATGCAGTGTTGATAGCCTCAGCCCAAAATCTCTTAGGAATGTCAGCTTCAGCAATCATTGTTCTTGCAGCTTCTTTCAGAGTCCTATTTCTTCTTTTTGCAACACCATTCTGTTGTGGGGTCGTTGCAGATGATGTTTCATGAGCTATTCCATTTTCTGCACAATAATCAGATATAATATGGTTGATAAATTCAGGGCCTTTATCTGATCTGATTTTGACCACACTCAGATTCTTTTCAATACTGAGTCTTTTCAGTAATTCAGACAGTTTTGTCTGAGTCTCTTTCTTACTGAGTAAGAATATGACCCAAGTATATCTAGAGTAGTCATCAACTACCACAATTGTGTATTTTCTGCCATTAGTGCTCACAGGTGTTACTGGACCAAAAAGATCCATATGTAACAGTTGAAGTATTCTATCAGTAGAAACTTCTACTTTGCTTTTAAAAGATGCTCTGATTTGTTTTCCTTTCTGACAGGCATCACATACATGATCTTTACTGAACACTTCATTGGGTAACCCCCTCACAAGTGCTAATCTTGCAAGTTTGTTCAGGGTTTTGAAGTTTAAGTGATTCAGCCTTTTGTGCCATAACCAACTGGTATCAGTAGAACATTTTGAAACCAAGCATGATCTTTAGGCGATAATTTCCAATCAGCAAGATACACATTTCCTTTTCTAGTACCAGTCAGTAATATTTGTTGTGAAGCATTGTCCTTCACATAATATAAGTTCTTTGAGAACTCAACACTGAATCCCTTGTCATAAAATTGACTGATAGAAAGTAAATTATGTTTTAAACCAGACACATATGATACACCATGGATATGAACAGAATCAACTTCAAGAGTTCCATATCCTTCAGTTTGTCCTTTGGAATTATCTCCAAAAGTGATCTGAGGGCCTTTTTACTCAACATAGTCAGTGAGTAATTGTTTATACCCTGTCATGTGTCTTGAACATCCACTGTTCAGATACCATGCAACAGGAGTTATTTAGTTTCCACTCATCAGGGCTATGTTGTCTTCATTCAGCTCAGTGACCTTTTCCTTCACCTGAAAAACAGATCAGGTCTTAGGTACTCATTTGGTGTAGGGTCCTACCAGGTTAGCTGTACCTTTTGGAACCCAAATCTGCCTGATAACTCTAACTACTTTAGAGTGGCTAATTTGTCTTCCATAAACATCTACATACACATTCACCACCCTAGGTGCCTTGGCAGTACTCTGTGTATGAGTGTCGGCCTTAGCATGAACATGAGCCTTAGAATTCTTCTTGGGTTCAGGCCTCTTGTTCCAATGCTTTGCCCTTGGTGCAGCTGGTCTATGTCTCTACTGACTTGGGTTCAGGAAACCTTTACCCTTAGGCAAGTGGGGTTTAGATTGCCTGTACTGAAATTGTGGTCTTTCAGTATCCTGAGGACTTGGTCTCTTTCGTTGAGAATATCTCGGGTGAGTGTCTCTTCTGAAGATTCTTCTGATGGTTCAGTGTAGATTTCTTCAGGTTGATATTCTTAGCCTGAGGCTTTGAAGTACTGGTCCGAGGATTTCCTACTGAGTGTTCAGGTTTTCTAGCCTTTGCCTGAGGTTTGGGCTTTCTTTCCTGACCCTTCAGTTTTTCTGAAACCATAGGTCCTTTACCCTTGTCTAAAACACGGGTTTGTTCTTCAATAAGAAGGTCAGTACAAACCAACGGTTTAACAAAGACAGTCTTAGTGCTACTAGAAGAAGCAACATTCAGAAGACCTTGTGAGGTTCCCCCTGGATTATATCCCAATCCAGCCTTTATAGTTGCAGGTCTTTGATAACTCTAAATTTCATCTATTGCTTTAGATTTCTCTGCAAACTATCCTCACTTTTCTTTAGAGTTTCATGTTTCTCAAAGAGGTCATTGAATTCAGTCCTGATAAGCTGATTTTCCTCAGTGGATTTCTCTAATTTTCCTTTCAGGACCTCTATCACTTTCTCTTTTTCTGAGAGTTGTACTTTCAGAACATCCAGTTCATCAGTAGTTCCCATTAATTGAGAAGTGATCTCAGCAGTATTAGATTTTTTTCACTTCAGATTCTTAGCAGTCAGTTCCTTATTCTGCTCTTGAGTTTCTATGAACAATTCTTGTAACACAAAATAGTCCTTCATAAGATTCTCAAAAGAATCTATCAGGTCAAAATTACTGGTTACAGATGAACTTGATAACTCAGGTGCTTGTGTAGGAGCAGCAACGGAGATAAAAGAATTTACCTCCTCAAGGGCAACAAGCCAGACATCATCACTGTCACTGTCTGAGAACATTTCTTCTGAAGAGCTGGATTCTTCTTCAGATTGTTGTTCTTCTTCAGCAACCATAGCCTTTTTGCTTGAATTCTTTCTGTCTCTTTTGGCTTGCCTTTCCTTTTTTCTTTGGCACTCAGCTCAGAACAATCAAACTGGAAGTAACCCTTCATCTTGCAGTTATAGCATCTGTTGGTATCATCATCCTGATCACTCTCCTCCTTAGTCTTGGAGTCCTTCTCTTTGGATGAAGATCCTTCAGTTTTGTGGTCCTTCCTTTTCTCAGTGGACTTGTCCTCAGATTCTGAGTTATTCCTGTTCCTGTACCTGTTATTCTTGTAGTACTTCTTGTACTTTCCATATCTGCTATTGAGTCTTTCAAACCTCCTTGCCAACAGTACTAGCTTATCCTCTTGCTCATCTTGATTTTTGGCAGGTGAGTTATCAGACTCTCTAGCTTTACAGGATTTTTCTTTAGCTTTGAAAGCTACATTTTTGCTAGATGGAGATTCATCTTTGCTGTCAGATTTCTTTGTTTTCTTATCAATCACAAATTCATAAGCTTTCAGTTCAGAGAAAACTTGTTGGTATGACATAGATTCAATATTCTTGGTGTTTTCAATCACCACAGCATGTATATCTCATTTCATAGACAATCCTCTAAGAATTTTCAGTGCCACTTCTCTTTTTGGGTATATTTTCCTAAGAACATTCAGATCATTCATGATACTAGTGAATCTGACTTCCAGTTTATCAATAGATTCACCATCTTCCATTTTGAAAGCTGTCAAACTTTGCAATGGCAACATATAGTTTATTTTCTTTGATATGATTTGTGCCTTGACACATGATAGCAAGTGTGTCCCATATTTCTTTAGCAGTTTCACAATGAGAAATCATCCCCATAACACCATCATCAATAGTGCTGTATAGAGTATCTTTAGCAATATAGTCTAAGTTGACTAACTTTCTCTCATCAGGAGTAAGTTGGTCATCCGACTAATGAAATTCATCTCTGGGATCATCTCTCTCAGCATCAGTAATTCTGGGATTCACAACAGTGTACTTAAATGGTCCTTGAGAGACCACTCTCCACATTCTTTCATGCTTAGAATACAGATGTGACTGCATTCTCAATCTCCATAAATCATAGTTCTCAACAAAGAACATAGGAAGTTTCTTAGAAGGCATGATGAATGAGCCTTATAAGATATCAGCAGTAAGATCTATTCATTAGACCACCAAAGTCTCTCAGCAAACAAGACTATGGCTACCAAAGAAAGTGGTCAAAATGAACCACTGCTCTGATACCACTTGTTGGTCCCGGTGTAACGAGTCTTACACGTGTATGGGGGGGATAATACACGTGTTCAGTGATTTTTTAAACTTTTTCTTTACACTGAAATCAGCGGGTCAGGATGTCCTGAGAATTAGCCCTGAAAAGCACGAATCGCCCTGAGTCAGAGTCTACTGAGACAATGATCCTGAGCAGCTTTCAGTAGCTTCAGATTAGCCCAACTGATTCTGAGGTTTTATCAGAGTCCTGAGAAGCTTGGATCAGATAACTATCTTAGTGAATACTCAGTATAGTTTGTTCAGTTTGATAATTATCTGTTCTAGCTTATCAAGGGTGCGGAAAGTGTTGGCCCTAGGTTTATACTCGTTTTATCTTGCTGAAAATCTTTTCCATAGTAAATTAATGGTTAAGGCTGTGATCAATTCAATGCAGGTTCAGTGGATTGATTCCAACTGAATATCAAGAAGATTAGTATGCTTTCAGTGAAAATATGCAACAGTTAAAATGCAAAGCAGAAAGCAAACAACACAGCAAATTATAGTGGTTCAGAGACAAAGACTCACTAATACTTCCTCTAGCTTTCAGACTGAACTCAATAGCTTACTAACTTTCTACTATGAGTTTTCTGGCTGAACTACTGCAGCTTACTCACTCAAACACACACAAGCTTTCAGACTGTCTCAAACAACTTACTAACTTCTCCTCTAAAGTTTTTTGGCTGAACTCAACTGCATCTTACTCACTCTTTACAACTCTCACTCTCCAACAATCACACACTCAAACTACCTAGCAATAGGGTTTGGGGTTTGGTTGGTTTCCAACTAAGGTGAGATATCCTTTGACAATAAGAACATATTCAAAGGTTAGGATATCTCATACTAAGCTTTGGATATAAGACAATATAAGGCTTAGTGAATGAGCTCTCTTCAATGTGAAACACTTGGGAAATCTTAGGTTTTTCGAGTGCTTCAATTTGCAATGAGCTCTGGAGTTGCTTGATTTCCCGTAACCTTGCAATGGTGAAGGCCACTGGTTTTTATAGGCAACTCTCCAAGGTCACTCTTGAAAAAAACTATCCGTTGGATGAGATAGCATCAAGGGTTTCCTCTTTTAGTTATTGATGAACGGTTATTTCTAGGGTTTGAACGCACTCTTGCATGTATTAGAAAATATGCAGCCATGTAACCAATCATCATCTTCTGTGAACTGGAAAATATCAGCCCTGACATTTCTTCAGAGAGATGTCGCTTTCAGTGTCAGTAAAGTACGTTGTTGTTGCCTCCCCATTGGTCGAATTCGTCTTTTGAACAGAGACAAACAAAACGACTCTATTTAGGTCAACCTTACTGAGCTAATATGTTCCTTAATGTCCACGAATGTCTAACATTCTGTTTGTTTGTACTAAGAATGAACATAACACTATTTACTCAAAATAGCTGTTCAGGGTCTTTTTGATCAGTACAAAACAGTCTTCAGGATCTTTGATCTTCATAATCTTTGGTCTTCAGGATCTTTTCGTCTTCAGGATTCTTCTGTCTTTTTGTTCAGGGACTTTGATCTTCAGGAGTCTTCTGAACTACTCAGGAACATCTGAGTTCTTCAGTAACATTAAAGTAAACCTATTTTTCCTTGATCTATATCTGCTAACTATACAAAGTGCAGATAATCCTGAGTCTTAATATCTATTGAAACATGATCCTATATTACCAAGATGTCCTGATACATGTCATACTCAGGGGTTTTGGGATCTAATCAAAATCTTTATTAAATTCATCTCCCAACACCAAGAAATCTTGAATATATCTCATATTCTCTTTTTCTCCATATTTAAAATATTTCACAAAAATCCCACCTCCTCTTGTTATGGATATTTTCGAAAAAATAAGGGCCAAGATTTTCAAGATTGGGATCTTCTTGAACTTATGAGATATTCTTGTATTCCAAGAATACATATCTTCCATAATATCTTTTCAAGAAAATATTTCCTTCCTTATTTTACTCATAATTTTCGAAAAACACAAATAAATAGCCAAGTGGGAGTTTTTTTTGAATTTAATGAGATAAACTTGTATTCCAAGAATACTTATCCTCATTCCATAACAAATTTCAAAGAAAATCTTTCTCCCTCTTTTATTTATTTATTTTCAAAAAATACAGGAAAAATTGGCAACAATATTTTATTTAATTTTAAACACATTTTTCAGTTATTGGACTTTATATTTGGGCTACTTGAGAGGCCTTTAGGAGAATTAAGATTGGACCTTTTAATGGACCTTGAATTTCCAATATTGAGCCACAATATTATTCAAGCCCATAAATATTAATTAATCCCACTACATAATTAATATTGCACTATCCATCTTAACCCATATGTAACATTCAATGATATTTAAAGCAACAGTGATAAATAATTTATTTCAGCAAATAATATAGAAATTCAGTCTGGTTATACAAAGTAAAAGCATACTTTCCAGTATAACTCCAACACCACCTTCATGATCTAACTCCACGGGTTCAATAAGGAATGCCTGCGCCATTTTACACCTATGCCCGGGTACGAATCTTTCATCGAAATTGAAACAAAGCCCTTTCTCACATCTCCTTTGCATCTCGTCCCAAGATAAACGTTTAATCCCCATTGGGCTTGGCCTGGCGGCCGCCCCTCGTTGCCTCCTACGTTGCCATCCGAGTTGCCTTCATTGCTGCAAAAATCTGTAGAGTTTGCTTCCGTTCTACGCAAATCAGATCGTGGATTGCACTTGGCCGCATTCAAGTGATCATCACACAATCTCGCAACTTCAACCGCATCAAGATAAGTTTTAGGCCAATAAACCCTTACCTCTATCGCTAATTCAGCCTTCAATTCACCGATGAATGCCCCTACGAGTTCCTTCTCCGGCCAATCGTGCACGCGACTTGCAATTCGCTCAAACTCCTTTTGATATTCTCGCAAGGATGTCGTATGTTTGATATGGGATAGAGCCTCGTCGTAGTCGGTATACTCGGATGGACCGAACCTTGCCATGAGTTCCTTCTCAAAGTCTTTCCAATGAACGATTCTCCCCTTTTTCCTGTAAACTCGACTAATCCATTGCCACCAAATATTAGCCTCTCCTTCCATATAATAAGCGGCGTAACGTACCTTATCATCTCGCTCGATGTCGTGCAATTTGAAGTACTGGTTAGCTCGACTTAGCCATGATACCGGGTCATCCCCCTTGAACGTAGGACACGTGAGCTCCGATTTGTTTGAAAGCCGATCATTCCTCGATCTTATCTCGTCCGCTCCGTCGCGTCGAGCTGAGTTGGTGTCCTCCAATTTGGCTTTGGCTGATTCGGTCTCCTCGGATGAGGAACCGACCTCCTCACGTTTCACCAACTTGGTGATGTTACGCCTGAATTTCTCGTTCTCGCGCTCCATCCGCGTGACCGTCTCAAGTTTGACGTCGATATTGGAAACACGGGTTTCCAATAGTTTAATCCGTTCTTTGTGAGTTCCCGCCATTACTTGTATTCCTTTCGCGATTCTCGTCTACTCTCTATGAAAGCACCAATTTGATGAGAACCGCGATCGCAAAACACAAATAATATGCGAAGAACGATAATAATTGTTGCCCCAACGCATGTTGGCAAGAAACAATTCGGTTTTCACAAAGTTGCCAAGAGTAAAGTTTATTAATTTTAACGTGCAAAATAAAGAAAAACACCCCCAAGTACTTATAGGGCAAAAATAAAAACAACTGGATTCGTCCAAAAAGGACCGAATCTCACAAACCTTATCTACTGACTCCAAATTAAAAGATATGCTAATAAAATAAAGACTAAAATGTAAACTAATTAATTAAACAATAATCTAATATAATCTGGCCCAACCTTGTAACTAATCTTGTCAAATCTTGGACTCCTTCTTGGGTGATAATTCTGGGACACTATCTTCTTGCCATATCCACCTTGCGACCTCTTTATTCCACTATTGTTGGGAAATACGGGGTGCTCGGATCTATTCGAGGTGTATTTAAATTATTCAATTATTTACTAACATGAATCAATCCTAAATTAATTTAACATAATAATTAGATAAGCAACAACAACATGCGTACACGTAATTCGCGTAAATCCTAAGCATGAGGAATCTAGGAGTTACGAAATTACATACCTCTTGTAGAGATAACCGCTGAGACGATGGATCAACTCAAAGTGCCTTCTCAAATATGTCTCAAGTCCACGAACGTAATCCGGTGGAAGGATTCTCACGAATGATTTTAATAAAGGAGAAAACTAAAAATATTTGCCACCACCTTTGTGGATTTCTAATTTTTCCAACACGTGGAATTGCCTTGGGGATGAAAAATTCATCCCCTATTTATAGGACTAGGGGGGGACGAAAATTTAGCCTTGTTGGGCTATTGGGAATTTTCCTTGCTTCTTCCTCAAGATACAATCTTGAATATATCCAATATATTTTATTTTCTAAAATATCTCCCAACAAAATCTTCTCCTCCTCCTTGTACAATAAAATTTCGAAAATTTCATTATGTGTACGGAAGGAATAAGATCTTTTTCCTTTCTTGAATTTATGGGATAAACTTGTATCTCAAGAATACTTATTCCATAAAATTTTTCCAAGAAAATCAAGAAAATCTTTTTCTCTCTCCTACTCATATTTTCGAAAATATATAGGAAAATTAAGCAATAATATTTTCTTCTCATTTTCATTAATTGTACTTTAATTTGGGCTATTTGAGGGGCCTTTAGGAGAATTAAGATTGGACCTCCAATGAGCTATGAAACTTTAATATTATGCCAAAATATTATTCAAGCCCATTAATATTAATTTACTCCACTATAAAATTAATATTGATCTATCCATCTTAATCCATATTACGATGCTCAATAATATGGCTCCCAGTTATTATTTCTCGTGTTTAAGATTATCTAGTCCACTAATTAATTAAGCCACTGAAAGAGCTTTATATTAATTAATATCTTTATCCTTGGAGTAAAGACGGCTCAACATTATTATCCATACCGGAAATAAATTTCCACTTGCAATATTTGGTATGATAAAGCTTCAGAGCCCACCAAGGGGACAAATCAAGCAAGACATGCTTGCACACGATTCTCTGTATTAAATCTTAGCAATCGTCGTGTAATTAATATTATTGCCCAAGATATAAGGTATTGAATCACGTTGATTCTCTTCCCATCATAAGTCAAAGCAATAGTTATTAATTTCACACGATCCTATTTAAGGAACGGAGATTAAGAAATAACGAACCATGTCATGGGTCCTCCTCCCATGCAAAACACACTACCCGAGGTTGACTTCCTAGAGTCTAAGTCTGATTGGAAATCTGAGTTCGTGTAACCGACGGGGATTAGACTGTCTGACTGATAAACCAACATTTTGTCCCATGTCCTCTTCAAATACTTCAGAATGTTTTTAACTGCAGTCCAATGCTCTTTCCCGGGGTTACTTTGATATCTTGCTACCATGCCTTTGGCAAAGCAGATATCCGGTCTCGTGCACAGCATTGCATACATGAGGCTTCCCACGGCCAAAGCATAAGGAATATTCTTCATGTCATCTATCTCTTTCTGTGTCTTTGGACACATTTCTTTGGATAGATGGATTCCGTGTCTGAAAGGTACAAAACCTTTCTTGGAATCTTGCATGCTGAATCGCTTCAAGACAGTGTCTATGTAAGAAGCTTGTGAGAGGCCGATCATCATTTTCTTGCGATCTCGAGTGATCTTGATCCCTAGGATATGACCAGCTTCTCCCAAGTCCTTCATATCAAAGTGTTTTGACAGCCATGCCCTTACGACTGACAACATCTTTACATCGTTCCCGATGAGTAGAATGTCCTCTACGTATAGTACTAAGAATACCAAGGCAGATCCATCACGCTTCTTATAAACATAACTTTCGAAATTGTTTTGATCAAAATCGTAGGATTTTATAACCTGATCAAAACATTGATTCCAAGCACGGGATGCTTGCTTTAGTCCATAAATGGACTTCCTTAGCTTGCAAACCAGATGCTCTTGGCCTTTTTCAATGAAGCCTTCGGGTTGTTGCATATAGATTTCCTCATCAAGACTTCTGTTAAGGAAAGTTGTCTTGACATCCATTTGCCAGATCTCAAAATCTAGGTGCGCAGCAATCGACAAGAGAATGCGGATGGACTTGAGCATGGCTACGGGCAAAAAAGTTTCCTCATAATCGATCCCTTCTTTCTAAGTGTACCCTTTAGCCACGAGTCTCGCTTTGAAGGTCTTCACCTTCCCGTCTGGTCCTCTTTTCCTCTTGTATATACCCACTTGCATCCTATGGGTTTCACCCCATTAAGTGGTTCGACTAGTCCCACACTTTAATGTGATCCATTGAACCCATTTTGACTTTCATTGCAGTTTGCCAAGAATGTGCATCCTTGTCTTGGATCGCCTCGTTATACGACCATGGGTCTGATTCTTCTCTAGAGATCAAGTCCGAAGACTCTCCTATCCCCAAGAATCGCTCGGGTTGTCTAACAACCCTCCCACTACGATGAGGTTCTGGTTATGATTATGTGACGCTTGGTATATCGACTTGTAAAGTTGGCTAAGGAGTTGATCCTCTAAGTTCTTGTAAGGTAATTTCACTTCTAGGCTTTCTATCGTTCATATAGTCTTCTTCCAAAATCTAAAGTGCGTACTTATTACGACCTTTTGATCTTCGGGACCATAGAACATGCATCCTTTAGTTCCCTCGGGGTATCCTATAAACAGCCTTAATTCCGAACGTGCATCCAGTTTACCGGCTTCCTTGTCCAATACGTATGCCGGACACCCCCAGATTCTCATGTGTCCCAAGATGGGCTTGCGCCCTGTCCACAATTCTCTAGGGCTTTTGGGAACCGATTTGGATGGCACCAGGGTTAGAATATAAGCCTTTGTTTCCAAGGCGTAACCCCAGAACAATTTTGGCAAATCCGCGTAACTCATCATTGATTTGACCATTTCCAAAAGTGTTTTGTTTCTTCGTTCTACAACCACATTTTGTTGAGGGGTACCGGGTGCAGTCAACTGGGATGTAATCCCTTCGTCTGACAGGTAGTTCAAAAATTCATCGCTGAGGTATTCGCCTCCACGATCATATCATAGAAACTTGATACTCTTTTCCTTATGATTCTCTGCTTGAGCCTTAAATTCTTTGAATTTATCAAAGGTCTCAATTTATGCTTCATTAGAAAAATGTACTAATAGCGTGAGTAATCATTGATAAATGTAACAAAATACTCGTAGCCACCTCTAGCTTTGATTTGCATTGGACCACACACGTCAGTGTGAACGATTTCCAACACTTCTTTAGCCCTAAGCCCCTTTGCTCCAAATGCCCTCTTGGTCATTTTACCCTCCAAAGATGATTCTCAGGTTGGAAATGGTTCAACCCGGAGGGAATCCAATGAACCATCTTGGACCAACCTTTGGATCCTATATGGATTAATATGACCTAATCTTAGATGCCAAAGAAGTGTCTCGTTCACGTTAGTTGAACATTTTCTTTTAGTGCTCGAAATGGTCGATGTGTTACAGGATGCATTTTGTGAGTGGTGTGCACAGTTAATAGTATAGAGATTGTTCCGTAAAGTTCCATGACAGATAAACACATCGTTATGAAAAATAGTAACTTGTCATTTAAAACAAATAGAATATCCATCAGAAAAAAGTTTAGAAACAGAAATAAGGTTTTTCCGAAAACAGGAACATAAAGAACATCTCTTAAAATTAAACTTATGTCTTCAAACGATAGGTGCACGTCTTCCACTGCTTCAGCTGCCACTCTTGTAGCATCGCCTAGCGTGATGAGGATCTCACTCCCACTAAGTTGTCGGGTCAGCTTGAACCCGTGAAGCAAACATGATCAGTGGATCCCTTATCAACTACCCACAAATGAGAAGTATAAGCCGCCAACAAGTTTCAACAACTAGTGCATGAGAATCACCTCTCTTTCCGGCCCTTTTAGGCTTGGAACAGGCAAACCTCCAGTGTCCTTTTTCACCGCAGTTGAAGCACTTCCCCTTTGAATTTTCCTTGACACCACCAGCATTCCTCATCTTACCATTGCCATTGGCAATAGTTGAGCTTGATTGCTTATGGCTTTTGGTCCTCTTCTTCTTCTTGCCTTCCCTTGCCTAGAATATGAAGACGGACCACTTGCCGTCAACGCTTGAGTTTGGTGTCCTATCAACGCCTCTGCCGAGACCAAAGCTTGCAACAAATCAGCTAGTGAGGCCAAAGTGCTCAAAACTTTTGGACAGAGAGTGGAATACCAAATCAATCTGGGTCTCCAGATGATAATCTGTATCCAGAACCTCAAGTTTGTTAAGATGAGCCATCAATTTTGAGGACGTAATCCCTTACGGGGTTGCCCTCCACCATTTTCAGCAACGACATCTCTCGCAAGGTGATCTGACGAGCCCCGCATTTTTTGACTCATCAGTTGGCCCATCTATTTTTGGTGTGTCAAGAATCCACTTGTGCTTTTGTGCAGTTAGGACAATCATAAATTTTTGTTTCCAATCAACATAGTTTCCTATACAATTCTATTGACTTTAAGTATATTAACAGTGGATTAAAAGGTTGCGACAAGCTGAACTGAAATAAACGTACATTTTCGTATTTAAACAGAAAATGCTTATCACGCAATTTGATACCATGAATCATATTAAAATCTCAAAGCCAACATCTTAAAACAATTTAAATGAGCCACGTGGGTGGGTCATCATTGAAATCACATTTAAGCAGGTTACAAACAAGAACAATTACAAACCTTTAATTCAAAAAAGAATTAATAGTTGGCTCCCACTTGACCAATATAAAATTGACAGGAACTTCGGCAAAGTATATGCATATCAATTTTATACCTAAGTAATAACCATGATTAAATACAGAATTTTTTTTTTGAACGAGCCTCTTGGGAGGGTCATCGTCGCCACTAGTAATAATTCACAATCATCCTTTTGAGAATTTATTCATGTGAAAGCTTTCTTTTGGTCGTCCCTTAGGGGAATTTCTCCAAAAGAATTCACAAATAAATAAATCATGGAGGTCAAAATTAATTTGATTCAAAACCAAATTAATTATATTAAACATACTTAATAATTTTTTAGTTTGAGATTTTTCACAAGCAATATCTCATGCAAACACATTAAACGAATTTAAATAGAAGAATAAGAAAAAGCAATAAATCAAAACAAAATTAAACACATTACATTATCCAACTGTCATGGTTTAATTTTTTTTTCTTGTCTTGATCTTGAGAAATCGTCTGTCTTCAATTTCTCCCACTCGTTCGTCTCGAAAAAAAAATCATCTCGAATCACCACGCCAAGCAGCTCACAATCGGGATGCACGTCCGCATCCAGCCGGCTACTTGGCCGAGCGACCGCGCCCGTGCGCTCCTGGCGACGTCCACGTCGCGCGTGTGCCTCCCTTGGCACATTTCGCGTGATGCAAGTCACTCGCGTACGGTTCCGGATCCGTTTTAATATCTCGTCTCCATGAAAACAAGGATAAATAAATTGTTGAACTCACAGTTTCAACCTTCGTCAATCATTTGTCACATAAATTTCAAATAGGCATATCTCATGATTCTATAAAGAAAAAACTAAGAGTTTTGGATATGATTTAAAAGACATCAAGAGGAATATCTCCAAATTTTCCTAAAGTTTTATCATCTTTGTAAATAAGTAAAACATTATGAAAGAGTCACTGCTCCCAGTTTCACATAGTCTCAAACACACAAATTTCTACGAATTTATTCTCCTTGGAGACAGATCAGATGAACACCAATTTTTAGTAGGTCGTTCTATACTTCAAATACTACATCTAGGAATTTTTCCACGATTTTAAAACATCATTAAAACAACGAAATAGGTTTTCCAAAAATTGAGGCAGTAGCATTTCCGAAGTTTCATACACATTTTCGAACTTTCACATATATGGCTAAACATGCTCAAATACACAAGATATCACCAATACAAACTTCATACATGATCTCCACAGATTAAAAAAGCACAGGGGAGGTTCTTAGCATGCCATTTCTAAGGGTTTTCATGCTTAAACAAATTATGAACGTAACATCAAGATTAAAGGTCTCATTGGTGCTCACCCTTGTAGTTTCTTTCTTTGGGAGGGGGTTTGAGGGCTCTTGATGGAAACTCCTACTTCTAACACCTTCCTAGATTCAAGATGGTGGAGGAAGGGCTCCTCCTTGGGGTGCTGATGATAGGCCAAGAGCAAGAAAAGAGGGGAAAGCTCCTTCTTCCTTCAAACTCTCAAACTCTCCCAACTCTCTTCATTTTGCTCAATGTGTCTTCTCTTGTGGAACAAAAATGTCAAGATCAAACTTGGAGTAGGGAGAAGGGGTATATATAGGGAGAAAAGGGGAGGGTGGACGGCCAAGGGGTGACAAAGAAAGGAGAGGGATGTAATGATGGGGTTAGTAATATGTCATGATTCAATAGTGTTTGCCTTTAATGGTTAATACCACTTTATGGTTTTGGATGATTTCTTGTCAGATTTTGGATGAAAATGGGGGATTTCCTGCAGCTTGTGGGCTGCCAAAAATGGTAGCCCTGATCCTAGACGCGATTTCGACTCCGACGGTATATTTTCGATATTTTTCGGTTCGGTTTTTGGTTCTTAAAATTATTTTAAACGTACCGTTAAACTCGCACGATTTTTAGGATTTCATTTGAGGTTCTCCTTTCTCATTTTGAATTCTTTAAATTTTTGACATTATTAACGGGTCTGTTTTACGGATAAAAACCCGAAAAATGCTAGTAGAGTTTTTCGGCTCGAAAAGCTCGTCTGTCACCTGAGAAATTTAGAAACTTGTACACATATTATTAAAAACAAGTATAACACTTAAACATATTAGGAAAACTAAACAAATAAGTCCTAAATGGATTCGGGTTGTTACACTTATCCCCAAGAAAAATAATTCCTTCTCATTAGGGGATTATAGACCCATATCATTAATTGGGTGCACATACAAAATACTGGCGAAAGTTTTAGCTTCGAGACCGTCCAAAGTGGTGGGTAAGGTCATGTCAGAAAATCAAACCGCATTTGTGGGCAATAAACAAATATTGGACAGCATATTGATTTTAAATGAGTCTGTGGATTTTTTGAGAAGAGAAGGTAAACAGGGGCTGGTTCTCAAAGTAGATTTTGAAAAAGCATATGACTCGGTACTTTGGGATTACTTGGACGAGATTCTTGAAGCCATGAACTTTTGTGGAAAATGGAGAAGATGGATTGCAGGCTGTCTTTCTTCCGCTACGATGTCTGTCCTGGTGAACTCCCTTCCGGGTAATTCACTCTACAAAAAGGGTTTAGGCAAGGAGACCCCCTGTCCCCTTTCTTTTTTCTACTTGCGGCAGAAGGACTTAGTTGTTTATTCCATGAAGCGGTTAGAAAACAGATTTTTGAAGGCTTTGTGATTGGCAACGATAACATTCAGGTTAGTTACCTCTAGTTTGCGGACGACACAGTCATCCTGGGTAAGGCCTCTTCGGAAAATGCTAAGATGATGAAGGGTTTGTTGCGGTTGTTTGAAATTTCATCCGGTCTCAAGATCAAATTTTCCAAGAGCTCAATCTATGGCATTAATGTTTGTGAGCAATCTTTAAATACTTTTGTTGATATTGTTGGATGCAAGACTGGGAAAATCCCTTTCAATTACTTGGGATTGCCCATTGGAGCCAATCATCGTCAAGTAAGTTGTTGGAAGCCTCTTTTCGATAGATACAAGAAGAAACTAATGGGTTGGGAAAAAAGAAACTTATCGCTTGGAGGGAGGATTACTATCCTCAATTCGGTTCTTTCGGCTCTTCCGCTCTATTACCTATCACTGTTTAAAGCCCCTGTGTGTGTCATTAACCTCATAACCAAAATCCAAAGAAAGTTTCTTTGGGGTGGTAAGGAAAATCATAAAAAAACACCTTGGGTTAGGTGGGGTAGGGTGTGCAAAAGCAAAAATGAGGGGGGGATTGGTGTGAGAGATGTAAGTTTGTTTAATATAGCTTTATTATGTAAGTGGGGTTGGAGATGGATTAATGAGAGTGAGTCTTTGTGGGTGAAAGTTCTTAAATCTAGATATGGGTTGAAGAGGGGTCTATTTTCTGTAACAACGTGAGTTTTGTATTGGGCATGGGTAATTTAGTTAGATTTTGGGAGGATTCTTAGTTGGGTAAAGGGAAGTGTTTGATGAATATGTTTCCCTCTCTTTATATAGTGTCATCTCAGAAGTCTAGTTTGGTTAATGAGTACGGTTTTTCTGTGGAGACGAGTGGAAATGGAGTCTAAGTTGGGATAGAATTTTCGGTACTAATGAATTTTTCATGCTTGTGGAGTTATGGGATGTGTTGTGCATGATTCAAGTGGTTTGCAGTAAACCGGATTCATTCAAATGGAGCGGATCTAGAAACGGATCTTTCTCAACACGGCTGATGTACAACTCTTTGATTCAAGCAGCAGATGAGGAACAACATTATCCGGTGGATACCTCGTGTCACGCCCCAATTTTCATAAAATGGACTTTCTAAAAAGGTAGTTAAAATAACTAACTTGAGCGCGACTAAATTTGAATTTCAAATCCATAATGGTAACATAAACGACTATTTATATGAAAATACCCTAACGGTAAAGAACAACGACTATTAATTTTGAAAATACCTTAACTAACAACTGAAAATACCATTAATATAGAAGTCTGAAAAGAAAATTCACAAATAGGTAACATTAGAAATACTAGAAATTTAGTCAAGCATAAACTTGAATCATTTATTTAGGTATAGTTAACAACTAGAATTCGTCTCCCATCACCACTCCTCGCCCTCCAACTCCTCGACCTAAAAGGGGAAAAATATTGGGGTGAGCATGCAAGCATCCTCAGTGGAGCCACGTTATTCAGGATTAATGTTAAAAATAAATAATTAAGTAAATTAACTTAGTAAACCACATTCACATTGCAACATAAACTTTGTCATACATACTTTGCCATTGAACTTTGCCATTGAAACTTTGCCATAGAACTTGCCATAGAACTCTGCCATATAAACTTGCCATAGAACTTTGCCATAGAAACTTGGGAGCACGGCGGGTTAAACCCGAAGACCCGTCGATCCCGGACCTCAATAAGGGTCCCTGACTGTTAGACTTTGCCGAGCACGGCGGGATACACCCGAAGACCCGTCGGTCCCAGACCTCAATAAGGGCCCCTGGCTATTAGACTTTGCCAACATAAACACTTGCATAACATTGGAAAATAATTCACATAGTAGATAACTCAACAATTTATTTAAAACATATAACACCGAATAACACATGCAAAAGAGCTCTACTAACCATTGTAGAGATTAAAGCAATAAAACCCCACCTTGAGATTACGTCGTGGATAAAATGGATGCGTATGTCTTATAACTTGTTTCTCGTAGTCATCAATACCTAACATAAAAATTTTATCTACTTAGAAAATAAATTCTCAAATTAAAATAATGTAACTCTTAATTAGAATCCTCAAACTTACTGTTGTATCTTCAAATATAATTCTTCCTAATCCAAATAATGAACCACACGTCCAAACCCTTCAACTATTCATCCTATTAATTAATCAATCTTATTAAAATAATATTTGTAATCTAACCAAACTATATAGCCTAACTCCATAAATATTCTGTTCAAACAGCAGCGTCACCATTATAATAAGAGTATGTCTAGTGTGCAAATTTGTATAGATAAAAATCTATAAAATTGCCCTAAATCAACTAAACACTAAATAATTAACCATAAATTATGACCTATTTAAGCTGGGTGAACCATGAACTAGTCGGGCCGAGTGAACCATGAACCACTCAATTTTATATTATATTCATCAATTATAGAATTTGGTTGAAAATTAAAATTTTTGCATCTATACAAATTTACATATTAAACTTTGTCTTATAATAATTATGTTCAAACAATTATAATAATTATGTTCAACCCCATATTCTGTTTCAAACAAACCCCATTATCTATGGATCATAACTTATAAAAAACAATTATTATAATATAATAATAATCTTCATTCAACTTAACCCCCAACCAATATCCACATCTATAGCCATACTCAATTAGCTTCATATTATGTATGTTCGTAACAGTAACCACGGAAACAAGATTTGATAAAAGAATAATTGAAAAGGTGAAATCATGAACTAAAACTTGAAGGATGAAAAATATAGATGGAAAAGAATTACCAATATTTCGTGCAGAGGATCAACAGTGAAAGGAATTAGAATTTTGTGCGCTGACTCAAAAGTTTAGGGTAAATTCTTATATAAATAGATGTATTAGAATGGGCTTGAGTTTGGGCTTGGACTTAAATAAATAAGGATTATAATTTAAAATCTCATTTATATAGATATATAAAAAGATGGGCTTGAGCTTGAATGTGATAAGGACTATATGATTTAAATATTAAAAGAGCTTTTGAATCCATATCTCAAAATAATATTAATTTTAATAATTTTGTAAAAGAATAAGTTAAATAAATAATTAAAAGATATGTATATAAAGAGGGAAAATGAGTAATTTTTGGCTGAAAAATAAATGGAATCAGAGTCATTTAAAGTCACTCATTGACCATATTAATTTGGACGTTTCAAACTTGAAAGATAAAATCAAACTTAATTTTGTTATAATTAAAAGTTAATGGTTCGAAAAGAAACGTCTAAAAATTAATACTCATGTTAAATTCAGAAAACGTAACCGAAAAGAGATATTTAGGGAAAAACTTATGGACTACAAATTAATCTTTATCTAATTTGATTAGGAATTTTAATATAATGACAAAATAAAATAAAAAAAAATATATATATATATATATGCTTTAAAAAATTGTGGATATTACACCTCGAGAATTTGGTGGAAGGCAATCCCCTTGAAAGTTTCGGCATTTACTTGGAAGCTTTTATTGAATCAGATTGCTACTAAGGACAACTTGACAAAGAGGGGACTTCTTCATAACAACAATGGTGAGTTTCATGTGCCAAAACAATTTAGAATCTGCTCATCACTTGATTTTAGAATGCCCGTTCTCTAATTTCATTTGGGCTCGGGTGAGGCAATGGTTGGATATTTCATATCTTAATCATTCAACAATACATGATCATTTGTAAAGTTTTGTATCGGGAGGCTCTGATAGGACTTCTAAGAAATGCTTCCTTCTTATTTGACAATATGTGGTATGGAAAATCTGGAAGACTAGGAACAACATGATCTTCAATAATGTCATGCCGGACCGGTCGATAACTTTTGATGGAGTAAGGATTAATTCGTGGAAATGGCTTCACGCTCATTTTCCCATCTCTTTTTTCTATTCTCTTAATGATTGGTGCGAGCAACCTGTAGATTGTATTCCTTGTAATATTTCTAGATCGGGTGGTCGGGCGTGGTTATAGATTGATGTACAGTTTTCTCATTTTTCACTTTCTTCATGTATACGGGTTGGGATACCCCTAGTACCCCGTTAATATCATTATAAGTATCTTTTACCTTTAAAAAAAAAAAACTCTTATTTTTACTCTGTGAAATCATTTAGCTTAAGTTTTTATAACGCGGGCCTTTGTGCAGTGATTTGGTCAACATGTTTTCTTTCACAAACAAGTTCTTATTTAAATGGGGCGGTGCCCAAATTTAATTCTCTTGCCATATGCGTTTTCTAATATTTTTATTTGTAGCTCTTAAACATTTATTTACTAATTTTTCCAAAGCTTATAAACACAAATTGGATTACTGTCAATTTTTAATTTCATATTCATGTTCTTAAATTACTTTTAAATGATCGAGATTATTTTTAAATGGTTATTCTCGGACTTTATCTTATTTTAGTTAGTCTATCAATAAAAGTTTTAGATATTTATAATAAGGTCAATTAATCAAATTTAGCACATACTTTTGATTTTTCATCAATTTTAGCGCATACTTTTTTCTTTCTTTAAATTTAACACAAACTTTCATTTAATACTTAAAAACATTCCTGATCACCATTTTCGGCAAGGTTCCTTTAATGTGGTCGTCGGAGTTAACTTGTCTTCCTGACGTGTAAATATTAAAATAAAAAATATCACCACTTACAATTAGAAAATAGTAACCCCAGATGTTTTTATAATCCGCATTTTTTTATCTCAGGTGGTGATATTTTTTTTTTTTTATTTTAATAGTTACACGTCAACAAGACAGGTGGATTCCGACGACTATATCAGACAGACCTTGTCGAAAATGGTGAATCAGGATGTTTTTAAATATTAAGTGAAGGTATGTGTTAATTTGGAGAGAGAAAAAAACATGTGCTAAAATTGATGAAAAACCAAAAGTATGTGCAAGATTTAATCATTTAGCCTTATAATAAATCTATTAATAAACTCCAAGATGCATTATTTAAATATTTTTAGGCATGAAGGGATAAAGATACTCCATTGCATCATTTCATCCATGACATCGAGAATTCGAGGTGGGGTTTTTACTTGCTTTGTCACTTTTAAATATTCATGTCAATTTTATTATTACTTGCTACATCTTACCGCCTATGTTATTAAGGTTGATTTATCCAACAAGCCTAAGGTTGACCTAGTCAACAAGACTAAGTTATTAAGGTTTGTTTATCCAACAAGCTTATGAAATTGTATGTATGTTGTGAGTTTATAATTTTATTTATATGTTATGTTTGATTGTGATTAAGTAAGGGAATCTCACTGAGATAGTGGTTTTGCTCACCCCAATCTCATTAACATTTTTTAAGAAGGATTGCGGTGGAGGGACGGTGGAACCTCAAGTGGTTAATTAAATTTTACTTTAGCAATTGATTTCATTTAAAAAAATTAATTCATGTTATTTGACATTCAAAAGCTTTTAAAATTTAAAGTATTTTTATTTAAATAAGAGTCGCATCTCTGTTATTACATTAAATCTTGTTTGAGACAAATGAATTTTTAGTTAATCTGTATGAGGTTCAATAATGTTTCATGTTTTAACATTTACTTCGGCTGCAAATTCTTATAAAATTTATGCATATTTGGCCTACGAAAAATTAGGATGTGACAGAGTGGTATCAGAGCAGGTCTACGTTCTTGTAGACTTGTAAAAAGAAAATCTTCTTTTAGAGTCTTACTCTTTGAGTTAAGGAAAATATTTTTGGTAAAAGAAATTTAAAATCATGCATTATTCATCATATATGTTACGACATCCACCACCTCCCACTGCTACAACTTCTATAAGGTATGACATGAAATTTCTTATGACATTTTGAATTGATCATGGAAAAGATGAACACATGATATATGATACACACATAATAACTATAGTTCAAGTTTGAAGTTCAAAGTGATTTTCATGGCATCATGTACATTCACATCATTAATATTTCAAACTGCATTACATACATGCATACTTTATCAATTAGCAATTGATTTTCGAGGACAAAAATATTTTTAAGGGGGGTAGTATGTAACACCCCTAAAATTCACGTAAGATATTTTAGATATTTCATGTATTTTGAAAATTATAAAATATTCATTCCTCAAAATAAAATAATAATTGTTTATATTTACAAAATATATATTCAATAAGATATATACATATGTGTAGATATAAATAAAATATTTATTTTACATGTTACTTATCTCCAATAATCTAGATCATAATTTGTTTTGACTAGTCTTACAATCTTTTAAGCTTCCAAAAACCCACGTCAATTTCATTTTCCCAAATATTTCTCAACTGAAATATTTTCTTCCTCTATTTTTATACACCGTCTTTTCACAAATCACACGGAAGAAAATATTTTCAACTTAAACTTGAAATTTTGTTATGGACGAGAAGTTTGCTACGTGTATCATCTCCTCTTTGTAGAACCGGTAAATATTTTCTCTTTATTAATTGTATATTAAAATTCAGATTTCAATTTTATAAAATTCATCAATTTCTTCTGGTTCAACGAGCAATTGATTTCATTTAAAAAAATTAATTCATGTTATTTGACATTCAAAAGCTTTTAAAATTTAAAGTATTTTTATTTAAATAAGAGTCGCATCCCTGTTATTATATTAAATCTTGTTTGAGACAAATGATGTTTTAGTGATTCTGTATAAGATTCAATAATGTTTCATGTTTTAACATTTAATTCCGCTGTAAATTCTTATAAAATTTATGCATATTTGGCCTACGAAAAATCAAAATGTGACAAAATTGCCCCCATTCCCGGGGAATCAGGGAATACCCGTCCCTCACCTCTTTTTTTTTTGTTAAATCTAATTTGCACAATATTAATACAAAAATATAAATTTAACAATTTTAATATTCGAAATATAAATTTAAAACACGCAACATCAACAAAAAGATAAAAACCAATGTTCATTTTTCATTTGTTTTGTCCTTCCATAATTTAGCAACTCAAAAGCTCTCTTTCAAGTGAATTTAATACATGTTATTTATATATTATATTTATTAAATATATATATTAATTAATTAAAAAATTGGGGCCCGTAGGGATTCCCGTCCCGGCCCGTCTTCGGGGAGAAAATTTTCCCCATCTAGGACGGATCCCCGCGGGAAACGGGAATTCCAAGCTGACTGCCAAGCCTAGATGCAGTGCCCTTTATATAAAAAATAATTAATACTTTTTAGTTAAAAATAGATGTTAATAAATTAATGATATTGTTTAAAAATAAACCCAAACGGCACACTAATTGCGGAAAAAGAAAGTTGTGGGGGCGGAGTGACACATTAACGGCCGTCTTTTCTTCGTTTACTAAATTTTGGTCGTGGGGGTGGTAAATGACAATTGACAAGTAATTCCTCTTTCTTCAAAAAATTTAAATTTCAAATTTTAATGTTAATTTGTTTTAAATATATTCTAACGTATATCATAGTTGACATGTGTGATAGAGTTATATCTATTAGTTAAAATAAAACCTGTATTGTATAGTGCAAGTGGTTGGTAATAAGATGAGCTAATTGAATATTTGGATACGGGCCCTCCGAAATTGATGAACCATTCGATAGAGTTATAAATTACTGACAAGTTCAGAGCACGATGAGCTCGGTGTTTACACCTAAATTCGGGTAGATTCAAAGGCAAAGCTTCTGACCTTCTTCAGTTTGAAGGACAACATCGACCTTGTAATGCGAAGTCATATGCTACAAGCAAATTCAAAGTACATTTGTAACCCCGATCTAGCAAAACGAAACTCAACAATTGACGTTAAAAGTTAAAAGGAAGGTGTACTCACTATATCCTTCAAAAAAATGGTTCAAACATCTGGGTAGAAGTTTGGACCTTTTTCTTTCTAAAACCTCCTAAATATAAATCAACTTGTTTATTTTTTTTGGAAAACCTACCACCTAGGCCGCTCCGAAGTGGTGTCAACACGCCTTTTCCCTTTTCGGTCCTCTCCCAAGGCACGAGAAACCAGGAAGAGGACTTTAGAACCAACTCTACGGCTATGCCTGGAAACAACGCTCAGTTAGCGAAAAGCTAAGGGTAGCTGAGGAGAGAAACAACCTTTGGAGGACAGTATCAGATGTGCCCACTAACAGGAGGAGTCAGTGTCCTCTTACTCCACGAGTAGGCGCAACAACACAAGGTAGTCTCATTCAACCACGCAGGATTATGGGAGTGAAAGCTACGGGCCTACCTATGGTCTTGGGTCTGCCTACAAGGGCTCCCGCCAGCTCTCTTGCGACTGGGAACGAGGGGACATCGAAGCAGTCCTTACTCGACTCACCTTATCTGTAGTCTTAGACCAACCGCACCGTTATAAGGCTCACTCCATGAGTTCCACGATCTCCCCTCAACTACATAGTATTTGAATTCATCTATATCCATATTTGACTTTATCTATATCTAAAATTCATTTAATAAAACATATTTCACAAATTTAGGGATTAGTTGTCACATATATTTGGCTTCATCTATATCCATATTTAAATTTCATGTAATTTTAAAATACTTGAATGCAAATCAGTTTAATTAAAATGACAAAATTTAATATTACATTAATGATATTTTTTATATTAATTTTTTTGAATAAAATTTATCAACTTAACATACAGACATTTTTATTCGTATATTTACAATTTTTTTGAAATATTTCTTAAATTGATTGAAATTTATATAAATAAATATTTTAAAAAATACTACTACCTCCGCCCCAACTCTTTGTTCACATTTACTATTTTTTCGTGTTTTACGAGCGAGTTTTTTTATTAGTATTTAAAAGGATAAAGTAATTTTTAAGGAGACATATAATAAAGGAAATGTAGATCTATCATACTCCTTAAAAATCACATTTTCATTTCAAATACTAATAAATAACTCAATCGCTAAAACACGAGAAAAAGTAGGTGTGAACAAAGAGTATGGAGTATCACTTTATTATAATTTGGAAAAATTCATTGAAATATTCCTTTTAAAAAAATATTATGAATTACAACAATACACAATTAAAAAATATAAAAGAAGAATGTTTATTACTTAAATGTTGGGAAATTTTATAGTTTTGATGAAAGTTCCAAAACACATGTAATAGGATCAGTCGAACCTGTTAGTCGACTGATGATCGGATAGGAAACCAACTGACCATGTTAGACAACTGATATAATTAGAGTTAGGTCATATATTGAGGGAGAACTCAATATATCAGATCAGTCTTGTTAAGACTATAAGATTCGAAGAACACAAGACACTAAAGATCAGATATGTGGAACAACCCTTAGGATTTGAAGATTCTCACTATCCTGATCATGTTTATAAGCTTAAGAAAGCATTGTATGACCTGAAACAAGCTCCTAGAGCTTGGTATGACAGACTAACTGATTTTCTTTTGCAGTTTGGTTTTGTTAGAGATGAAGTAGACAAGACCTTATTCATTAAACAGGTTGGTGAAGAGTTGACGATTGCACAGATTTATGTTGATGACATAGTATTTGGTGCAATATCAGACAAAATTCTGAATGAATTTGTTGAGGCAATGTCATCTTCATTTGAGATGAGCATGGTTGAAGACTTGAATTACTTTTTAGGTCTGCGGATCAAGCAAAATGATGATGGAATTTTCATTTTCCAAAGCAAATATGCAAGGAACCTGGTGAAAAGATTTGGTCTTGAGAACTCGAAGCATATGAAAACACCTATGGGGTCATCTCAAAAATTGAGCAAAGATAGTGCTGGTCAAGATGTTGATTACACATTCTACAGATCCATGATAGGTAGTCTTCTCTATCTTACCTCTAATGGACCTGACATTATGTATAGTGTTTGTGTGTATGCTAGGTATCAAGCTAATCCAAAGGAATCACACATGAATGTTGTGAAGAGGATTATCAGACATGTTGCTGGAACAACAGATCTTCATATATGGTATACAAAGGATACAAGTAGTGTACTGACAAGTTATAGCGATGCTGATTGGGCAGGAGATATTGATGATAGAAAAAGCACAAGTGGGGTTGCTTTTACATGGGTAATAATTTGATTTCCTGGCATAGCAAGAAACAAAATTGTGATTCACAATCTACAGCAGAATCTGAATACATTACTGCTGGTAGTTGTTGTTCACAACTTTTGTTGTTGAAAAATATGTTTGATGACTATGGACTTGAAAATGATATTCTGACCGTTTTTTGTGATAATACCAGTGCTATTAACAAACCCATACAATATTCTCTAACTAAGCACATAAGTATAAGACATAATTTCATAAGAGACCTTCTAGAAAAAGGTGAAGTTGAAGTATGTTCCCACTGATAATCAACTTGCTGATATATTTACTAAAGCCCTTGATCATGAGAGGTTTTCCTTTCTGAGAAAATCTCTTGGTTTGTGTACTTTTTGAATTCTGTAAGGGTGTATGTTGTAACAAATGTGATAACATTTGAAGCAACATTAGGTTAGATTTTTGTAGGAGTTGGTTAATTTGTTTGATTTTCACTGATTAAATAAGTTTTTCTGTAAAATTCTTATTGAGTCAAGTCATTGTGATGCACTGGACACACTCTTCTTAAATGCACAAAAGAAAGATACACATATTAGATGTAATTAATCACTGAGTAACTATGGAACACGGAGTTCGGTACTACGATACCTTCTTTTCAAAAGGTGATTGATATAACATCAATTTGCTCATAATCCACTGAGTATGGGGCACGGAGTTCGCTACTACGATGTTCTCTTTTCAAAAGGTGGATCAATATGAGTTAAGTTTATGAAAAGCAAAAAAAAAAGTGCAACATTTGCTGAAAAATTTCTGGAAAATTAATGTTAATGTGTGTGTGTGCCATTTTTTATTGCAACATTGGTTTGATTTGATTGTATTTTACTTGAATAATTATTTAATTGTAACTATTGAATTAAATTAATTATTCAATACAAAAATTAGCCACACTATATTTAATTTTAGATAATAAATTATTTTTTATTTTTTGGGCATTTTTATTTAATTTAAATCGACAACATGTTTTGGAGTGGAAGTAGTGGGAGGATGATTTCATCACATTGCACCTCATGATCTTCATTTCTCTATTTAAGGATCGAATGTGTTGTGTAATTTTTGTGGGATCATGGCTTGCGCGCACAAGTTTGAAGAGTGAAAAGTATTATTGATTTTATCATAAAGTATTAATTAGAATTGAATTTTTAATTCTAATTTGTTACTAACATTGTTTTATTTAAATAGCAAAAGGGCTGAAAATAAAAACACTTCACCAAACACGCCTTCAAACCCTTCTCCACCAAACCATAAAATCGCGAACCCGCTCGATCTTCTTGCATCAATGACGACATCGATCGAATCACCTAATGTTACACCCAGTGCTGAAACATCAAACCCAACACTCCAAAATATATTAAACCGTGATCCTCTCTCTGTTGCATTCCTTGAAACTGAGCACTCGCTGAATGTGAGCGAATCGATTATTTTCGCTTCAGCATCCTGCAACTCCGGCGATAATCACCTTTGGAGAATTTGTGGTAAACATCTTACCATTCTATGGGTATTCATCCTTGAAACCTCCTCGAGGTGTTTTTCCAATGGATTTCATTTTTGGGGTTGGAAGTTTGAAACCCTTTGAAAATGTCAAGTCCATGCAACTACCCGAAGCTCAAGATGATAATGAGATGGAAGATACTTCCATGGGGAAGCCCGTCGAGATGAGAAAGGCCGACATTGCTGCTGAAGGAACTTCTTCCAAGAAGTCGAAAAAAGAGAAGCTCCGTGAAACCAAGGAGAAGATCGCACCACAATGCACCAAGAGTTGATTACTCTAAGACTTCTAACACTGGTAAAATCTCTGATTTGGGTTAAGATTCAAAGCAAATTACAGTGTCTAATTCATCTTAATCAGAAAATAGCTCGAAGGAGGTCGAGAAAGCTGAGTAACATGTTGAAAATGTTGTTGAGGAGAGTGAACCAAGCGAGGCGTCTGAGCCTGCGGCTGATGTCAATGATGAGTTTGAATATTCAGATGAGCACACTCCAATTGTTGATATTCTTGCTAGGAATGAAAGAAGGACTAAGAACGAGAATGACCCTGATGCTGAAGTTTGTGCTAGAGCTGAACTAAGAACCAAGAGGAGAAATGAACCAATAGCTGCCTTAGATTCAGAGGTTGTTGAAGATGTTGCACGCGTAGCTGCAACAACATTAGATGAACCTAATGATTTTGATGATCCTAATGATTATGAACCCGGTGATTCGGGTAACTCTTCTGAGCATGCTAGTGATGAGCCTGATTCAAGTGATGATGAGTACTTTGGACAAGATAATGTGAGGTTTAGTATTATGAGGAGAAGGATTTTATTATCTGAGAGGAGAATAAAATGACATGAGTTTAATAGATTGAATTTGATTGAATTCTTTGAGGAGAGAAATCTATTACATGCTGTTAAATTTTATGGTGCTTTCTATGATACTTGGGTACATGAATTTTACTGTAACTTGAAGAAAGGGACATGAAGAAGAAATTATAGGAGATATGGTTCTGTTAGGTTTAGAGACCACAATGTTGCATTTAATCCGGGGGAGATTAATACATTTTTAAGGACACCTAATGTAGAAGAAGATGTTGTTCCTAGTTTGCATGAGATTGTTACTGCTATCACTGGTGGAATGGTTAGAAAATGGTCCATTAAGGTGTTGTCATCTTCACTGGCTAGTTTGTTCTCAGTTATACACAAATTATGTGTGTATAATTGGTTACCAACTACCAACACCACCAAGATCACTGAAGATCAAGCCATTTTGATGTACAAAATTGTGGTAATGAACAATTTCAATCTGGGTATAACTATCTTTAATCATGGTATGAAGTTTTGTTGGGATATTTTAGTTTTGATGAATTATGCCAAAACATTATCAACTTGTGTTATTTAAGTTAATCTACAGATAACAAGTTGAGGGGTGTTGGTCCCGGTGCAAAACCCATGAAATGCGGAAAAATCATGTAATGCATATAAAACAGGGGTGAAGGAATGGTGATTCCAATTTTTTGCGTTTTAAGCCCATGTGTTGTGTTTTGCTTATAATTGAATGGATATGACAAGTAAGAACATAAAGCAATAAAGAACACAACAAAGTATAGTGGTTCGGAGACTCAAGCTCCTACATCCACTCTCCTTGTTCCTAGGGAAATTCCTTCAAACGGGACTTATCACCCTCCACGGGATTACCTATAAGCTTTCTGACTATCCAAGATAGTTTACTCACTTCTTCTACATTTGAGTTTTCTGGCTGACTACTCTGCAACTTACTAACTCAAACACACACAAGTTTTCTGACTATCCAAGATAGTTTACTCACTTCTTCTCTAGAGTTTTCTGGCTGACTACTCTGCAGCTTACTCACTCTTTACAACTCCAACAATCACACAAACTACCTAACAATAGGGTTTGGGTTTGGTTGGTGTCTCCAACTAGGTTGAGATTTTCCCTTACATTTGTTTAGCCTCAGTGCTAAGGTTGGGAACATCTCTCTAAGCTTTAGGATATATCTTGGGTTGCTTAGATTGGGTTTAAGAAAACTCTTGAATATATTTGTATATCTACAGACTTGTGTTCTATGGTGGGAATGCTTGAGTATATAGCTCTTGGCTCTGTAGCATCTTTTTCCACATTCTCCACACTTAATTTTGATGGAAGATCTTGTATTTATAGTGTGGATTTGAATGTTACCGTTGGAGAGAATCACATTCAAATCCATACTATTCTGTAAGTTCTGCAGCTTTTTCAGGTTGGTTGTCTTCCTCTCATTGGTCCACGTCAGTTGAATCTAACGGCTATACTCTTCAGGATCTTCTGAGTCTTCAGGTTTCTCTGAGTCTTCAGGATTCTTCTGAGTCTTCAGGTTTCTCTGAGTCTTCAGGTTTCTCTGAGTCTCAGGTTTCTTGATTCAGCAGACTTCTCTTCGACGGACATTGTCTGATCAGGCATACTGACACTCAGGCTAACTGAGTTCAGCTCTTCTGACTTCAGACATCCTGACCCTCAGGTTACTTTTACTCACTGACCCTCAGGTCACTTGACTCAGGCTATCTGATTTCTTCTTGCCTGATCAGATCAGCTCGACTGATCAGATCAGCACATCTTCAGGTCAACATATCAGGATAGCATCAGGTCAGTACATCAGGTTAACATATCAGGTTATCTTATCTGATCTCGATCACGTCTGATCTTGATCAGTCTCATCTGCTCCTCTTCTGATCTGCAACCTTCTCTTGTGATCTTCTGGTCAGTTTCTTTCTGATCAGGTTGCCTGCTCTTCTGATCACCAGATCAGCTCGTCTGTTCTTCTGATCATCTGATCAGGTCTGTTCTGGTCATCTGATCTTCTGATCAGCTGGCTTAGCTTTTCTTCTCTTCTGATTTTGCACAGCTCATCAGTTAACTCCGGAACTCATCTTACTCATTTGATCTTGATCAGTCTCGTCTGCAGCCTCGTCTGATCTCGATCATCTTCTTCTGATTTCGTGAGTTCCTCCTCAACTTGTTCTCTCGTTCCCCCTCAACTTGTTATTTGTAAATTTGAATAACACAAGTTGATAATGTTTTGGCATAATTCATCAAAACTAAAATATCCCAACAAGGGGGAATTAGAGAACAAGTTAAGGGGGAACTGATGAAATCAGACTAAGATAATCAAGATCAGACGAGGCTACAGACGAGGTTGATCGAGATCAGATCAGTAGGACGAGTTCCGAGTTAACTGATGAGCTGAGAAAGATCAGAAGAGGAGGTTGCTGATCAGAAGAGGAGATCAGAAATCAGCAGACCAGAAATCACAGACCAGATTTCAGCAGATCAGATTTCAGCAGACCAGATCTCAGCAGATCAGATTTCAGCAGATCAGAAATTAGCACATCAGAAATCAGCAGACCAGAAATCAGCATATAAGAAATCAGCATATAAGAAATCAGCAGATCATAAATCAACAGACCAGATTTTAGCAGATCAGAAATCAGCAAATCATAAATCAGTAGATCAGAAATCAGCAGACCAGATTTCAGCAGATCAGATTTTAGTAGACCAGAAATCAGGTGAGCTGATCAGACCCGTTAGACACACAAAAAGTTGGCCAATGAGAAGATAACAACACATATATGGATGTGACATAAAGTTGCAAGCAACAGTGTCAAAGGACAAAGCAAAGCTGGAAGACTATTAGTATGAATTTGAATTTACTCTCCAACGATAATATTCAAATCCACACTATAAATATATTGCACTATCTTTAAAAGAAGATAATAAAGGATGCTGCAAAGTGAACATTAAAGCCAAATATTCAAGCATCTCCTTTCAAGAACACAGAGCATTAAATATCCAAATTTACCCAAGAGTGTTCTACACTATATCTAAGCGAAAATGCCGTATCATAAGCTTAGAGAGATTTTTCCAACCTTAGCTTAAAGGCTAAAACAATGTAAGGGAAAATCTCACCTAGTTGGAAATAACACCAAACCTAAACCTTTTCTTGAGAGAGAATTAGTGGTTAAGTAAGGTAGTTAATAGGCAATCTCGTGAGGAAGATAAGTCCCGAGAGAGTGAGAACTCATTAAACATCTATAGGCAATCCCGTGAGGGAGATAAGTCCCGTTGAGTGAGAGCTCCATAAATATCTGTATGGTGGTGTGCCTAACACCATAAACTAAGGTTTTCTTTGGATTGAGGAAGTGCCCCATGAAGGGAAGAGTGGATGTAGGAGTTGGACACCGAACCACTATAAAATCATGTGTTCTTTATTGCTTTATGTTCTTACTTACCATATGCATTTGGTTATAAGCAAAACACATCGTTTAAAAGAAAATTTTGGAATCACTATTCCCTCACCCCTATTTTATATGCATTACATGGTTTTTTACGGGACCAACAAGTTTGTTGACATTATAAGTGATTCAGGTGGTTTGCCTTATCCTTCTATGATCTTTGCATTTCTGAATGAGCTTGATATTGAGAGAGAACCTATTGAAATGTTGAGTGGAATGATTCCTGATATGGGAATATCCAAAGTGTTGTTAAGAGGACAGGATGTTGACAATATTGATGGTCACATTGACTTGAGAAATTCTCCAGTTCAACCTGTAACCATTCACATGAACTTTATACTTCAACAAATTGACCAAATTGCTGAGCAGGCTATGATGAAAACTTTTTTAGAGAAGTTGCTTTCTACTCCACCAAAGGGAGTAACACTTGATCCTAATGATGTCATGATGTTGATGTTGTGCATGAAGAGATTGAACCTGATCCTGATCTGGTTGGACAAGAAGTTGCAAATGTTGAAAATGATGGTGATGTTACTGCTGATAATCTAGCTCTAGATGTTGAACATGATGATGCTGACATTGATGAGTTGTATGCTGATCTCTCATGACTGAAGAGGGATCTATTTTGTTGATCATGGACATAGGGGGAGTGTGAACAAATTGAGGGGGAGCATGTGCAGGCTTCGATGATGCTGTTGTTAGAATATACTAGCACGTAAACACGTAATACATGCGCAGCGAAAATAAATAGTTCACCAACAACAAACAATTAATTGCATAAACGATTACGAATAATCATAACGAGGAATGTGAGATTTGTCAATTATGGTATCCATGTAATCCCCTCGTACAGACTTGCACAGATTTGTCAGCGTTGAATCTGAGACGGAATTTGCTAGGAGAAATTCCTATTCTAGATTTTATGGAGAAATTAGGTTTTCTTATATTGTTGTTAATGAATCCCTAGGATGTCCTATATATAGGGGAAGCCCAGCTTAAAGATTAAACCATCTTTATTAGGAAGATATTTCCTAATCTTGCAAATCATATCTCTTAGATATGAGTCCTCTAAATATTTTTCCTACAATAATATTCCATATATTATTTTGGGACTCCTATTTAATTAAATCTAATTTAATTAAACAGTAATAATAATTAATTCTAAATTAATATATTATTGATTAATTCTCCATAAATTAACTATTAAATCCAATTTAATACTTAATCAACCAACTATAATCCATACAAGGGAATTACTTGTTGTGTGACCCATAGGCCCTCATATATTGAGTGATTAGTCAAACTAACAGTCTTAATTGAACCCTAGACAATAAATAAGACATTTTCAATATATGAGGTACGTTGCGAGAAACGTGCAACTACATGTAACTGTTGGTCCCGGTGCAAACGAGTCTTACACGTGTATGGGGGGGGAATACACGTGTTCAATGTTTTTAAAACTTTTCTTTTACTGAGGTCAGCTTGGGTCAGATAATCCTGAAGATTAGGTCCTAAGAAGCACAAATCACTCTGAGTCAAAGTCTCATCGAGACAAGTGATCCGAATTTGCTTTTCGTAAACCTCGATAATCCCAACCGAGTCTGAGAAGCCAGAGATCCCGAGTTGCTTGGATCGATAACTAACTTACTAAACCCTCAGAAGAGTAAGTTTAGTTTGGAAACTATCTGTTCTAGCTACTCGGATGTCTTGAATGGTTGGCCCTTTAGTTTATACTCGCTTTTTAAGCTTTGAAAAACCTTCCTTTAATGGAATAGTGATTAGGCCGTGATTCAATTACATGCAACTTCCAATTGGATTGATCCCAACCGAAATATCGGTGAAAATATGCTTTCAAACTCAGTGATGCAACAGTTAAGCACAGATAAAGAAAGCAATAAACAACACAACAGTTTATAGTGGTTCAGAGACTCAAGCTCCTACGTCCACTCTCTCTGATCCTCAGAGAAATTCACTAATCACTTCCCGAGCTTTTCGACTACCTTGCGAGTTTACTTACTCAACTCGCCCCGAGCTTTTCGGGACTACTCCACGTAGTTTACTTACTCAACCCGACCTTGAGCTTTTCGACTACCTCCATAGTTTACTTACTCAAACACAAACAAGCTTTTCGGACTACCAGAAGCTTACTAACTTACTCCTCTAGAGAGCTTTACTCGACTACTCCGCGTAGTTTACTAACTCTTTACAACTCTTCTCACCAACAAACACACTCCAACTACCTTCTCAAGGGTTTGGGGTTTCTCGGTTGGTTTCAACTAGGATGAGATATCCTTTACAATGAAGTACAATGCAAAGGCTAGGATATCTCGACTAAGCCGGATATGTCTTATCAAGCTAGGCTTAGTTTAGTGAGCTCTCTTCAATATAAAAGCACTTGGGAAATTCTAAGTTTTTCGAAAGTGCTTTAACTTTTCTTGATAATAATTTTGAGCTCTTGAGTTGCTTACAAATTTCCCGTAACCTTACAATGTAGAGGGTCACAAGTATTTATAGGCATACACCAAGGTCACTCTTGAAAAACTATCCGTTGGAGAGATAACCCGTGAGTTTCCTCTTATGGTGTGTGAGGAACAGCTATATTTAGGGTTTGAAACTACCTAACACGTTTTTAGGCAATAGCCTTTCATGTAGCCGGTCTTCACTTTTTGCGATCTGGAACTTTTGTACTTGACATCTTTTTTCGACGACCATCCTTTATCGATTGTCGAGATTATGCGATCTTTGTCTTCCTCTTTTTGACTTTTGTCTCCGATTAAAGGTAGACACCTTCAACGGCTCTTTTGGTTACAAACTCTGTGTTGATATAACCTTAACAACACTCGACTTAGTTCCTTTTATGCGCATTTGAATGTCTTGGCAAATATCTATTCTTCTAAGGAATCGCGATTTTCTCGAAAGATGCATCCTTGGATAGATATTCTCGATTGCCTCGGAACATTCGGGGTTTATAATCGAAAGCATTGATACATTCTTCGAGTCTTGATGAATTCGCATGCCTCGATATTCTTGATCTTGATTCTTGGTCTTACGTGTCTTGAGTCTTCCGAGTCTTGAGGTCTTCGAGTCTTGGCGTCTTCTGAGTCTTCTGAGTCTTCAGTCTTCTGAGTCTTCACAGATATACTGACTGATATACTGAATCTTCATCTTTGAGTCTTGATTCCTCGATTTCATCTTGAGTCTTGATATCTCGATTTCACACCGAAGTCTTCAATATCTCGATTTCACATCGAAGTCTTGATTCTCGTTTCTTTCGAAGTCTTGATTCTCGGTTTCTCTCGAGTCTTGAAACTTCGGTTTCTTGAAACATCTTGAGTCTTGTAATCTTCAGATCCTAATCTGATCTATATCTGCTGACTATACATTTTGCAGATATCATCCTGAATACTCTAAAACTGAATCCTGACTCAACTATCAAGATTATCCTGAACATGTCATACTCAGGGATTTTGGGATCTAATCAAAATCATATATCTTTATTAAATTCATCTCCCAACAGTAACTATAACGTGGGCTATTGCGATATCTTCATTTCATTCACGAATACTCGATTAGTCTTGAACATGATGATTTGTCTATTCAAATAACTTAATCATATTATCTCTAATCACTAATTGATCACTTATGTCACACTTGGTCACAAAGTCCAAGTTGACATGTATTGGCAATTGACTTTGATCCAATTATGATGAGAAGATGAGTATTCTCTCTAAATCCACTTTGAGGAATGAATCCTATTCTTGGCTCAACTACCACGCACATGCACTTCGTGATGAACCCAATCCAAGCCATATCTACCCATGGAAGGGTGCAAGCGTCGGTCATGGTCAAAGTTCATCACTCCATACATGTCGTGCGCATTGACCTCAAGTCAAAGGAGTATCACATCGCTCCCACTAACCGAGACACCCGTAGACACATATAGTGGAACTACATCAAACGGTTTCTCAGATGGGTATACCAATACCCTCTAAGGTATCTGTGCATCCATCATGAGATACCTATTATCTCGCAGTAAGTGAGATCTTATTACACTCTCTAAGAGTATGATGCAGATCGCACACCAATATCAATTGCATCATCAATATCCCATTCTTGATGATCATTGATCGAGATTTGAGAATCACGCTTAAGTCATCTGAGCTCTCACAACCTTAATGACAGCGATGACTCATGGGAACAAAGATAAGAATAAATGGAAATAATCAAACATAATATTCTAACAAGTGTAACGCCATACATTTAATATTAAATAAATAATAATATTAAACTAATACTGAATATTATCTTAGCATTATGTACTTACAAGGATTGTCTCTAGGACACTAACACTAACAATCTCCCACTTGAACTAGAGTCAATCACCTACATGTCTAACCCCTAGACCATTGAAATGTCTAGTGTGTACATGAACACTCAAAGCTTTTGTGAAAAGATCAGCCAAATTATCTTCCGTGGGAACACACTCTAACTTTATCTCGCCTTTAGCGATTATCTCTCTTATCAATTGATAACGCCTTGGTACAGACTTATTTATGTTATTGGATCTCGGTTCCTTAACTTGCGCAACCGCACCAGTGTTGTCACAATATAACTTTATTGGACTGCTGGCACTTGGAACTACCCCTAGTTCACTTAAGAATTGTTTTATCCAGACAACTTCTTTGGAAGCTTCCGCCGCAGTAATGTACTCAGCTTTGGTTGTTGAGTCTGCGGTAGTCTCTTGCTTGAAACTATTCCAACTGACCGCCCCATCATTGAGATGGAAGATATAACCTGACTATGACTTGTAATCATCACAGTTGGATTGGAAACTTGCGTCAGCATAGCCAGTGGAAACTAGCTCTGACTATCCTCCGTAGACCCAAAAGTGATCTTTAGTACGTCTGAGGTACTTAAGAATGTTCTTGACAGCAATCCAGTAAGGTTCACCCGAATTATAATGGTATCTACCAGTGGTGCAGACTGCGAAGACCACATCTGGCCTAGTGCAAGTCATGGCTTACATGATGGATCCAATTGCAGATGCATATGGTACATGCTGGATATCAGCGTCTGTGGAAGGACAATCCTTCTTAGACAGCTTTATTCCATGACATGTCGGTAGAGAACCTCTCTTAGAGTTCTCCATCGCAAATTGCTTCAACACCTTGTCTACCTAGGTGAACTGTGATAACCCTAACATCTTCTTAGATCTATCCCTATGGATCTTGATCCCTAAGATGTAGCAGGCTTCACCAAGATCCTTCATCATGAAGGTCTTTGACAACCATTCTTTCACGGACTGCATGAGTGGGATATTGTTTCCCATAATTAGCATGTCATCAACATACACAGTTATGATGATAATATTCTTCCCATTGCATTTCCGAAAGACACACGGATCTTTTGAATTTCTGACGAAGTTAAATGATTTGACAGCCTCATCAAATCGGATATTCCAACTCCTAGAAGTTTGCTTCAATCCGTAAATGGATCGTTTAAGCTTGCACACAAGATTAGATTTAACTTTGATATAAAACCTTCCGGTTGAGTCATAAACACTTCCTTATCAATGTTGCCATTGAGGAAAGTTGTTTTGACGTCCATCTGCCAAATCTCATAATCGAGATGTGCTGCTACCGCAAGTAAAATTCGAATGGACTTGATCTTTGCAACTGGTGAGAAAGTCTCATCATAGTCAATGCCTTCGCATTGACTATAACCTTTCGCAACCAACTTAGCCCTGTAGGGTTGTACTTTGCCATTTGCATCAGTCTTATTCTTGTAGACCCATTTGCAACCTATGGGTTTGACCCCTTTTGGCAACTCAACCAAGTTCCAAACTTGATTGGTGTACATCGAGTCCATCTCAGATTTCATGGCTTCATGCCACTTCTTTGAGTCAACATCTAATTGTTGGTCCCGGTGGGAAAACCTATTTTGCGCGTGCGGAAGCAAGACGTTTTATTTCGGTGCATATAAAACAGGGGTGAGGGCAGAGTGCTCCAATTTTTGCACTTTTAAACTTTGGAGCTCATGTGTTGTGTTTTGCTTATAACTAGATTCATATGACAAGTATAAACATAAAGCAGTAAACAACACAGCAATATATAGTGGTTCGGACAACCAGTCCTACATCCACTCTCCCTCTCTAGGGAAATTCCTTCAAACGGGACTTATCACCCTCCACGGGATTGCCAATAGATATTTACCGAGCTCACACTCGAACTGGACTTATAACCCTCTCTCGGGTTCGCCTCGGGACTTATCACCCTCCACGGGATTGCCTACAGATGTTTAACGAGTTCACACTCCAACGGGACTTATCACCCTCACTCGGGATTGCCTACAACTACCTCACTTCACCACTGGGTTTGGGTTTTGTGTTGTCTCCAACTATAGTGAGATTTTCCCTTACAATGGTTTAGCCTCAATGCTAAGGTTTGGGAAAATCTCTCTAAGCTTATGATACATCTTGGGTTGCTTAGGTTGGGTTCTAGAACACTCTTTGAATATATTTGTATATCTACAGACTTGTGTTCTAGGGTGGGAATGCTTTGACTATAACGCTCTTTGGCTTTGTAGCATTTTGTGCATAATCTCTATGCATCCACACATCCACACTGAGGAAAGAACTTGTATTTATAGTGTGGATTTGAATGTTACCATTGGAGAGAATCACATTCAAATCCATACTATTCTTTGTAAGTTCTGCAGCTTTTTCAGGCTGGTTGTCTTCCTCTCGTTGGTCCACGTCAGCTGGATTCCAACGGCTATATTCCTCAGCTTCAGTGCCTCGGAACATTCAGGATATACTGAGCATTCAGTACATTACTGATTCTTTAGTAATTACTTGTGCCTTCAGTATTTCTCTGAGTCTTCAGGTTCTCTGAGCCTTCAGGTTCTCTGAGTCTTCAGGTTCTCTGAGCCTTCAGTTTCTCTGAGTCTTCAGGTTCTCTGAGTCTTCAGGTTCTCTGAGCCTTCCGGTTCTCAGTATCCTACTGAGTCTTCAATATCTCAGTTTCTTACTGAGTCTTCAGAAACTAACCTGTTCTATATCTGCCGACTATACACGGTGCAGATAATATCCTGAACACTCTAAAACTGAATCCTGACTCATCTATCAAGATTATCCTGAACATGTCATACTCAGGGGTTTTGGGATCTAATCAAAATCCTCTTTATTAAATTCATTTCCCAACACTAATGTTGCCTCAGTGTAAGTTCTATGATCGTCTTTATCCGGGATCTACACGTAATCATGTTCCTCTACGAGGAAACCATAATATCTAGTGGGTAGATTACGAACCCTAGTGGACTTACGGAGTTGTGGTTGTTCAGGCTGCACATTCTGTTGGGATACGTTATGCCAGGATCTATTCGGGATGAACTTAAAACACAAATTTAAATACCGATTATTACTAACATGAATTAATCCTATATTAATTCACATAATAATCATACCAACAACATCATGCAAACAATAATCACGTAAAAGTCCTAGCATGTGAAATTTCTAGGAGTTTACGTAAACTTACCTGCTTGAGTATTCCCTAGCCCTCGTTCAATAACCTTGGTGGGAGGTTCTCCAATGAACAATTATAAACAAAGGAAAATAAATATTTTGTTGCACCACCTTTGTGGATTTCTAATTTTTCCAAGACTGGAATTGTGTTGGGGATGAAAAATTCATCCCTTATATATAATACTAGGGGGGTCAAAAATTTTAGGTTTAATTAGTGTATGGAAAGATCTTTTCTTGATCTCCAAGAAATCTTGAATATATCCCATATATTCTTCTTTCCATGTATAATTTTCCACAAAAATCTCACACCTTATTTAACCCCTTTTTTTAAATTAATGAAGGAGATTTGCAAGATTGGATCTTTCTTGAATTTATGAGATAATCTTGTTTTCCAAGAATACATATCTTTCTCCATAAAATCTTTCCAAGAAAATCAAGAAAATCTTTTCTTCCTTCTTATTCTCTAATTTTCGAAAATTGCCCATAAAGAAACCAAGTAGGAGATTTCTTGAATTTATGGGATAATCTTGTATTCCAAGAATACTTATCTCCTTTCCGTAAAATCTTTCCAAGAAAATCTCTCTCTTCTTTTCTTTAATAAATTCGAAAATTAAGGAAAAATATGCAACAATAATATTTAATTTATTTTAAACACCTTTTCATTTAATGGACTTTAATTGGGCTACTTGAGGGGCCTTTAGCAGAATTAAGATGGACCTCCCAATGGGCTCTGAATTCAAATATTGAGCCACAATATTATTCAGCTCATTAATATTAATTAATTCCACTACATAATTAATATTGCACTATCCATCTTAACCCATATTACGGTAATATGACTCCAAGTTATTATTTCCTGTGTTTAAGATTATTTAGTCCATTAATTAATTAAGCCACTGAAAAGCTTTACATTAATTAATATCTTTATCCTTTGAGTAAGGACAACTCAACATTATTATCCATACCTGAAAATTAATTCCACTTGCAAGATTTGGTATGATAAAGGTTCTGAGCCCACCAAGGGCACAAATCATACAAGACTTTCCAAGCACACGATTCTCTGTATTAATTTAGCAATTGTCATGTAATTAATATTATTGCCCAAGATATAAGGTATCGAAGTCACAATGATTCTCTTCCCAGCATAAGTCAAAGCAATAATTATTAATCACACACAATCCTTATTAAGTGACAGAGATTAAGAAATCAACAACCACTGAGGTCTAACTCTTCATCCCATAAGGCAGTGCGGAAGAGTTTATCCTCTCTGTAGGTCCGCTTCAGTGCAAAAAATGCACTAGTGTAATCTCTCGGTCAAGACAAGCTAATCTGAGCCTTAATGTGATCTATCTAAGTTGTGAAACATGCACTCGTTTACAAGGGACTATTAATGTGATCTTCTGTGATTTGGTATCACCACATTAACTATAATGTAACACGTGTTTTTTTATGAACAATTTGCAGTAAATATATATAACATTCATTAATATTTAATGCAACAGTGATAAATAATTTATTTCAGTAAATAAGTGTTTAATACATGGGTTATACCAAGTAAAAGCATACTTTCACGTATAACCCCAACACATTCTGATCGTGAAAATTTTGTGGTGCAACAATTTCATCGGTTACCGGGGAGGCCTCAAGAGTGACACTTACAGATGCCTCTTGAGCGGGAGTTTGAACTATGATGTTCTCATTCAGCCTACTTGGAGTTCGTTGCGAAGGCAATGAAACTCCAATTACGCTCCCACTGGCTGAAAGAGGATCACTTAGTGATAATCTTCCACCATGTGAGCTGTTGAATGCTCCCACTGATTCCTTATCATATTGCTTTGACAAGATATCAGTCTCCTTGTTAACTTGTGGTTCTTGAATTTCTTCAAGTCCTATCGTCTTACGACCTTGTTCCTTGACGACATAGTCTTCTTCGAGGAACCTTGCTTGCCTAGAAACAATTACTGTTTGTTTCTCCGGTAGATAGAAGTAATATCCTCTTGTTTCCTTAGGATATCCCACAAGGTAACTCTTTTCACCTTTGGATTCTAACTTGTCCGTGAGCATCTTTTTCACAATTGCGGGGCAACCCCACGTTTTGATATGCGAAAAAGTTGACTTCTTGCCACACCATAATTCATATGGTGTTTGCTCAACGGATTTAGATGGAATCCTATTCAGAATGTAGATTGAGGTTTGTAACGCGTATCCCCATAAGAATGTCGGAAGAGAGAAAAAGCTCATCATGGACCTTACCATGTCCAACAAGGTTGGGTTTCTCCTATCGGATACATCGTTCATCTGCGGTGTTCTCGGAGGAGTCCACTGTGATTGGATCTCATGTATCTTTAAGTAATCAATGAATTCATGGCTAATGTATTCACCTCCTCGATCCGATCTAAGAGTCTTGATACTCTTACCAAGTTGCTTCTCTACTTCAACCATAAACTCTTTGAATTTCTCAAACGATTCAGATTTGTGTTTCATAAGATACACATACTCGTATCTCGAGAAATCATCAGTATAAGTGATGAACTATCCGAAGTGACCCCTAGCTAGAGTGGGAAATGGTCCACAGACGTCACTGTGGATCAATTCTAGAACTTCTTTGGCACGAACCCCTTTTCCAGAAAAGGGTTTGTTGGTCATTTTGCCCTTGAGACAAGATTCACAATTTCCATAAGACTCAAAGTCAAATGGGGTTAAGTAGTCTAACTTCCTTAACCTTGCAAACTGGTATGTTCCAAACCAATTGCATAAACTGCAACTCCTAGTTGATTAAACCTAGTTCAATCGGATGCCTCTTGACTTTTGTTTCCCTGCTTGGGCTGGTGAAACAAAATCAAGTTGATTTACAACCATCAAGCGCCGACACTTCGTGTCCTTATAAAATTTTCGTTAGATGTAGATCCGAGCAAAAGACTTGGGCCTTAAATACTCATTGGAACGAAATCTCTGGTTTATTTTTCATTTTGATGGAAGACATCGTTCAATTTAATGAAAATCATATTTTAGTGAGGAACATTTTAAAGGTGGGGTATTAATTGCTTAATCGAGATCCGTCATGCTATTAGACGTCACATTTGAGCAATTATTGTGCGCCGCCTACCCAAACATGACTTACACAGACTAACAAACAATATGGGTGTCGTCTACCCAAGAATTTAATACGGTCCGACAGATATTTGACACCGCCTACCCATATACTTATAATGCGGACTATAAAGCGCATCAACGAATTTATAAAAATAATATAAGTCAACAAAGCGAGATTTAATAACCCTTTTAAAACAAATTTTAAAGTCCAATTTTAAAGCTCAAATTTAAGATTATTAAAAGTCAATAATTAATCCAATTAATTACAAATAAAAGTCCAATTTTATTACTAATTCTTTAAAAAAATAATCTTATTAAATTTTAAAAAATAAATTTTATTTATTGATTACACCAAGGGCTCAAGTTCAATTTTTGAAATTTACACGGAGGGTCTGTTTGAAATTCAATTTGCAAAATAACCCCTCCCTCATCATAGCCCAGAAACCCTCTCCGATCAAGACAACCGAAACCAATAATTCAACCTCAGCTCATCAGAATTAATTCAATTAATCATATGAACAGTAAAATTTTGGGAATCTGTTTCATCAATTATTTCGAATCAGTCCAACCAAAAATGAAAAAAAGGAACCCAAATTCGCAACAAACATAGGTTACACAGAACCAGAACAACAAAAAGTCATTGGAATGAGCAGCTATTATCGGCGCGTGCGGGCGAGTTTCCACCTCCGCTAGGCACGCGGGGGCGAATTGCACCTGCAACCGGCTCAATTGGTCTGTTACGATTCGTCGAAAGATCCAATCAAGGATGAGGGTTGCAGATCGAAGAATCGAGAAAAATAGCGAAGGGTCTCGTAAGCGACGCGACACTGACGCCTTGCGGTGGCGCGTCACCATGAGCCCTACCAAAATTGATGCCCGCTCCATCGAATCATTAAACGAGACGAGAGCATCGCCATTGGTTTCGTAGGTCAGACGGCAAATGCCGCCGAGCGAGGTGCGAGTCGGGTTAGGCTATCGCGGATCCAATCCACTTGAATTTGTACCGACGCGGCATCGTGGGGCCAACGTGAGTCACAGGGCTTCGTCCCTGACTTGAACGATATCACGGATGCGTGGAACGAAGGAGATGAACCGCGTGGAACAACAAAACTGGGGCGTGTGTGTGTTAAATAAATAAAACAATAAATAATCACACGCCCAAAAGTAAAATACATTAGGGTGCGGTTTTGTCAAACAAAAGGCAGCCTCACCCAGTTTTAATAAAAAAAAAATCTTTTAAATAAAACCAATTATGCAATTAAAACAAAAGCCTGAATACCACTGTTGGAATATACTAGCACATAAACTCATAATACATGCGCAGCGAAAATAAACAGTTCACCAACAACGAAGAGTTAATTGTATAAATGAGTATGAATAATCATAACGAGGAATCTTACAGTAATTCGAAAGCAGATTTCTCAACTATGGTATCCACGTAATCCCCTCATACGGACTTGCACAAATTTGTCAATGTTGAATCTGAGACGGAATTTACTAGGAAAATTCATATTCTAGATTTTATGGAGAAATTAGGTTTTCTTATATTGTTGTTAATGAATCCCTAGGATGTCATATATATAGGGGAAGTCAAACTTAAAGATTAAGCAATCTTTATTAGGAAGATATTTCCTAATCTTGCAAATCCCTTAGATATGATTCCCCTAAATATATTTTCCTACAATAATATTCTATATATTATTTTGGGACTCCTATTTAATTAAACAGTAATAATAATTAATTCCAAATTAATATATTATTGATTAATTCTCCATAAATTAAACATTAAATCTAATTTAATACTTAATCAGACAACTATAATCCATACAAGGGAATTACTTCTTGTGTGACCCATCGGCCCTCATATATATCGAGCGATTAGTCAAACTAACGGTCTTAATTGAACCCTAGACAATATATCAAACATTCTCAATATATGAGGTATGTTGCGAGAAACGTGCAACTACCTGTAACTATAACGTGGGCTATTGCGATATCTTCCTTTCATTCACAAATACTCAATTAGTCTTGAACATTATGAAGTGTCTATTCAAATAACTTAATCATATTATCTCTAATCACTAATTAATCACTTATGTCACACTTGACCACAAAGTCTAAGTTGACGTGCATTGGTCAATGACTTTGATCCAATTATGATGAGAAGATGAGTATTTTCTCTAAATCCACTTTGAGGAATGAATCCTATTCTTGGCTCAACTACCACGCACATGCACTTGGTGATGAACTCAATCCAAGCCATATCTACCCATGGAAGGGTGCAAGTGTCGGTCATGGTCAAAGTTCATCACTCCATACATGTCGTGCGTATTGACCTCAAGTTAAAGGAGTATCACATCGCTCCCACTAACTGAGACACTCGTAGACACATATAGTGGAACTACATCAAATGGTTTCTCGGATGAGTATACCTATACCCTCTAAGGTATCTGTGCATCCATCATGAGATACCTAGTATCTCGTAGTAAGTGAGATCTTACTACACTCTCTAAGAGTATGATGCAGATCGCACACCAATCTCAATTGCATCATCAATATCTCATTCTTGATGATCCTTGATCGGGGCTATTTGAGAATTACGCTTAAGTCATCTGAGTTCTCACAACCTCAATGACAGTGATGACTCATGGGAATACAGATAAGAATAAATGCAAACAATCAAACATAATATTCTAACAAGTGTAACACCGTACATTTAATATTAAATAAATAATAATATTAAACCAATACTGAATATTATCTTAGTATTATGTCCTTACAAAGGATTGTCTTTAGGACACTAACACTAACAACTGCAACTGATATGTAAGTTTGATCACCTCCAACTCTTTATGCTTTCTTTCTTTGTTCATTTGATCTTGAATCTACAAGATATTTTTACTAACTTTATTCTAATTATATATGGGTATGTCATTTCTGAACAATAGTTTGGAGGTTTACTTGTTTGTGATTTGAGCAATTATGATATTGTATTGCTCTAGTACTTTGATGTTTTGATGGACAGAGTATTTAGCATTTGATTGTTCAGTTAATTCTGATAATTTCTTCATTATGCTCTGATCCTTGTTTATTCCAGCATCTATGCTCTGATCCTTGATTGTTTGAGTAGCTAGTATGTTAATATGCTCTGATATTTTTCTACAAGATGGAAGAATAAACAAATGGTGTTGATCATGTCATTTGTGTGTTCTTATCTTTTTGGTTTGATGAGTTCTTTGATTTGATGATTTCACTGCAGATTGAGGTTTTCAAACAAGTAAAATTGTTTGATGTATTGAGAGTTAACACTCTTGATTTGATTCGGTTATGATAGCTACACATTGTTTTATCACTAAGTAGTGTAGTTGATAGATAGAGCTCTGTCATACACAGTACTTGATGTATTTTGTAGGTCCCGAACGAGTTTTGTGAGGGTGGAAGTCTAGAGGGGAGGGGTGAATAGACTTCCAAAACTTTTCGTGCGGATCAGGTGTGAACTCCAGATTACCCGATCAGAGTGCTAGTGTATCAGTTTAGACTAATGTTCAATCGTACTGAGTGCCTAAGGGCAGATCAGCTTGATATCTGTCAGTTTAACTAAATGGTGCGGAAGCTTGTTTTTACCCGTGTGAAAAACCAGTTTTATCAATTCAGATTCTTAAGTCAGTTTTCAATCAGCTGACTAAAGTGTGAACCTGATCAGATTAGTTGCTTGGTGCAGACTGAGCTTAACTTAGAATATGTATGCTATTTTAAACTCAGTTGTGTGAATAGTGTAAAGCAATAAGAAAGCAAGTAAATGCACACAAGACTTTTTATAGTGGTTCGGGATTTAAACCCGGCCCCACGCCCACTCTTCCCTTAACACAGGGGAATCTTAACCTACTTTAACCTGCGGGACTTATACCCCTCACGGGATGGCCGAGATGTCTACCGAGTTCTCACTCTACAAACTTAACCTGTGGGACTTATATCCTTCAAAAAGGATAGCCGAGATGTTTACCGAGTTCCCACTCTACAAACGTAACCTGCGGGACTTATATCCTTCAAAAAGGATGGCCGAGATGTTTACCGAGTTCCCACTCTACAAACGTAACCTGTGGGACTTATATCCTTCAAAAAGGATGGCCGAGATGTTTACCGAGTTCCCACTCTACAAACGTAACCTGCGGGACTTATATCCTTCAAAAAAGGATGGCCGAGATGTTTACCGAGTTCTCACTCTACAAACTTAACCTAACTTGCGTTTGGGTAAAGAATGTTTGAGGGTTCCAACTGGAAATCTATCCTGGTATTTAGGTAGCCAAAATGCTAGTGGATAGGATTTCTTGCTAAGAACTATGGGATGAACACTCTAAGAATAATCTTCAAATATGGTGTTCTTCGAGCGGAAATTCTTCTTGAATTTTCTTGCGTGAATGTTGTTGTTCCGCTTGCTCAATAGTTCATGTGATGTGGTTTCTCACTTGTTGGTCCTTGTCTTCAAAATGAAGATCGATCCCATTTTATAGACCTCGAAATTAAAGAGCCGTTGGAGAGCAATATGAATTTCGGGCTATATTAGGTAGGTTGTAGGATATGATTGTGACGTGCTCCGATTATCGGTGTGGTCTTTGGCATGATTAGTGCCATTTTTGTCCGCAGCGTCGTATCCCGTATTGTCAGCTCTTTTTGTGCACGTGTCACTTTCTCCTTGGCTTCGCGAGGCGGCACTTCAGAAATTTGTTCGTTAGACAATTGATATTCCTTTTGTAGAAGATTCGTCTTGTCTGGTGTATCTTTTTTGATTGTCACCAGATGTGAGCTGACTTGATCAGGTAACTGATCAGTCTACCTTGTTGACTCTTCAGATGCACATTGTCTTAGCTCAATATGCAGACTCCACTAATATAGGTCTTCAGGTCTTTTGATCTTCAGGTGCCTCTGAGCCTCAGTGTATTCAGTCATACTGAGTGTTCAGGTTCGTTGCTGAGTCTTCAGGTTTATCTGAGTCTTCAGGTTCATCTGAGTCTTCAGGTTTATCTGAGTCTTCAGGTTTATCTGAGTCTTCAGGTTCATCCGAGTCTTCAGGTTCATCTGAGTCTTCAGTGTCTTCTTGTCTTCACCTGATCTTCTGACTTCTTGTCTTCTGATTTGTGCTTAGTCTTCTGATCATCTGACCTTATCTGGGTCATCTGATACTTCGACCTGACCTATACATATTGAGTTCCCCCTCAATATGTGACCTATCTTTTACATCAGCTATCTATACATTTCAGCTGGTCATCTTAATCTGATTCTAAGTCATCAGTCAGCTAACAGGTCTGACTGGTCCTATTACAACCTGTTTTGGAACTTCCATCAAAACTAAATTACAGATTTCCCAACAATTTCCCCCTTTTTGATGGAACCAAAACACTTAATCATACTTAATCAGAAAAACAGATACCATGAATGGAAATGTAGATAGTGTAAACTGTACATACCTCAGAAGATAATGAGATGTTGTCTAAGAATCAGTGAGATGGGAAATTTCATTCAGATAGGTGTGTGCATTGTAGAATACATGAAAATCGTACCTATCATCTGATTCCAAGTTGTCTTCTTCAGGTGTACTTGAACATTTGCAGCTCTTTGGGGATGCCAAACATCCTGTACATCCTTTGCATTAGCTTGTCCAACTCTTCTTTTCTATGGATTCCTCCTTTTTCAGCAAGTCCATAGTAGATATTCTTGAATTTAACAGGATCTAGCTTGTTGTCTGGACGCAAAGGTGGAAGGAGTAGTTCAAAGGGTGGAGCTTCTGGTATTAGTGACATGATCTTGCCTTCTTTCATCACTGTCTGGTAGAAGTCTGGATACTTTGTTTCTAACCAGTTCCGAAATTCATCATCATTTTCAGTCTGATCTTGATGAATTGGAATCTTCTCCAGGATGTAGACGTCACATAACCATTCTCCTCTGATCTGATCCCATTCTGGAAGCAGATCTTGCCGTGCACAGAGGATGCCTTTAACAGGTGCCGGAAGGGCATTCTTCTCCCAAGCAATCTCCTCTGCTGCAGCTTCGTTCTTCCTCTTCCTTCGGATGTAAGCGATGTTCAGTCCCTTAGCCTCTGCTAACTTCTGCTTCTTGATTGCGGCCTCTCTTATTCTCTGTCTTGTCTGCTCTTGATCTTGTTCAGGATTCATCTGGCTTTTGGTGGAGAATAGTTGGCCTTGTCTCTGATCTTCCGCAGTTGCTTTCATCATCTTGCCTTTGCCTTTCTTCCTCCTCATAGTCTGCTCAGGTTCATCTTGTTTGTCTTCTTTAGCTAATTTCTTAGCGAGTTCAAGGCTCTTGGCCTGATCATCAGTTTCCATTCTTTTCTGAACGAACGAAGAAAAGTCTTCAATCTTGTCGACTCTGGCAGTAACCTCTGAAAGAGCACTTTTCTGCTCAGCGATCTCTTTGCTATGTTGCTCCACAGTTTCTTTCATTTCAGCAACGAGATCGGTAGATGGAGTGGCTGGCAAGTCAGATACAGTGGTTTTCGGTAGAGATGAAAAAGTTACTAACTGTGTCTGAGTCTGTTTTTCTTCCTTCTCTTTAAACGCAAACTGTGTCTGAGTCTATTTTTCTTCCTTCTCTTTATTCGCTTTTCCTTCCCCCTTTTTGGTTTCATCAAAGAGGTTGGACATCTTGCGGTTCAGAGCAGTTAATTGCCGTGAGATCTCCTCTCTGAGTTCCTCGACAACAAGAGGAGTGATCTGAATGGCGGCAGAAGGTGCAGGTGTGTAGAAGCGTCTGAGAGCAGTTTCGATTTCCAGTCTTGCTCGTTCTGTAGAAGCTAGAAAATGTTTCCAACCCATATCCAAATGGTTGTTGGTTTTGTCCAAGGATGCCCAGACACTCTCCAAAAGTACCTGTGTCTGATTGAGCATCTCTGTCTGAACTGTGAGTTTGTCAGACTGGAGTTTGAGCTTCTCAGCAAGAGGATATACTAGTTGCATTACTTCAGCAAGGATGGCATTGTGCATCCCAACTGTGTGACTTCGTTCCTTGTCAACTAGTTTTGCTTGCTCATCTTCAAATCACTTCATCAGATCTCCTGTGAGCGCTGCGAATTTGTCTTCAAATGCAGCTTTGATCCCATCCTGAATCTTCTGAGAATAATGATCTAGGGTATCAGAGCTCATCGTAGCAGTCTGTTCAGATGTTGAAGTCTTGCCAAGTCGGGTCTCATCTGCAGCACCCATTCTTGGTTCATCGGCAGCTCCCTCATGATCTGTAGGAGGTTGAACGGTTTCCTCCCTGTTATCAGCAATTCCGAACCTTTCGTGAATCAACCATATGATATATCGTCAGATGCCAATTCAACTCCAAGTCTACAAAGAAATCTGATCCCAGAGTTGTCATTAGAATCAGAAAATCTTCAATGCTCTTCAGTCTGATATCCCTCCAGAACACTATCTCTTCTAACTGTTGCTGGATGCCAGGATGTTGATCCAATTCAGGGCACAGATCCAGCAGATACTCTTTGATTTGTTGCTTCATTATCCTTATGATGGGGCTCTCTGGAGCAGGTGAAGCAAGCACTGTTCTGGTGTGGAAGGGATTATGAGAGATGGACACTCGCTTGTCGGATCTCTCAGGTTCTTGAGACTTGATCGGGGATTGGGATGTTTGTAGTTCAGGTTCGTTTTCAGCGTGTTGAGGGTGTTCAGTTTCCTGAACGGGTTCATTGATTGGTCGTGTGGGAGATGTTGTTCTGATAGGTGAGGGTGAGGGTGAGAAGGTTTTGTAGGGAGAGGATGATGAGTTTTGAGGAGAGGGTGATGGTGATTTGGAAGTGGGCGTTGGCGATCTTGCTCTCTGGAAGATTTTGGTGAGAGGCAGAGAATCAGATGGTGATTCTTCCTCAGATTGCTCCACTTCTGTCCCTCTGACAGATTTCTCTCCTTCTGCTGCGATCATCTGATCTTCCCTTACTTCTCTGATTGTTGACTCAGTGCGGACTGCTATCTCTTCATCTGATCGTACTTGCATCAGATCCTTTGTTCTGCTGACTTGCTGGGCAGAACTTGGAGCAGTTTTCAGAGGAGATGAGACTCTCTTCTGACGTTTCCGCTGAGCATCTGGTTTCTTGGCCAGATCCTTCCTCTTCATCCTCTTCTCTGGAACGGCCTTTTCCTGCACTTCAGACGATGCAGTTGCATTGTCTTTTCCTTTCTTTTCTCCCTTGGGTTTGGGCACATAAGGAGTCGGATCCTCGTCAGCTTGTCCAGGTAGGGACTCATCCTTGCCCAATATGGCCTTGTGCTTTGCTTGGTAAATCTTCGCTCCATTCTCGTTCCATTCATAATTCTGTGGCAGCTTATCTGACAGAATGATAGAGATTTTGTGTACGAAAGAGCAGTTGGAAGATAAGCACACTTCATTGTTCTAGGCCAGTTTGAACTTCCCGGAGTCTTTTTGTAGACGTGCTTTGACCATACCCAACCAATCGATGTCTGAAGCCTTCTTGATTATTGCAGCCATGACACTTATCTTGTATGAAGTGACTGCATCAAGGTTGTAAGTTGAGCACATGATCACCTTCTGAACAATTTCAAGAAGAAGGCGATATTTTCTCTTCAGATAGGAGGCTTTGACGTTCGTCGTGTTCTCCTTATTTGCTGGTCTCAACAGCTCGGCTTCAAGAAATTCCTTTTCTCCTACAGCAATCGTGTAGCTCTCTGGATTGATGCTTCCTCGAGTTAGGCCGAATATCCTCTATAGATCGTCATTCGACACTCGAACTTCCATTCCGCCAACGGAAGAAATCAGGTCAGCATCATTGTCTTCATCCCTCTGTAGATTGTAGAGAAACTCCAGGGCTTCATGGGTGTGAACGATGTTCTGATGAGTAGAGCAATATCGTTCCAGTCCACAAGCTCGCAAGCACTCCGGAATTTCCAGTGATTCCGGATTTGAGGTGATGGTGAAGACTACGTACTTTTCATCAACGATGTCTTTCTTCATCGATGCAAAGTTGCAGTACTTTTTCCCTTGGCCCGGTCGTGAAACAAGATGTGCCATTTCTGTACGATATGCAAATTGATGTTAAGTTTGAGTAAGATATTTCAATAAATTCAGTCTAACTAGCAATTTTAGCATCAATTTAGCAAATAAGCGTTTAGATCTAATAGAGAAATTACAGAATCACAACTTGTAAACCTAGGTACCAGAGAGAAATTGAGATCATTCAATTAATTAAAACAAGAAATTACCAGAAATTGATTCGAAAGATTTAGAAATCGGAAGAGTAGAATCAATTGATCTCGAAAGTAATTCTCTGAAGATTTTGAAAATTTGATCTTTTAAGAACTTTGAGAAGACGAAGTAGTGGAAAGCGGTTTTCTGAGAAAGATTTGGATTTTATAGAATACGAGGGAAAACCTTTTTGCACAACTTTTCAAAGTACTCAAGTATCCGTGATTTGAAAACAGTGGCTGAGATTAGTCGGCCAAAAGGTATTTTGATTGAACGGTTGAGAAAATTAGTCGGACTCGAAAAATCGCAATAAAACGTTTTGAAAACAAATTCCCAAGTCCGCATTAAAAGCTTTGCAGAGCATGCGTCATGAACAGAGTAAAATAAGTTATTTATTTAAATAACGCATATAAGGTATTCAGAAAGAGATAAATAAGAGAGCGTATCTGACTGATTGATATTATAATCAATCAGTTACCACGGTGATCTGATCTGGTACTTTGTTGACTTATCTGATGGTTGCCTTATGCATTTCCCAACAATATCTTCACTTATCTGATCAGATTCTTGCTTGAAACACTTCTCCACTTATCTGATCCTCTTATCTGATACTCTTTATCCTCCAGTCTTCTTCTAATCAACCCGCATTTACTGAAGTTAACTCCCGCCAAAACTTTTACTTCGGGGAGTCCAAAAGTCGCCACGATTCCCAAATCGGCGCGATTTGACATTCCGTAATAATGGCATAGATACGCTGTGATTTAATCACACCGTTAACTCATCCAACCATTAGCCGCGTGTTCCTAACGCGTTGTCGATGCAAATTTCTCTTAAGATCTTCTGAGAAGATAAAATTTGCATTTATACCCCTAATTTCCTTCTATAAATTAGCCTGGGGTGTTAGGCAAACAACACAACATAAACCATTTCATCTTCTTTAGCATATCCTTCATGCTTTTCCGATGAGTTCCTTATTTCCGATGAAACTTCCGGTGGAAACTTTTAACCCTTTTTCAATGAATTCAGGTTCTCAAATCAACCCTGTGTGTTCCTTCACACTGCTTTCGTCGTCATCTAAGATTTCACATACGATCATGTTGGGATTATACTGAAAAGTATGCTTTTTACTTTGTATAATCGAAACTGAATTTCCAGACTTATTTACTGAAATAAATTGTTTATCACTGATGCTTTAAATATGATTGAATGTTATATATATTTACTGCATAACTGTTCAATAATTCGTACGTGTTACACTGTAGTTAATTTAGTGATACCCGATCACAGAAGATTAAATTAACAGTCCCTTGTAACTATAAGTACGCCATTCACGACCTAGATGGAAATGAACAACCATCGCGAAAGGTTGAGGTGTAAGGCTCAGATTGGTTTGTCTTGACCAAGAGATTACACTATTGCATGACTGATGCGCTGAATAGGACCTACGGGAGGATAAATTCTTCAGAACTGAACAAGGAAGAATTAGACCTCAGTGGTTCGTTGTTTCTTAACCTTCGTCCCTTAAATAGGATCACGTGGGATCGGTAACTATTGCTTTGACTTATCATGGGTAGTGAATCAGAGAGAGATTCAATACTTTTTATCTTGGGCAATATTATTGGTCACATGTGATTGCTAAGATTTAATACGAAGAATCGTGTGCAAGTACGCTTGCTTGATTTGCCCCCTTGTTCATAAGTTTTATCGTACCAAATCTTGCAAGTGGAATTAGTTTCCGGTATGGATAATAATGTTGAACCGTTCCTCGACCAAGGACAAAAGATATTAATTAACGGAAAGCTATTTCAGTGGCTTGAATTAATTAATGGGCTAGATAATCTTAAACACGGGAAATAATGACCGGGAGCCATATTGACTGTAATATGGGTTAAGATGGATAGTGCAATATTAATTATGTAGTGGGATTAATTAATATTTATGGGCTTGAATTATATTGTGGCTCAATATTAGATATTCAAGATCCATTAGAATGTCCAATCTTAATTCTCCTAAAGGCCCCATGAGTAGCCCAACATATAGTCCAATAACTGAAAAGGTGATTAAAATAAAATAAATATTGTTGCTTATATTTCCTCTTAATTTTTTGAAAATTATGGATAAAAGAGGGAGAAAGATTTTCTTTGAATTTTGTTATGGAATGAAGATATGTATTCTTGGAATACAAGATTATCTCATTAAATTCAAGAAATCTCCCACTTGGTTATTCATAGTGAGATTTTCGAAATTTTGGAAAATAGAGGGCAAGAAAGATTTTCTTGATTTTCTTGAAAAAATATCATGGAAGATATGTATTTCTTGAAATACAAGAATATCTCATAAATTCAAGAAGATCCAAATCTTGGATTCTTGCACACTATATTTTTCTAAAATTCCATAAAATAGAGGAGGTGGAATTTTGTGGAATATTTTAATTATGAGATAGAGAATATATAGGATATATTCAAGATTTCTTGGTGACCAAGAAAAGTCTTATCCCACATTGGAATATTACAAAGTTTTCGTCCACCCTCCCTCTTATAAATAGGGGATGATTAGTTCATTCTCAAGTACAATTCCATGTGCTGGAAATATTAGCAAATCCACATAAGTGGTGCAACAAAGTTTATTTTTTCCTTTTGTTAATTGTTCGCGAGTATCCTTCCACCGGATTGTCGAGCAAGGGCTAAGGGAATACTTGGGAAGTCCTTTTGGTTAGTCCGTCCGACCGAAGTCACTGCCATCCCGAGAGGTACGTTCACGTAAACCCGTAGATTCCGCATGAGTAGGTTTTACGTGGCTTTTTATATGCATGATATGTTGTTGTAATTATTATTTGAATTAATATAGGATTAATTCATGCTAGTAATAATTAATGAATTAAGTTTGTATTTAAATATTCACCCCGAATAGATCTATGCAACTCATTCCCCAACAATCCGTATCGAGCCATTTATTTAAGACTCAATTTTTTAAATTGTAATTTAATTCGTGGACATTAAATTTGAAATTGGATAGTAGAACTGTTAGATCTGTTTTGCAGGTATCCAATTGTCATGGATTTTAATGTTTTATTTTGCATGCATATAAATTGTGTTTTTTTTTATTCGATTAGTTCGGATTTGTTTTACCTCGTGAGAAAATCCATGAGTAGACTAGGATTTGTTTGATTTGATCAATGTAATAGACTAGTCTAGATCTAGGTTTATTTATTTTTTGTAAATAAATTATTTAGGATCGGAACGAAGAGATGAAGAATTAAATGACGAAATGAATTCAGCGTTAAATAGCGAAACTGGCACGCATTTATGGGCGAGGGCGCGGGCCGGGCGCGTCGAGAGCGAGATGGGGGTCACAAGACGAAGCGCAGCGCTTCCGTGCCGAGCCGACGGGGCGGCCAGACGCGGCGTTACGACGGGTGGAGACGCTGAAGGCCGCCGACCGCCGAGGCGGGCCGGCGTGTTTCGCCGTAAGCGGTGCGCAAGCCGAGGGCCGTTTAAGGCAAGGGACCGGTAGGAGCCGGCGGCATCCCCGGCGATGAATTGGCGTGGCGATTCGAGACGGCATTTTTTTCGAAAGACGAACGAAAAGTGGGAGAAATTAGAGCGTGTTTCTTCAAAATCGTCAAGAAAAATCAAACCATGTGATTGGATAATTTGTGCCCAATATGTTTATTTTCTATTATGCTTGTTTTATTTGGCGCTTATCTTATGCTTTATTTAATTTGTTTAAATGTGTTTTGCATGAGGGTTGCCAAATTGAAAAATCTCAACTTCAAAATTACTAAGTATGTTTAAATAATTAATTGAAAATTTTATTAGGATAATAAAATTGAATTAATTTTGAACTCCATGATTTATTTATTTGTGAATTCTTTTGGAGAGAAATTCCCCTCTACGGGACGGTTAAAAGATAGGTTTCACATGAATGAATTCGAAAACGGATGATTGTGGGTTATTACTAGTTATTGATGACCCTCCACACGAGGCTCGATCAAAGCGTAAATAGTAATCATGTATTTAATCATGGTTATTACTTAGGTATAAAATTGATATGCATATACTTCCTCAAGTCCCTGTCAATTTTATATTGGTCAAGTGGGAGCCAACTATTAACTGGATATTAAAGGTTTGTAATTGTTCTTGTTTGTAACTTCGCTTGAATGTGTTTAAATAATGACCCACCCCACGTGGCTTATTTAAACTGTTTTTGAGATGTTGGGCGATGCATGTTCATATATTTTTGAGATTTTAAAAATATGATGAAATGTGATCGAACCTTGTGATATACTTGTGCTATTACATATAGTTGTTTATTTAGGTTCAAAGATGTCGTTACCTTTTAATCCAATTGTTATTATACTTAAAGTCAATACAATATGTATGGAAACTATATTGATTGGAAAATTATAATTGTCCTAATAGCGCACAAAAGCACAAGTGGATTTTGACACACACAAAAATCGATGAGCCAACCGACGAAGTCAAAACATGCGGGACTCGTCGGATCACCTTTGAGAGATGTCGTCATTTGAAAATGGTGGAGGAAAAACCCGTAAGGGATTACGTCCTCAAAATAGATGGCCCATCTGAACAAACTTGAGATTTTGAGTGCAGATTATGATCTAGAGACTCGGATGAATTTGGTACTTCATTCTCTCCGCTTGAAAGGTTTTTTTGAGCATTTTTGGCCTCGCTAGCTAATTTGTTGCAAACTTTTGGACTCGGCAGAAATGATGATAAGGCACCAAACTCAAGCTTTGACGGCAAGTGGTCCGTCTTCATCTTCTAAGCCAAGGGTAGGCAAGATAAAGAAGAGGACCAAAGGCCATAAGCAATAAAACTCAACTGTTGCCAAGGGCAATGGTAATATAAGGAATGCTTGTTGAGTCAAAGAAAATCCAAAGAGGAAGTGCTTAAGCTGCGGTGAGAGAGGACAATGGAGGTTTTGCCTGTTCCAACCCCAAAAGGGACGGAAAGAAAGGTAATTCTCACACACTAGTTGTTGAAACTTGTTTAGCGGCGTATACTTCTCATTCGTGGGTGGTTGATACGAGATCCACTAATCATGTTGGCTTCACGGGTTCTAAATGATCCCAAGAACGGGAGTGAGAGATCCTCATCACACCGGGCAGCGTTTAAAGTAGAAGACATTGCAATGCTACGTAAGTGGCAGATTTTGCAATGCTACGGTAGTAACGATTATTGCAATACTACGCAAGTAGTAGACATTGCAAGGCTACATGAGTAGCAGTTAAAGCAGTTGGAGAAGTGCACCTATCTTTTGAAGATAAAGTTTTTTGAGATTATCTTTGTGTTCCCAGTTTTAGAAAGAATTCACTTTCAGTTTCTAAAATTCGATTAAAGGACACTAAGTTTCTTCTAATAAGAATGACATCATTTTTGAAATGATGAGTGTATCTGTTATTACGGGACATTGATGGAAAATCTCTATACAATTAATCATGCACACCACTCACGTAAATGTATCCTATAACACATCAAGCTTTTTAGAAAAGAAAAACGTTCATCGACGCGTGAACGAGATACTTCTTTGGCATCTAAGATTAGGTCATATAAATCCAAAGAGGATCCAAAGGTTGGTGAAAGATGGTTCTTTGAGCGTCTCCAAGTTGAATCGATTCCAACTCGCGAATCATGTTTGGAGGGTAATATGACCAAGATGGCATTTGGAGCCAAGGGAATGGGGCTAAAGAAGTGTTAGAGATCGTTCACATAGATGTATGTAGTCAAATGTCAACAAAAGCAAGAGGAGGTTATGAGTAATTTTATTGATGATTACTCAAGGTACATTTTCCTTATGAAGCATGAATCTGAGACCTTTGAGAAATTCTAAAGAATTTAAGGCTCAAGCAGAGAATCATATGGAAAAACGTATCAAGTCTCTACGATCTGATCGTGGAAGCGAATACCTCAGCGATGAGTTTTTGTACTACTTATCTGATGAAGGATTGTATCCGATTCATCAAGACGGAACCCCTCAACAAAACGGGGTTTGCAGAGATAAGCAAATGTAATTCTTTTGGAAATGGTTAGATCAATGATGAGTTATACCGGATCTTCCCGAAGTCGCTCGGGGTCATGCCTTGAAAAAACAAATGACTTACATTCGAACTTGGTGCTATCCAAATCGGGTTCCCTTAACCCCAAAGAATTGTGGACCAGGGCGCAAGTCTATTATGAGACACATGAGAACTTTGGGGTGTCCGGCCTACGTGTTGGACAAGGAAACCGGTAAATTGGATCCTCGATCAGAATTAAGGTTGTTTTATAGGATACCCCGAGGGAACAAAAGGGTGAATGTTCTATAGTTCCGAAGATCAAAAGGTGGACATCCGCACCCACTTTAGATTTTGGAAGAAAACTATATAACCAAAGAAAACCCAGAAGTGAGATTACCTTAAATGAGCTTAGAGGGCAAAACTCAGTGCCGATTGTACTAGATGATATACCAAACGATACGTTTTCACAACTGGAGCCTCGTCATAGTGGGAGGGTTGTTAGACAGCCCGAGAGATTCATGGGAATAGGAGAGTCCTCGGACTTGAATCTGGGAATCAGACCCATGGACATATGACGAGGCACTCCAAGATAAGGATGCAGTTTCTTGGCAAACAGCAATGAAAGCCAAAGTGGGTTCTATGTTTCATAATAGAGTGTGGGAGCTAGTCGAACCACTTAATGGGGTCAAACCCATTAGATGCAAGTGGGTATATAAGAGGAAAAAAAGATCGGACGGGAAGGTTGAAACCTTTTAAAGCAAGACTAATGGCGAAAGGTTATACTCAGAAAGAAAGGGATCGATTATGAGGAAACTTTTTCGCCAGTAGCCATGCTTAAGTCCATCCGTATTCTCTTATCGATTACTGCGCACTTCGACCTTGAAATCTGGCAAATAGATGTCAAGACAGCTTTCCTTAACGGAAGTCTTGATAAAGAGATCTATGTGCAACAAACACCAAGGTTTCATTGAAACAGGCCAAGAACATCTTGTTTGTAAGCTCAAGAAGTCCATTTACGGACTCAAACAGGCATCCAGAGCTTGGAACCAATGTTTTGATCATGTTATAAAGTCTTATGGGTTTGATCAAAATGAGTTTGAAAGTTGTGTGTATAAAAAGCGTGTCGGAACTGCATTGGTATTCTTAGTACTATACGTAGACGACATTCTAATCATCGGGAACGATGTGAAGGTGTTATCAGACGCAAGGGCATGGCATTTCAAAACAGTTTGATATGAAAGACTTAGGGAAAACCAGACACATCCTTGGGATCAAGATCACAAGAAAAGGATGGTCGGGTTATCGCAAGTTTCATACATAGACACTGGTTTTGAAACGATTCAGCATGCAAGATTCCAAGAAAAGATTCGTACCTTTCAGACTTGGAATCCATCTATCCAAGAATATGTTCCCTAAGACGAAAAGGAGATAGATGACATGAAAGGTATTCCTTGTGCTTCGCCTGTCGGAAACCTTATGTATGCATTGCTGTGTACGAGACCGGATATATGCTTTGCCGTAGGCATGGTAGCAAGATATCAGAGTAACTCAGGGAAAGCAAATTGGACGACAGTTAAAAACATTCTGAAGTATCTGAAAAGAACTCGGGATAGAATGTTGATTTATCAGTCAGATACTCCAATCCCCATCGGCTACATGGACTCGGATTTCCAATCAAAATTTAGATTCCAGAAATTATCTACCTCAGTTAGTGTGTTTACATTTGAGAAGTGTAGCCATCCAATGGACGAGTGTGAAGCAGAAATGCATCACCGACTCAACCATGGAAGTCGGGTAAGTAGCTGCTTGTGAAGCAGTGAAAGAACCGATTGGGCTCTAGATCTTCTTAGTGGACTTGGATGGTGCTCTGAATTTGTCTAGCAATATATGCTAGGGGCAGTTGCAAATTCAAGAGAACCAAGAGTCCACGAGTCAAACAAACACATTGAAGGAAAGACATCTTATACGAGAAATCGTTAAGAGAGGAGATATAGATGTGACAAAGATAGCGTCTGAGGACAGCCTAGCAGATCCATTCACAAAGCGTCTGCCTCTGAATACATTCGAGAGACATGTGAGTGGAATGGGTGTCAAGACCGTTGCCAATCTGCTTTGAGTATAAGTGGGAGAAATTATTAGGTTCGTGTAGGTGACATTAGATGTCACGGACTACTCGAGACATGTTGTAGTATACTTAAAAGCAGACTTTGAGTATAAGTGGGAGATTGTTGGGATTATACTGAAAAGTATGCTTTTTACTTTGTATAATCTAAAACTGAATTTCGGACTTATTTTTGAAATAAATTGTTTATCATCGATGCTTTAAATATGATTGAATGTTATATATATTTATCGTGATAACTGTTCAATAATTCGTACATGTTTTAATTGTAGTTAATTTAGTTATACCCGATCACAAAAGATTAAATTAACGGTCCCTTGTAACTATAAGTACGCCATTCACGACCTAGATGGAAATGAACAACCATCGCGAAAGGTTGAGGTGTAAGGCTCGGGATTGGTTTTGTCTTGACCAAGAGATTACACTAGTGCATGGTCGATCTTGTTGAATAGGACCTCTGAGGAGGATAAATTCTTGAATCGAACAAGGAAGAATTAGACCTCGGTGGTTCGTTGTTTCTTAACCTTCGTCCCTTAAATAGGATCACGTGGGATCGGTAACTATTGCTTTGACTTATCATGGGTAGCTTAATCGAGAGAGATTCAATTCTTTTTTATCTTGGGCAATATTATTGGTCACATGTGATTGCTAAGATTTAATACTTAAGAATCGTGTGCAAGCACGCTTGCTTGATTTGCCCCCTTGGGAGGTTCATAAGTTTTATCGCATCAAATCTTGCAAGTGGAATTAGTTTTAGGTATGGATAATAATGTTGAACCGGTTCCTCGACCAAGGACAAAAGATATTAATTAACGGAAAGCTATTTGGTGGCTTGAATTAATTAATGGGCTAGATAATCTTAAACACGGGAAATAATGAGGGAGCCATATTGGATGTAATATGGGTTAAGATGGATAGTCAATATTAATTATGTAGTGGGATTAATTAATATTTATGGACTTGAATTATATTGTGGCTCAATATTAGATATTCAAGATCCATTAGAAGGTCCAATCTTAATTCTCCTAAAGGCCCCCTGAGTAGCCCAACATATAGTCCAATAACTGAAAAGGTGATTAAAATAAAATAAATATTGTTGCTTATATTTCCTCTTAATTTTTCGAAAATTATGGATAAAAGAGGGAGAAAGATTTTCTTTGAATTTTGTTATGGAATGAAGATATGTATTCTTGGAATACAAGATTATCTCATTAAATTCAAGAAATCTCCCACTTGGTTATTCATAGTGAGATTTTCGAAATTTTGGAAAATAGAGGGCAAGAAAGATTTTCTTGATTTTCTTGAAAAGATATTATGGAAGATATGTATTTCTTGAAATACAAGAATATCTCATAAATTCAAGAAGATCCAAATCTTGGATTCTTGCACACTATATTTTTCGAAAATTCCATAAAATAGAGGAGGTGGAATTTTGTGGAATATTTTAATTATGAGAAAGAGAATATATAGGATATATTCAAGATTTCTTGGTGACCAAGAAAAGTCTTATCCCACATTGGAATATTACAAAGTTTTCGTCCACCCTCCCTCTTATAAATAGGGGATGATTAGTTCATTCCCAAGTACAATTCCATGTGCTGGAAATATTAGCAAATCCACATAAGTGGTGCAACATAGTTTATTTTTTCCTTTTGTTAATTGTTCGCGAGTATCCTTCCACCGGATTGTCGAGCAAGGGCTAAGGGAATACTTGGGAAGTCCTTTTGGTTAGTCCGTCCGACCGAAGTCACTGCCATCCCGAGAGGTACGTTCACGTAAACCCGTAGATTCCGCATGCGTAGGTTTTACGTGGCTTTTTATATGCATGATATGTTGTTGTAATTATTATTTGAATTAATATAGGATTAATTCATGCTAGTAATAATTAATGAATTAAGTTTGTATTTAAATATTCACCCCGAATAGATCTGTGCAACTCATTCCCCAACAGATCAATTCTAAGCTTCTTTACCACCGTGGAGGCGGATCTGCTAAGGCAAATGAGAAGGCACTTCTCCTAACCGTATTCACCTTGTGCGCCTATCGGGATGACGGAATTAGCATCAACAGACTCAGTCTGAAACAAAACATGAGTTTGGTATATGGTCTGCATCAGTCAACAACTGATCTCCATATATCAAGCTCAATTTTTGCATGCGACACAAGTGTCCGTTTGGTCCTTGTGACCAAACCTGTAGCACTGTGCCCCATTTAACAGCTGGAGAGCCTGTTGATTTCACATCTGAGGGCTCCCAGCTTGGACATCCTTCAAAGCCTCTCTGACGCCCCTTCTTAGGATCGAGGGAAAATAAGAGCATCATACCTTGAACTCTCTCTCTTTTTCCCTGCCTAGGGTTGGCTTAGGGCTTATGGTTTATGACCTCCGGGTCTTCTTGTACTTGTAATACCACTTGAAGATAGCTTGTAGCACTTTGTAGCTTGTGATATCACTTGTAACTTGTAAATATGACCTCCGGGTCTTTATCAATGAAAAACTCTGTTATTCCATTGTTGTGTTGTTTCTTCTGACTTATGCGATCTGTAGCTTTAATCTTGATTTGCTTGTTGACTGCAGCTTTAATCGACTTATAAAGTAATCTTCCAATCTGATCAGTTCCCCCTTAATCTGATGTGTCTTGAACTGATCTGCCCCTTGTCTGAACTTTAGATCGGCTAATTATCTGACTTTCTGATCTGCTCCTTATCTGAACTTCAGATCGGCTCCTCGTCTGGTCGTCTGTTCAGTTGAGATTCCTAACTCAACTAATTCCACTTAACCTGGTTAGTCTTTTAACCAACTGATTATGGAGATTAATCCTTCAACCATATCTGTTGCATTTTTTCCAAGATCCAGAAGCCCTAGCTCGTTGCATAACTCTCTAAATCTGATCTCAGCTAGCGGCTTGGTTAAGATATCATCTTTCTGCTTGTCAGTTTGGATCTTTTCCATCCTGATATTCTTCTTTTCAACGTGATCTCTGATAAAATGGTGTCTAACATCCACATGCTTGCATCTTGTATGTAGAACAGGATTCTGAGTGATTGCAATAGCACTATTACTGTCACAGAATATAGGTACGTTCTTAGCTACGATGTTGTAATCCCTCAGCTGCTGACTTAGCCAGAGCAGTTGGGAACAACAGCTTCCTGCAGCCATATATTCTGCTTCAGTAGTAGATGTAGCAACTGATGTCTGCTTCTTCGAAAACCAAGAGATCAATTTATTTCCCAGAAACTGACATGAACCTGAGGTTGACTTCCTGTCGATTCTTCAACCTCCGTATTCTGAATCAGAATATCCACTAAGCTCTAGATTGTCATCTGATGGGTAAAATAAACCGAGGTTTACAGTCCCCTTCAGATACTTGAGAATCTGCTTAGCTGCTTCTAGGTGGCTTTGCATTGGATCTGCTTGAAATCTGGCACATACACCTACTGCAAAAGTAATGTCTGGTCTGCTGGCAGTCGGGTATAGAAGTGATCCAATCAGAGCCCTATATTCTTTCTGATTAACTTTCTGACCATCTTCATCTGGATCCATCTTGAACCCGGTCATCATGGGAATTCTGGCTTCCTTGCAATGTTGAACTCCAAACTTTGCCAGTAGATTCATTGTGTACTTCGCCTGGCAGATAAATATCCCTTCTGTACTCTGCTTGACTTGTAATCCCAGAAAGTAATTCATCTGACCCATCATGGACATCTCAAACTTCCCTTGCATCAATTTGGTGAACTTTTCACATAGCTTCTTGTTGGGAGATCCGAAGATGATGTCGTCCACGTAAATCTGAACCATCAGAATATCTTCTCCATCTTCTATTCTGAATAAGGTTCTGTCCACTATTCCTTTAGTGAACCCGCTGTCTATCAAGAACGGAGAGAGTGTATCATACCAAGCTCGAGGAGCTTGTTTTAGGCCGTAAAGAGCTTTCCTTAAACGGTACATTTGGTTGCCTTTTTCAAAGCCTGGAGGATGTTCAACATAAACTTCCTCTGCTAGTACCCCATTTAAGAATGCACTCTTTACATCCATCTGATACACAGTGAACCCTCTGTGGGAAGCATATGCCAGAAACAGCCGAATGGCTTCTAGGCGAGCGACTAGTGCAAAGGTCTCATCATAATCAATTCCTCCTGATTGTGAATACCCCTTAGCAACAAGTCTTGCCTTATTCCTGGTTATGACATTTTTCTCATCTCTCTTGTTCTTGAATACCCACTTCGTGCCAATTACGTCTTGATGAGTTGGTCTGTCCACCAATTTACAAACTTGATTCCTCTCAAACTGTTCTAGCTCCTCCTGCATGGCTAGAATCCAGCTTGCGTCTTGTAGAGCTTCTTCTACTGTAGTTGGTTCCTTCAAAGACAGATAACAACAGTACATGGCACTTTCACCAATCTGATGTCTAGTTTTGACTCTATCAGATGGGTCTCCGATAATCAGATCAGTAGGATGACTGGTAATCCAGGTCCTTCTGTTCTGATGTGCGTCTGTTTGGAGAACATCATCCATATCTGATAGTAGTTCATTACTTGTGATTGGGAGTGGTGCGGAATTATGATCCTCTTGATAAGAACATGTCTCAGCTGATGTTGGACTCATCATGTCTTGATGTCTGTTCGTAGGGACTTCAGGAGTTCCCCCTGAACCAGATGGTTCAGTTGATACTGTCTCAGCTGTAACAGCTTCTTCACTGACAGTTGTGCGTACCTTTGGGTCTGATTGACCTGTTGAATAAGTAAGATCAAGTTCTGGGATGTACACTGTTACGTGTTCAGGTTCTTTCTCCTTGATGCTTAGCTTATCCATTTTCTGCGTGTCAGGTAGTGGTTGATCTGGTACGGCTTGTTATGAGGCAGCTTTCTCTTGTTCAGAAGATGTCTCATCAAAGACCACATGGGGTTTTTCTTCCACAACTAGGGTTCGTTTGTTGTATACCCTAAAAGCCTTGCTGGATGAGGAATGTCCTAAGAATATGCCCTCATCTGACTTGGTCTCAAAAGTCTTCAACTGACTTTTCCCATTGTTGTGAATGAAACACTTGCACCCAAAAACATGGAAGTATGAAACACGAGGTTTTCTGTCCTTCCACAGTTCATAAGGTGTTTTGAAGTGAGTCTTAGTCAGAGAACATCTGTTCTGAGTATGGCATGCGGTATTGATTGCTTCTGCCCAGAAACGGCTTGTTGTGGCATGTTCAACTAACATAGTGCGAGCAGCTTCCTTGAGAGTTCTGTTTCTTCGTTCTGCTACTCCATTTTGTTGTGGTGTTCTTGCAGCTGACGTCTCATGTTGTATACCAAACTCAGAGCATAAATCAGTAATAAAGGAATTCAGGAACTCTGTACCTTTATATGATCTGATTTTTACTATGCTGACACCCTTCTCGTTTTGTAGCTTCTTGAGCAGCTCGGGTATTTTGTCGTTGTCTCATTCTTCTTGTATAAGAATACAACCCAAGTAAACTTGGAATAGTCATCCACGATTACTAGAGTATATTTGCGCCCACCGAGATCGACCGTAATCGGGTCCGAATAGATCCATATGGGGCGGTTGTAAAGATTTCATCGATGCCGGGTCCGTATTCCTTGAATGAGGCTTTAACTTGTTTTCCCTTCTGACATGCGGCACATGTATGATCTTTGGAGAATATCTCATTCGGAAGTCCCTCAACCAAAGACATCCTAGTTATCTTGTTAAAAGTCTTGAAGTTCAGATGACTCATTCTTTTGTGCCAGAGCCAACTGCTACTTTTAGAACTCTTAACAAGCATGTATTCTTAGGGCAACTGTTCCAATCTGCTGTGTAGATTGTGCCTTTCCTTGAACCAGTTAGCAAGGTTTGTTGAGTGGCTCGATTCCTAATCGTACACTTGTCGCTCGAGAACTCAACGCTGAATCCGTTATCACAGAATTGTGATACTGATAGTAGATTGTGCTTTAATCCTTCGACATACGAGACTCCAGTTACTTGTACATCATCATTCTCTAAGGTTCCGAATCCTTTGGTAAAACCAAAGTTATAATCACCGAAGAGTACACGTGGGCCTTCTTGTTCTTTGTAAGAGCTAAGGAGATGTTTGCTTCCAGTCATGTGCCTTGAGCATCCACTATCGATGTACCGCACGGGTTGCTTGTGCACCTCCTTTGTTGGCGATCCCACGCGAACCTGCAATCAAATCAGGCTTTAGGTACCCCTTTGGAATTGGGTCCTGGGGGGTTAGTAGTGGATTTAGGGATCCACACAAACAGAGCACTTCTATGGTAATCAGATAGATTAGAAGGTCTGATTTGTCTCCCATACAAATCAACATAATCATACGTCTCTTTATATGCTTTCTGATTAGTATGATTATTCGTGTGGGCCTTGGGTGACTTAGAAGACTTGGGATTTTTCTTTATATTTTGTCTTCTTTTAATCCAGTGTGGCTCAGGTGCAGTAGCCCTAGATCTTTGGTTATAAGGGTAGGTACGACTGCTACCATCAAAAGATTCATATCTTTTTGGCATAGGTGGTCTTTGCAGTTTACCTATAGCTTGCTTATTAGGCTGCTGACCTTGATTGTGTCTCAGATTAGATTTCCTTCTTACAGGTTGTCTCTTCTGATACCTAATCTGCTGATCAGGTTGAGGTTTCTTCAGAAGAACTGGGTTCTTCTGTTGATTCCTCGGCTGATGCTTTATCAGTTGGGGTCCATTTATGAACCCTTTCTGATTAGGCACTTGCCTTACTTCCTCAGCAGGTCTTTTTCCCTTATCAGATACAAGTTTAGCTTTTAGGTACCTTTGTCAGAGACTCGTTTGATTACACCCTTCTGAAGTGAATCAAACGGGGCTTTTGAGGATGTAGAAGGGTTCTCATACCCAATTCCCTTCTTGTTAGTCGGCGTTCGAAAATAGGTGTTCATATCTTGAACGGTTTTAGATGACTTCGTGAAAACCTCTATTTTCTTGCGCAGACTATCCTCAGTAGATTTTAGACTCTCATGTAGTCGGAATAGCTCATCAAATTTAGCTTGAAGGATTTTGAAATCATCAGCTTGCTGTTTGTTGATTGCTAGCTGATCTTTGATCTGCTTCTCCTGATCAGAAGATTTAACTTTCAGAATGTTAAGTTCCTCAGTTACCTTCTGAGCAGTTTCAGCGGATTTCAGTTCAGTAGCTTTACTGAGAGCATTCTCGTTAACAAGCTGATTATTTCTGATCCTTAGCTTGTCATTTTCAGCTTCCACTATAGTATAAGTGTCTACTGCATCAGAGAGATCATCAAGCAATTGCTCAGAGTAGAGTTGTAAGTTAATCTCTCCAGCAGGTGTGCTAATAATAGCAGGTATGGAAATTGAAAAATCAGAAGGTTTGGAGGTTACCTCAGATTGGTCCTCCTTGGCCATCAGGCAGACTTCATCGTCATCTGAAGAGAATATCAGATCTTCATACTCGTGGAAGTCAACAACACTGCTTATCAGACAGAAGTCTTCTATAGATGAGTAGCCAGAATCCTCAGAAGGCAGATAGGAATCATCAATTCCATATGTGTCAGTGACCAGGGCTTTCCTATCTCTGAGGCGTTGCTCTCTTTTGTTCCGTTTCTCTTCTCTTTCTCTGGGAGTCAGGTCAGGGCAGTCGGTGCTGTAGTGACCTGGTTTCTCGCAGTTGAAGCATGATCCTCGATCTACGGAACTTCCTCTGCCAGGTGAATCACTCCGTCTGTAGGATCTGTTAGGTGACTTCCCTTTCTGATGGTAATCTGAGCTCCTTCTGTTAGATCTGTTATCTCTTCTCTCATCTGACAGATCATCTCTTTTCTTTTCTTCTCTGTTATCTCTTCGATCATCAGATCTGGTTCTTTCTAGTGATCTGTCAGTTGGCCTCCTGTTTCTTCTGTTGTCTTGATAGTCACTGTAGAATCTTCGATACTTACCAAGCTGAGTATTTATTCTTTCAAGTTTCCTGGTAAGCAGAGAGATCTGTTCTGCTTGACTCATTATGTTTCCAATAGGTTCAGTGGCCTTCGATCTGCTGCTGGTTGCTTTAAATGCAACTGATTTAGACGTTGAGGCTTCAGCAGGCGTCTCGTCTTCATCTGCTTGTCCTCTTTCGATCAAATCGAACTCGTGAGCTTTAAGGCTTAGGAACAAGCTACTCGGCTTCATCTTTAAAATATCTTGGCAATCCTTGATTACCGTGACTTTCATGTCCCATTTCTTGGTGAGAGATCTTAAGATCTTGTAGTTGATATCTTTGTCTGACATCTCTCTACCAAGTTCTCGTAGCTTATTTACTGACATGGTGATCCTCCCATCGAGCTCGTTGATTGTCTCGTTGGGCAACATCTTTAGCTTTTCGAACTTCACCAGCTCGGCTTGTAGTCGGCTGTCTTTGATTTGATCATTTTCTTCGCATATCTCAGCAAGAGTATCCCACATTGCTTTCGCGGTTTTGAGATACTTTATCTTCTCCTTTGTGACTTTATCCATCGTCTTCATGATTATATGCCTGGCGATTGTATCTAGAGTATACAACTTTCTTTCTTCTGCATCCATCAGGGCTGGGATTTTTCGTACAAGACTTCCCGGTGCAAAGTCTGGATCTCCTCCAACTGCTGGGTTGTCGTGATATATGATGATGGGTCCTCGTTCAATGACTTCCATCATTCTGCCGCTTATCGATCCTAGATGGTTGCACATATATATAGCCCAATCTGCATACTCATCAATTGAAAACTTAGGCAAATCATGATACATACCAGATGTATTATCCATGCTGAGTGATTTTGAAAACGAATGAGTTTTGAAAACGGTTTTTCAAGATCTGTTCAAATGACCACAAAGATTCTTCCTCAAGAATCGATGATACTCAAAGCCAGTGGTCTGTAGAACCACTGCTCTGATACCACTTGTAGGTCCCGAACGGGTTTTGTGAGGGTAGAAGTCTAGAGGGGAGGGGTGAATAGACTTCCAAAACTTTTCGTGCGGATCAGGTGTGAACTCCAGATTACCCGATCAGAGTGCTAGTGTATCAGTTTAGACTGATGTTCAATCGTACTGAGTGCCTAAGGGCAGATCAACTTGATATCTGTTAGTTTAACTAAATGGTGCGGAAGCTTGTTTTTACCCGTGTGAAAAACCAGTTTTATCAATTCAGATTCTTAAGTCAGTTTTCAATCAGCTGACTAAAGTGTCAACCTGATCAGATCAGTTGCTTGGTTCAGACGAAACCCGTCCTACGTCCACTCTTCCCTTAACACAGGGGAACCTTAACCTACTTTAACCTGCGGGACTTATACCCCTCACGGGATGGCCGAGATGTTTACCGAGTTCTCACTCTACAAACTTAACCTGCGGGACTTATATCCTTCAAAAAGGATGGCCGAGATGTTTACCGAGTTTCCACTCTACAAACGTAACCTGCGGGACTTATATCCTTCAAAAAGGATGGCCGAGATGTTTACCGAGTTCCCACTCTACAAACGTAACCTGTGGGACTTATATCCTTCAAAAAGGATGGCCGAGATGTTTACCGAGTTCCCACTCTACAAACGTAACCTACGGGACTTATATCCTTCAAAAAGGATAGCCGAGATGTTTACCGAGTTCCCACTCTACAAACATAACCTGCGGGACTTATATACCTCAAAATAGTTCATGTGATGTGGTTTCTCACTTGTTGGTCCTTGTCTTCAAATTGAAGATCGATCCCATTTTACAGACCTCTAAATCAAAGAGCCGTTGGAGAGCAATTTGAATTTCGGGCTATATTAGGTAGGTTGTAGGATATGATTGTGACGTGCTCCGATTATCGGCGTGGGCGTAGGCATGATTAGCGCCCGTTTTTGTCCCGTTGTCGTATCCGTATTATCGGCTCTTTTTTTGCACGTGTCGCTTTCTCCTTGGCAGGCGGTGACTTCGAAATTTGTCCGTTAGGCGATTGATATTCCTTTTGTAGAAGATTCGTCTTGTGCGGTGTATCTTTTTGATTGTCACTGAGTTTGGTGACTTGATCGAGTGGCGATCGATCTACCTTGTTGACTCTTCGGATGCACATTGTCTTAGCTAAATATGCAGACTCCACTAATATAGGTCTTCAGGTATTTTGATCTTGGTGTCTACGAGCCTCGGCAGATTCAAATCATCTTGAGTCTTCGTGTTCGTTCTTTGAGTCTTGAGTTTATTTGAGTCTTGAGTTCATCCGAGTCTTGAGGTTTATCCGAGTCTTGAGTTCATCGAGTCTTGAGGGTTCATCCGAGTCTTGGTGTCTTCTTGTCTTCACCGATCTTGACTTCTTGTCTTCGATTTGTGCTTAGTCTTCTGATCATCTGACCTTATCTGGGTCATCTGATACTTCGACCTGACCTATACATATTGAGTTCCCCCTCAATATGTGACCTATCTTTTACATCAGCTATCTATACATTTCAGATGGTCATCTTAATCTGATTCTAACTCATCAGTTAGCTAACAAGTCTGACTGGTCCTATTACAACCTGTTTTGGAACTTCCATCAAAACTAAATTACAGATTTCCCAACATATTTCTTATTTCAGGTGTGTTGCAGTAGAAAGATCGAATGGGGGAGATTGTTGATGTTGCCACCAATGTTACAACATTAATGTAATGCTCAAATTGTTTTATAAAAGTTCATATGTTGTTTTACATGTTACATAATTGTTTTAACAACAGTCTGGAAAATACACGCACACACACTTTCAAATCATATTCTTGGCTCAACTACCACGCACATGTATTCTAGTGGCTATTTTTACATAAAGAAATAGTGAAATCTATCTATCAATAATGTCTAATGCAAAGCATATAAATTGATGATGTGACAAGCCATAAAATCCTGCGGCAGGTGATGTGTCAGTTTTATTCCTCTATTTCAAATCTCTTTAATCTAATGTTTTAAAAACGAAAGCTAAAATCAAGACGGACAACCCTGGCATTTTTGGTGGACCAGTTCCAATCGAGTCTGACTGTTATTAAAGTAACGATATGCCGTGGGTTGTCGGGGGGGACTTCAACGATATTGGGTCTGAACGGGAGAAGAGGGGCGGAAGCACCAAACTGGCGTCACATCTTTTGGAATTTAATGGAGCTCTGCACGATGCCAATCCTGTGGACCTTAGAGCGGAAGGTACTTTCTTTACTTGGTGTAATCAGCAGCGAGGGCCACGCCGAGTGCTAGAGAGGTTGGATCGGTATGTGGCTAATGAAGCATGGCATCATCTTTTCCCACAAAGTGTGATACGTAACCTTCAATTTTACGGTTCAGACCACAGGGCTGTGATGTTAGATTTAGATCAAGGTCTTTATCCGACCTATCCCACAGACAGTACAACACGATTCACCTTTGAGCACAGGTGGTTCCTGGAGCAAGACTTCTCAAGCGTTCTTGTAGCTTGCTGGCAGAACCGAGCTCAAGGCGAGTTACGTGCAATGCTACGTGTTGTCGTCGAAGATCTACGTCACTGGACTTCTACTTCTATTACAAATATTCAACGCAATATTCATCGTACCCATCAACAAATAGATCGGGCATTCGATGAAACTGGTAGGTCAATGCAGGACCAAGTGGTGCACCACCTAGAACAAACGCCCCAAACCCTACTTGCGAAGGAGGAGCTGCATTGGCAGCAACACTCTCGTACGAAATGGTTACAAGCTGGCGACCACAACACCACCTACTTCCACCATCTAGCTACCCGACGACATAAGCAGAACACCATGCACGGGTTGCTTGATCAAAATGGGAGATGGCGTACCGAGCTCGCCGATATGGCAAAGTTAGTGTTGGATTTCTACTCCGACCTATTCACATCCTAGAACCCATCGCAGGCCGAACTCAATAATGTCGTAGTCCACGTGTCGGCAGTGGTGACAACGGAGATGAATGACCGGTTGCTAGTTCCTTTCACAGATGAAGACGTTAAGGAAGCTGTATTTGATATTCACCCTAACAAGGCACCCAGGCCAGACGGTTTCTCAGCGGCTTTCTACCAAGACATATGGGACGTCACAGCTCCGGAGATTACACGTTGGGTACTTAACAATGGGGTAGATTTGACGGAATGGAATTCCACATTAGTAACTCTCATTTCGAAGACTAAAAAGCCAGTTAAACTAAAAAATTTCCGTCCCATTAGTACTTTGCAACGTTGCCTACAAAATCATGGCTCGTGCAATCACCAACTGCTTTCGTCATGTGCTTGGCCAATTAATCAACCCATCCCAAAGCGCGTTCATCTCGGGAAGGTTAATCACGGATAATGTGCTCATCGCCTATGAATGCATGCATTGGATTAATAACTGCAGATCCCCAGAAGGCTACGCGGCTTTGAAACTCAACATGAGCAAAGCATATGATCGAGTGGAATGGGGGTATCTCCGAGCCTTAATGAAGCACATGGGTTTCGATCAAAGATGGATGACATTGATTATGCGATGTGAGGAGTCGATCTCTTATGCGTTCCAGGTCAATGATATAATCACCCATCCGCTTAAACAAGGGCGAGGGCTGCGTCAGAGGGACCCACTATCCCCATACCTATTTTTGCTTTGTACCCAGGGACTTGCAACGATAATCTCTCAGTACCAACAAGACAACATGATCCAGGGCATCCGAGTCGCACGAGGAGCACCAGCAGTATCGCATTTATTTTTTGCGGATGACAGTGTAGTGTTTATCAAATCCATGGTGGCAGGTTGCAGGAACCTTACAAGTTATCTTATACAGTATGAGCGTGCCTCGGGTTAGCTAATAAGTTATGACAAATCGGCTATTAAGTTTAGCAGACACACCCCTCGATGAGCAAAACACATAATTCTACATACATTAGTATCCGAGCTACTCAAGGTCATGAAATATATCTGGGATTACCTACTTTCACCTTACGGGACAAAATGATGCAGTTTGCCTACTTGCGAGATCGAGTACAAAAGCGCATATAAGGGTGGTCTTTTAAGAGTTTTTCAGATGCCGGGAAAAAGGTGCTCATCAAATCGGTTTTGCAGGCTATACCATCCTACGCTATGTCATGCTTCAGACTACCTACCACTTTATGTGCAGACATTGAGACACTTATGGCCAGATTTTAGTGGGGGTCTACGACGTCTAACAAGCGTATGCACTGGGCTTCAAGGGAGTTTCTCAGTCGACCCACGACGGAAGGAGGGTTGGGGTTTCGAAGGCTAGTGCTATTTAATAAGGCTCTCCTTGCGAAGCAACTGTGGTGAATGATTCAAACACCGGATTCATTGGTGGCATCCATCTACAGGGCGAGGTATTATCGGAACGTGGACATCATGGAAGCGCCGTTAGGTTTGAATCCATCCTACATCTGGAGATCGTTGTGTTGGAGTCGGGACGTCCTTGAGCATGGCCTTATTTGGCGCATTGGGAACGGTCAGACAGTGTGGACATATAAAGATGCCTGGGTTTCCGACCTTACCTCCGGACGCATCACGTCACTCCAAGATCTATGCGCCAACTCTCACGTGTCACAATATATTACACCCGACCGACAGTGGGATGTGGAACTTATTGACCAGACCTTTCTCCCGTATGAGGCCTCCGCAATTCTTCATATACCATTGATGCCGACTAGCCATGAAGATATCAGATACTGGTATCACACTAGCAACGGTGAATACACCTTCAAGTTAGGGTACCAAACACTTTGTAATGTCGCTCGTGACGACATGCAAGCTGCTGGCCAGTCGAGTATCAAGGGCCTGGAAGCATGGTGGAAATGGATGTGGGCGCTAAACATTCCCCGAAGGTCAGGGTATTTATATGGAGGGTAATGAATAATTTTGTGCCAACTGAGGCTGCGCTACGCAAAACACACGTCCCCGTCTCACTGGAGTGCACTCTTTGCAAATACTGGTTCAGAGATGCCGCCCACGTGCTACTGTTTTGCCCACAGGTCCGCTCATTTTTTGGAAGAAATCAAGGTTATGGATGCACTTTAAAGGCTATGCTCAAGCCACGGCTGCGGAAATAATCCTTCTCATGTGACCATCAGTTGATGTGATGGAATTCGAGTGATGGGTTGTACTTCTTTGGGGTGTATGGAGGGCGAGGTGTGACCGGTTGAATACAAACCAGAAATGGGAATACCAAGCTCACCCACGCCACCTGCCTCAACTACAAACCAAATTTCGCCGAAGCATTCTGGTACAACTACAGACAGGCTAAGTCAATGGTGGATCTCAGAATTACAGCACAACACCTTAGTGGGGTACTGACTACAACATGGGTCACTCTATCAGCGGATGCAGCTTACGATGACGAGGTATTCAAGTATGCCGTGGATTATGCAATTAGAGATGCAGCAGGTGACCTGATTGTGGCGGGGTGCACTCCAATTCCTATAGCTTTTTAGTGGGTAATAAATTAGTAATATTATTTTATAGAAGATAGTGTCTACAATTGTAATTAATTTCTTTCTTGATGATTTTATATATGAATGAATGTTATATATATTTACTGCATAACTGTTCAAATAATAGTACGAGTTACTGTTGGTCCCGTAAAATACCGAGTTAAAACCCGTAAAATCTCAATGGGGGTGACTTTAAAATTTTTGTGAATGTGTTATGCAGATTTGCTAAAGTATGTATGACAGTTAATATGAAAGCAAATAAGAACACACGATTTTATAGTGGTTCGGAGTCCAACTCCTACATCCACTCTTCCCTTCATGGGGAACAAAACCAACAAATATTTATGGAGCTCTCACTCAACGGGACTTATCTCCCTCACGGGATCGCCTATAGATGTTTAATGAGTTCTCACTCTCTCGGGACTTATCTCCCTCACGGGATTGCCTATTAACTACCTTACTTAACCACTAATTCTCTCTCAAGAAAGGGTTTGGGTTTGGTGTTATTTCCAACTAGGTGAGATTTTCCCTTACATTGTTTTAGCCTTTAAGGTAAGGTTGGGAAAATCTCTCTAAGCTTATGATATGGCATTTATGCTTAGATATAATGAAGAACACTCTTGGGTAAATTTGGATATTTAATGCTCCGTGTTCTTGAATGGAGATGCTTGAATATTTGGCTTTAATCTTCACTTTGCAGCATCTTCCATTATCTTCTTTTGAAGATAGTGCAATGAATTTATAGTGTGGATTTGAATATTATCGTTGGAGAGTAATATTCAAATACATACTAATAATCTTCCAGTTTTTCTTTGTCCTTTTGCACTGTTGCTTGCAGCTTTATGTCACATCCATATATGTGTTGTTATCTTCTCATTGGCCAGCTGATTTTGTGTGTCTAACGGATCTGATCAGCTCGCCAGATTACTGTTCATCTCTTCTGATTCTGGTCGCCTGATCTGGTATGCAGATTTTTGGTCTGCTGAAATCTGCTCTGTAGAAATCTGGTCTGCAGATTTCTGGTCTGCATCAGCCTGCATCAGCACTGCATCAATTCAGCATATCAGATATGTTCAGCACAACAGATCGGATCAGTTCCTGCACAGCAGATCAGTTTCTGCACGGCAGATCAGTTTCGTCACATCAGTTCAGTTTCTGCACAGCAGATCAATTCATGCGTATTAGTTCAGTTTCTGCACAGCAGATCAGTTCCTGCGCATCAGTTCAGTTTCTGCACAGCAGTCCAGTTCTGCATAGCAGATCAATTTCTTCACAGCAGTTCAGTCGGAACTCATCCTACTCATTTGATCTCGATCAACCTCGTCTGATCTCGATCATCTTCGTCTGATTTCAGGAGTTCCCCCTTAACTTGTTCTCTCGTTCCCCCTCAACTTGTTATCTGTAGATTAGCTTAAATAACACAAGTTGATAATGTTTTGGCATAATTCATCAAAACTAAAATATCCCAACAGTTACACTGTAGTTAAGGTGGTGATACCAGATCACAAAAGATCACATTAACAGTCCCTTGTAAATAAGTACAAATTCACAATCTAGATGAAGATGAACAATCCATCGTGAAAGGTTGAAGTGTAAGGCTCAGATTGGCTTGTCTTGACCAAGAGATTTCACTAGTGCATTATGATGCCCTGAATAGGACCTACAGCGAGGATAAATTCTTCAGTAATTAAAGTGGACGAATTAGACCTCAGTGGTTGATTATTTCTTAATCTTTGTCCCTTAAATAGGATCGTGTGTAATTAATGATTGTTGCTTTGATTCATGTTGGGTAAAGAATCAATGTGATTCAATACTTTGTGTTTTGGACAATATTATTATTTACATGACGATTGCTAAGATTTAATACAGATAATCGTGTGCAAGTACGTCTTGCGTGGTTTGTCCCCTTCGTGGGATCAGAAGTTTTATCATACCAAATCTTGCAAGTGGAAAGGGAAAAACAAGGAGGCAGCTACGTCTGCAACTGATGCTCCTCAAAAGAAGAAGAGAAAAGTGGTAAAGGCTCAGGAGAAGAAGCCAAAGAAAGTAAAACAGACAGCCATGACTCTTTTTCTGGATGAAGAGGTAGATGAAGATGAAGCGCCAGATCAACCTGATGAGCAACAGAGATCTACTGAAAAATCAGACAGTCAGGCTTCTCAAGTTGAGAGCTCGCCAGAGCAATCAGAGGGAGGAGCAAGGGACGAAAGGTCTCCATCACCTCAATCTCGCGTTAATTCACCACTCAGACTTCTAGCTGCTGAGCATATCTGTCCTTCTCCTTCACCTGCTCGCGAACCTGAAAGTTCACCTGTTCGAGAAACCAGTAAGATCACCTGCTGCAGAATCGGCTGCACGACCTGCTGCAGAACCCAACTCTACTGCAGAACCTCTACAGATTCAGCCAATCAGTCAACATCCAGCTACTCAGACGCCACCAGAACCCTCTACATCTCATCAACCTGAACCTGGTCGATCTGAACAGTTGATTCCTGAGTCCAGATCATCCAAGACCATCACCGAAAAAATGGTCAGAATGAGAATTGAACACAAAATTGATGAGTTGTACACAGAGTTGGAAGCCCATCCTGTTATTCGGGAAGAAGTGATGGAGATCCTGACCTGGACAGATCTCCGTTTAAAGAACTTCTCAGATTTTATGATCATTATTGACCAGATGGGAGATGCTGATGCGTTCATAGATTTTGATTTCGACATGAAGAAATCTGCTCAGGTAGGATCACCAGCTGAACTGATAACTGCTGAAGCGATCAAAGGTCTGATCCACAGAAAGCTAGGAATAATTGAACAAGTTGAACTAGAGGCTGTTGCAGAGACTCCTAAGGAAGATGATCCTATGAAGGATGTGGGAGTTGCCTATAATAGTGGGACTGGTGCTGTAGTTCATGACCAGCCACTGGAGGCGCAAACAACTGGAACTAATCAGGTGATACAACATATTCCTGCAACACACATCACCACTGATCAACTTAGGGAAATCAGATCTTGTTTTAAAGATCTTCTGAAAGAAGAAGTTGAGGGAGTGTTGGCTAATGAAGTTAGCAACACAATAGCTGATCAGAGGCAGATTGGCCTCAAAGAAATAACGGATCAACGGGAATTGGCTATTTCCCAGATTGAAGCAATCAAAGATCAGTTCTCTCAAACTGTGACCAACCTAACTGCTGAATTTAAGAAGACAGTAGACGACAAGCTAGTCCAGGTTGATCAACAACAAGTTTCTCTTTTGATGGTCACTGAAAAGCTTGAAATGACTGAAGAAAAACTTGATAAACTCATTCTTACCCTCTCCACTGCCGTTGAATCTATCCAGACTGAGTTGATCTCAAAGATTCAAAATCTATCTACTCAAGCTCAAGGTTTATCTGTTGAAGATCTTAACAAGGCCATATCAGTCAGCTTTGGATCTCTGACTTCCCACCTCAATACTCCTTTTGATCAAACCAAAAAGGGGGAAGGACAGGTTGAGAAACCAACTGACTTCATTAGAACAACAGAAGAACAGATTCAGACAGTTGAATCCTATGGCCAGAGACTAGACCATCTGGATTTGTTTGCTAATAAAGTTTCTGAGAAGATGGAGAAGTCAAAGGCAAGAAAGTTAGCTGCGGGTGCTGGGACATCAAAATCAAAACCTGAACCAGCCACTCAGACTAGGAGAGTCACGAGGAACACAGCCAGCCAGATACAGGCTGATAAGGAACTGGCTGAGAAACTAACTAAGGACCAGATTGCTGAAGAAGCTCCAATTAGTGAAGAAGCAAGAAGAGCAGAAAAATTGGCAGAGGCAGAAGACCTGAAAAAGAAATACAGATCGAGGGCAAAGAAAGGCAGAGCCGGAAAATCTGGAACAGAACCTCAGTTGCCAGCAAGAGTTGATGAAATCATTCCGAAAACTGCTGCTCATGCTGATAGGTTCGAGGAATGGAATAAAATCAGAAGTGAATGGCTCCTGGATTCATTTGTTCTAGACCTAGTGCCACAAGAAGAATCACCAGATGCGGAATTTCTCAACTGGTTGGAGAACAAGCACCCAGATTTTTTGAAATATCTGGAAAATGAGGCCAGAATAATCAATGTGAGAATATCTCATCAAGAGTATGACGTGATGGACTACTCGAAGAAGGCAGATGGCTCATTTGACAGACTGTCATTTCAAAGGTTCTATTTTGACATCCTGAACAAAGCTCGCATAACTGATCCTCAGCAGATCAATGATGTCAAATGGAAGCTATACCGGATATTCAATGTTCCTCAGGATCAACGAGAAATGCCAGAGGGATATAAGCCAAGAGATTAAAGAATCAAAAGACTGTTTAGGATCAGCTGAATTTAAACTCAAACTTTTCTGATGTAACATGTAATCGATAAATCTGTTGAAATGAAAAGTTTATTTTTTTCTGATCCTAAGACAAAAACTCATTGTCTTCTGATTATGTGTTCTTTACTGTTTTATATTTATCAACTGTGTTGGTTTCTTAAGTGTTTTGGTTTCATCAAAAAAGGGGAAATTGTTGGGAAATTTATAGTTTTGATGAAAGTACCAAAACACATGTAATAGGACCAGTCAGACCTGTTAGCTGACTGACGTTTTTAATACCAGTTATAAAATGACCAGTTGATAATTATTGTATAGAACAATTGATGTATAAGATAGGTCACATATTGAGGGGGAACTCAATATATATAGGTCAGATCAGAAGATCAAAAGACCAGCTGAGAACAAAAGACCAGCTGAAGTCAGAAGGCCTGAAGGCAAGGGAAAGACTGAAGATCAGACGATCTTATAAAGTCAGATGATCAGGTGAAGACATGAAGCTCGAATTCAGAAGACCTGAAGATCAGATGACTACCAGAAGATCAGACCAGAAGACCTACATCAGTCGAGTCTTCTAGTTGAGCTAAGACAACTGGCACCAAAAGACTCTATCAGGTAGACTGATCAGTTGTAACTGATCAGGTCAACTCACACCAGGTGGTAACTGATGTTTCACCAAGTCATACGTTGTTGATCTGGACAAGAAGAATGTCAACTTTAGTTGGTAGAACAAACACTGAAAAGTGTTCTTGTTAACCAATGAGAACAAGACACATATGAATGGAGCCGATAATACGGGATTTGGTGCTGCTTGGTCAAACGACTATAAAAGACAACTATCCATGCTTTCGGACATGCCGCCCCTGAAGCACTTCACATCAAATCCTACATATCTACCAAATATAGCCGGAAATTCAAATTGTTTTCCAACGGCTCTTTGATTTCGGGGTCTATAAATATGGGATTCCTCTTCAGAGTGAAAGGACGGAAATTATCAAGAAGCTCATACTATAGCCAAATTTCCGCACGAAGAACACAACCTTGAAGATTATTTTCTAAGTGTTCATCCCAAAGTTCTTAGTACAGAAATCTCATCCTCTAGCTGTTAGGCTAATTAAATACTAGGATAGATTTCAAAGTTGGAACAAACAACAAATCTTACCCAAAACCCAAAAGTTAAGTTAAGTTTGTTTTGCAAGATTTCAGACTAGGGTTTCTAGTGCTGATTTCTGGGATCGGTTGAGTGAGAGCTCTATAAATATCTGTCGGTGTAATGTGTTGGACTAACACAATAATCTAAGTCCAGTTGATTAAGTCGGTTAAGTTGGTGCCCCTTGTGATAGGGAAGAGTGGACGTAGGACTGGTTGTCCGAACCACTATAAATCTCGTATGCATTTACCTGTTTGATTAACTGCTTTATACTATTGCACATAACTTGATTAAATCTGCATACACATTATGAGTTAGGATCAGCTTGCACCAAGCTACTGATCTGATCAGATTGACTTCATAGTCATCTGATTGAAAATGTTTTCGAATCGATTTGTTATAAACCGGTTTTTCACACGGTATAAACTAGCTTCCGCAGACAATCGCTTAAACCGATAGACACCGAATCGATCGGCCTCAGCGATCAAGAAGTTGGATATCCGCCCAAACCGATTCACTTCAAGACTCTAATCAAAAACCCCGCTATCACACCCGACCGCACGAAAAATTTTTTTTTAAGTCTATTCACCCCCTCTAGACTTCGCCTCACTAAAACCCGTTTGAACCTACAACCCAAGAGTGTTCTTCATAATATCTAAGCATAAATGCCATATCCTAAGCTTAAAGGCTAAAATAGTGTAAGGGAAAAAGTCACCTAGTTGGAAATAACACCAAACTCAAATCCTTTCTTGAGAGAGAATTAGTGTTTAAGTGAGGTAGTTAAGCAGGTGATCCCGTGAGGGAGATAGGTCCCGTAGGCAATCCCGTGAGGGAGATAAGTCCCGAGAGTGAGAACTCATTAATCATCTATAGGCGATCCCGTGAGGAAGATAAGTCCCGTTGAGTGAGAGCTCCATAAATATCTATATAGTGGTGTGCCTAACACCGTAAACTAAGGTTTTCTTTGGATTAAGGAAGTGCCCCATGAAGGGAAGAGTGAATGTAGAAGTAGTTCTCCGAACCACTATAAAAATACGTGTATTCTTATTTACTTTCATATTAAATGTCATACATACTTTAGCAAATCTGCATAACATACATTCGCATAAAAAAATTTAAAGTCACCTCCGTTTGAGATTTTACGAGTTTTAAATCGGGTTTTTCGGGACCAATATTTAGAGATAATATTTTAGTTTTGAAAGATGTTCTTTACGTTCCAAGTTTTAGAAAGAATTTAATTTCAGTTTCTAAACTCTTCAATGATGGATATTCGGTTACTTTTAATAAAGTTACCATCACTCTAAATAATGAGTTTATCTGTCATGGAACGTTGTTGAACAAACTCTGTACTATTAACTGTGCACACCACTCGCAAAATGCATCCTATAACACATCGACTATTTCAAGAAATAAAAGGAAACATTCAGCAGACATGAATGAAAACACTTCTATGGCATCTAAGACTAGGCCATATTAATCCAAAGAGGATCCAAAGGTTGGTCCAAGATGGTTCATTAGAGTCTCTCCGGATTGAACCGTTTCCAACTTGCGAATCATGTTTGGAGGGTAAAATGACCAAGAGGGCATTTGGAGCCAAGGGGAATAGAGCCAAAGAAATGTTAGAAATCGTTCACACTAACGTATGTGGTCCAATGTCAATCAAAGCAAGAGGAGGTTATGAGTATTTCGTTACTTTTATCGATGATTACTCAAGATATGGATACATTTTCCTTATAAAGCATAAATCTTAGACCTTTGATAAATTGAAAGAATTTAAGGCTCAAGCAGAGAATCATAGGGAAAAGAGTATCAAGTTTCTACGATCTGATCGTGGAGGCGAAAACCTCAGCAATGAATTTTGAACTACTTGTCACACGAAGGGATTGTATCCCAGTTGACTGCACCAGGAACCCCTCAACAAAACGGGGTTACAGAACAAAGAAACATAACTCTTTTAGGAATGGTCAGATCAATGATGAGTTATGTGGATCTACCCAAATCGTTTTGGGGTCACACCTTGGAAACAGCGGCTTATATTCTAAACTTTGTGCCATCCAAATCGGTTCCCAAAACTCCTAAAGAGTTGTGGACTGGGTGCAAGCCCAGTTTGAGACACATGGGAATCTGGGGGTGTCCGGCATATGTGTTGGACAAGGAACCCGGTAAATTGGATCCACATTCAGAATTAAGGTTGTTTATAGGGTATCCCGAGGGAATGAAATGGTGTATGTTCTATGGTCCTGAAGATCAAAGAGTTGTAATTAGTACGCACTTTAAATTTTTGGAAGAAGACTATATGATCGATAGAAATCCCAGAAGTGAGATTACCTTAGACGAGCCAAGAGGGCCAACTCTAATGTTAATTGTACAAGTTGACATACCAAGCAACACATTTACACAACCGGAACCTCGTCGTAGTGGGAGGGTTGTTAGACAGCCTGAGCGATTCATGGGGATGGGAGAGTCCTCGGACTTGGTCCCCAGTGATAGTGAATCAGACCCCTGGTCAAACAACGAGGCGATCCAAGATAAGGATGCATATTCTTGGAAAACATCAATGGAAGCTGAGATGGGTTCTATGGATCATAATAAAGTTTGGGAGCTAGTCGAACTACTTAATGGGGTAAAACTCATTGAATACAAGTGGGTATACAAGAGAAAAAGAGGATCGGACGGGAAGGTTGAGACCTTCAAGTCTAGACTTGTTGCAAAAGGATATACTCAGAAAGAAGGGGATCGATTATGAGGAGACCCTTTCGCCTGTAGCTATGCTTAAGTCTATCTGTATTCTCTTGTCGATAGCTGCACATCTAGATTTTGAAATCTGGCAAATGGATGTCAAGACAGCTTTCCTTAACGGAAGTCTTGAAAAAGAAATCTATATACGTCAACCCGAAGGCTTCATTAGGAAAAGTCAAGAGCATCCAGTTTGCAAGCTCAAGGAGTCCATTTATGGACTGAAGTAAGCATCCCATGCTTGGAACCAATATTTTGATCAGGTTATAAAGTCTTACAGTTTTTTATCAAAATGAGTTCGAGAGTTGTGTGTATAGAGAGTGTGTCAGAACTGCCTTGGTATTCTTAGTACTATACATAGACGATATTCGGCTCATCAAGAACGATGTAAAGGTGTCATTAGGCGTAAGGGCATGACTGCCAAATCAATTTGATATGAAGGACTAAGGGGGAGTCGGGCATATCCTTGGGATCAAGATAACTCAAGATCGGAAAAAAATGATGATAGGTTTATCGCAAGCTTCATACTTAGACACTGTTTTGAAGCAATTCAACATGCAAGATTCCAAGAAAGGTTTTGTACCATTCAGACATGGAATCCATCTATCCAAGGAAATGGCCCTAAGACACAAAAGGAGATAGATGATACGAAAGGCATTATTTAAACTTCGGCAGTCGGAAGCTTTATGTATTCAATGTTGTGCACGAGACCGAATATTTGCTTTATCGTTGGCATGGTAGCGAGATATCAGAGTAACCCAGGGAAAGAGCATTGGACTGCAGTTAAAAACATTTTGAAGTATCTGAAAAGAACTCGGGATAGAATGTTGGTCTATCAATTAGACAGTCTAATCCCCGTCGGTTACACGAACTCGGATTTCAAATCAGACATATATACCAGAAACTATCTGCCTCAGTTAGTGTGTTTTCATTTGGGAAGTGTAGTCATGAAATGGACGAGTGTGAAGCAGAAATGCATCACTGACTCAACTATGGAAGCCGGGTAAGTAGCTGGTTGTGAAGTAGTGAAGGAACCAGTTTGGCTGTAGATCTTCTTAGTGGACTTGGATCGAGTTCCGAATTTGCTAGCAATATTTGCTAGGGGCAGTTGCAAATTCAAGGGAACCAAGAGTCCACGAGTCAAACAACACACTAAAGGAAAGAAATCTTAGACGAAAAATCGTTAAGAGAGAAGATGTAGAGGTGGCGAAGATCACATCGGAGAATAACCTAGTTAATCCTTTTATAAAGTGTCTACCTCTCAGAATACATTCGAGAGACATGTGGAAGGAATGGTTATCAAGTGCGTCGCTAATCTGCTTTGAGTATAAGTGGGAGAAATATTATTAGGTTCATGTTGGTGACATTAGATGTCACGTAAAATATGAGACATATTGTAGTATACTTAAAAGCAGACTTTGAGTATAAGTGGGAGATTGTTGGGGTTATACTAGAAAGTATGCTTTTACTTTGCATAACTAAACTTTTTTTTCTGTCTTATTTACTGAAATAAATTATTTATCAATGTTGCTTTAAATATGAATGAATGTTATATATATTTACTGCATAACTGTTCAAATAATAGTACGAGTTACACTGTAGTTAATGTGGTGTTACAAATCACAGAAGATTACATTAACAGTCCCTTGTAAATAAGTACAAATTCACAACCTAGATGGAGATGAACAATTCATCGTGAAAGGTTGAAGTGTAAGGCACAGATTGGCTTGTCTTGACCAAAAGATTACACTAGTGCATTATGATGCGCTGAATAGGACCTACAGCGAGGATAAATTCTTCAGTACTAAAAGTGAAAGAATTAGACCTCAGTGGTTGATTATTTCTTAATCTCTGTCCCTTAAATAGGATCGTGTGTAATTAATGATTATTGCTTTGATTCATGTTGGTTAAAGAATCAATGCGATTCAATACTTTGTGTTTTGGGCAATATTATTATTTACATGACGATTGCTAAGATTTAATAAAGAGAATCGTGTGCAAGTACGTCTTGCGTGATTTGTCCTCTTGGTGGGCAGATGTTTTATCATACCAAATCTTTCAAGTGGAATTAGTTTCCTGTATGGATAATAATGTTAGGTTGTTCTTACTCCAAGGAAAAAGATATTAATTAATATAAAGCTTTTCAGCGACTTAAATTAATTAATGGACTAGATAATCTTAAACACGGGAAATAATAATCGGGAGCCATATTGCAGTAATATGGGTTAAGATGTATAGTGAAATATTAATTTTATAGTGGAATTAATTAATATTAATGGACTGAATAATATTGTGGCTCAATATTGATAGTTTAGAGTCCATTGGAAGGTCCAATCTTAATTCTCCTAAAGGCCCCTCAAGTAGCCAAATATATAGTCCAATAACTGAAAAAGGTGATTAAAATAAAAGAAATATTGTTGCTATATTTTTCCTAATTTTTGAAAATTGTAGGAAGGAAAGAAGAAAAGATTTTCTTGATTTTATTGAAGAGATTTTATGGAAAAAGATAATTATTCTTGGAATATAAGATTATCCCATAAATTCAAGAAATCCCATATCTTGTTTCTTGCCTTGTATATTTCGAAAATCCCATATAATAAATAAGGGGAGATTTTGTTGGGAGTTAATTATGGAAAATAGAATATATGAGATATATTCAATGTTGGGAAATTTGTAGTTTTGATGGAAGTTCCAAAACAGGTTGTAATAGGACCAGTCAAACCTGTTAGCTGACTGATGACTTAGAAATCAGGATAGGATGACCAGCTGAGATGTAGACAACTGATGAGTTAGGTCATATATTGAGGTGGAACTCAATATGTATAGGTCAAGTCAGAAGATCAGGCAAGTCAGAAGATCAAAAAATCAGACAAGTCAAGAAGATCAGAATATCAGACAAGTCAGAAGATCAAAAGATCAGACAAGTCAGATAGTCAGATGATCAGGTGAAGACATGACGCTGAAAAAATCAGAAGACCTGAAGATCAGATGACTACCAGAAGAACAAGACCAAGGAGAACTCAAATAACCTACATTAGAAGAACGAAATAGAGTCTGTAAGTTGTGTTAAGATAACCTACATCAGAAACACTCAATCAGGTAGGCTGATCAGTTTTAACTGATCAGGTCAGCTCAATTAGGTGACAACCAAAGGTTCACCAAAGTCATACGAGTTCATCAGACAAGAAGAATGTCAAACAAAGTTGGTAAATCAAACACTGAACAAGTGTACTTGATAATCAATGAGAGCAAGATACGTATGTACGCAGCTGATAGTGCGGGATTCGGCGGATCACAGTCAAACGGCTAGAAAGGACAAGCTTGCATGCTTTCGGCCATACCGCCTCTGTGCATGTCATATCCATCCTGCAAACCTACCTTAAGTAGACCGAAATTCGAATTGTTCTCCATCGGCTAGTTCGATTTCGTACCCATATATATGGGATCAAATCTTCATAGTAAGGTTACGGAAATTATCATCAAGCTCAAGCTATCCGCATTTCCGCACGAAGAACACAAAATCAAGAATATTTTCTAAGTGTTCATCCCATAAGTGTTGGGAAATACGGGGTGCCCGTATCTATTCGAGGTGTATTTAAATACATATTTAAATTATTCTATTAATTACTAACATGAATCAATCCTAAATTAATTCAACATAATAATCAAATAAGCAACAACAACATGCGTACAAGTAATTCACGTAAATCCTAAGCATGCGGAATCTAGGAGTTACGAAATTACATACCTCTTGTAGAGACAACCGTTGAGACGATGGATCAACCCAAAGTGCCTTCTCAAATATGTCCCAAGTCCACGAACGTAATCCGGTCGAAGGATTCTCACGAACGATTTTAATAAAAGAGAAAACTAAAAATATATGCCACCACCTTTGTGGATTTCTAATTTTTCCAACACATGGAATTGAATTGGGGATGAAAAATTCATCCCCTATTTATAACATAAGGGGTGGTCGAAAATTTTGGTGTAGAATAAGATGGGAAAATCTTTTTCTTGATCTCCAAGAAATCTTGAATATATCACATATATTCTTTTTCCCATAATTAAATATTTCACAAAATCCCACCTCCTTATTTTATATGTAATTTTTGAAAATTACCTATTAATGGAGAAGGAAAAAGATCTTTGACTTATCTTGAATTTATAGGATAAACTTGTATCTCAAGAATACTTATTCCACAAAATCTTTCCAAGAAAATCTTTTCTCCCTTTCTTCTTAATATTTTCAAAAATATTGGGGAAACATAGGGCAATGATATTTTCTTCTTCTTTTCATTAATTGGACTTTTAATTGGGCTATTTGAGGGGCCTTTAGGAGAATTAAGATTGGACCTCCAATGGGCTATGAATTTATAATATTAAGCCAAAATATTATTCAAGCCCATTAATATTAATTTACTCCACTATAAAATTAATATTGAATTATCCATCTTAATCCATATTACGATGTTTCAATAATATGGCTCCCGGTTGTTATTTCCCGTGTTTAAGATTATCTAGTCCACTAATTAATTAAGCCACTGAAAAAGCTTTATATTATTAATATATTTTATCCTTGGAGTAAAGACAGCTCAACATTATTATCCATATCGGAAATAAATTTCCACTTACAAGATTTGGTATGATAAAGCTTCTGAGCCCACCAAGGGGACAAATCAAGCAAGACGTGCTTGCACACGATTTTCTGTATTAAATCTTAGTAATCGTCATGTAACTAATAATACTGCCCAAGATATAAGGTATCGAATCACGTTGATTCTCTTCCCAACATAAGTCAAAGCAATAGTTATTAATTTCACACGATTCTATTTAAGGAACGAAGATTAAGAAAATAACGAACCACTGAGGTCTAATTCTTCTATATTCAGTGTTGAAGAATTTATCGTCTTGTAGGTCCTAGTGTAATCTCTTGGTCAAAACAAGTCAATCTGAGTTTTACACTTAGACCTTTCACGATGGATTGTTCATTTCCATCTGGGTTGTGAATTTGTACTTAGTTACGAGGAACTGTTAATTTGATCTTCCGTGATCTGGTATCACCAAATTAACTACAATGTAACACGTACTATTTATTGAACAGGTATGTAGTAATTATATATATCATTCATTCATATTTAATGCAATAGTGATAAATAATTTATTTCAGTAAATAAATAAGAAATTCAGTTTGGTTATACAAAGTAAAAAGAATACTTTCCAGTATAACCCCAACAATCTCCCACTTATACTCAAAGTCTGCTTTTAAGTATACTACAACATGTCTCGTGTTCTTCATGACATCTAATGTCACTCACACGAACCTATTTCTCCCACTTATACTCAAAGCATATTGGCAATGCTCTTGACACCCATTCCTTTCACATGTCTCACGAATGTATTCTGAGGCAGACCCTTTGTGAATGGATCTGCTAGGTTGTCTTCCGATGCAATCTTTGCCACCTTTATGTCTCCTCTCTTAACGATTTCTCGTATAAGATGGTATTTTCTTTCCATGTGTTTACTGGCTTTGTGGGCTCTCGGTTCCTTTGAATTTTAACTGCTCCGGCATTGTCACAGTAAACCGTGATTGTGTTGGGCAAATCCGGAACAACGTCCAAGTCCACTAAGAAGTTCTTGAGCCAAACCGCTTCCTTCTTTGCTTCACAAGCAGCTACGTATTCGGCTTCCATGGTAGAATCGACGATGCATTTCTGCTTAACGCTTCTCCATGTCATGGCTCCTCCTCCCATGCAAAACATACTATCCGAGGTTGACTTCCTAGAGTCTATGTTGATTGGAAATCTGAGTCCGTGTAACCGATGGGGATTAGACTATCTAACTGATAAACCAACATTATGTCCCGTGTCCTCTTCAGATACTTCAGAATATTTATAACTGCAATCCAATGCTCTTTCCCGGGGTTACTTTGATATCTCGCTACCATGCCTACGACAAAGCATCTTTTGGTGTCGTGCACAGCATTGCACACATGAGGCTTCCCACAGCCGAAGCATAAGGATTGCCCTTCATGTCATCTATCTCTTTCTGCGTCTTAGGACATATTTCTTTGGACAGATGGATTCCGTGTCTAAAAGGTACAAAACCTTTCTTGGAATCCTGCATGCTGAATCGTTTAAAGACAATGTCTATGCATGAAGCTTGTGAGAGTCCGATCTGTTGGGGTTATACTGAAAAGTATGCTTTTTACTTTGTATAACCAAACTGAATTTCTTGTTTCTTTACTGAAATAAATTATTTATCACTGTTGCACTAAATATGAATGAATGTTATATATATTTATTGCAAACCTATTCGATAGTGAGTACGTATTACGTTGAAGTTAATTTGGTTATACCAGATTACAGAAGATCAAATGAACAGTCCCTCGTGATTAAGTACAAATTCACAACCCAGATGGAAATGAACAATCCATCATGAAAGGTTGAAGTGTAAGGCTCAGATTGACTTGTCTTGACCAAGAGATTACACTAGTGCATTATGATGCACTGAATAGGACCTACAAGAGGATAAATTCTTCGGTACTGAATATACAAGAATTAGACCTCAGTGGTTCATTATTTCTTAATCTCCGTTCCTTAAATAGGATCGTGTGAAATTAATAACTATTGCTTTGACTTATGATGGGAAGAGAATCAATGCGATTCGATACCTTATATCTTGGGCAATATTATTGATTACAAGACGATTGCTAAGATTTAATACGGAGAATCATATGCAAGCACGTCTTGCTTGATTTGTCCCCTTGGTGGGCTCACAATCTTTATCATACCAAATCTTGCAAGTGGAAATTTATTTCCGGTATGAATAATAATGTTGAGCTGTCTTTACTCCAAGGACAAAGATATTAATTAATATAAAATTTGTTCAGTGGCTTAATTAATTAGTGGACTAAGATAATCTTAAACACGGGAAATAATATTAATTTTTAATGTGGGTTAAGATGGAAGTTCAATATTAATTTTATAGTGGAATAAATTAATATTAATGGGCTTGAATAATATTTTGGCTAAATATTAAAGTTTCATAGCCCATTGGAGGTTCAATCTTAATTCTCCTAAAGGCCCCTCAAATGGCCCAAGTTAAAGTCCAATTAATGAAAAGGAGAAGAAAATATTATTGCCTAATTTTTCCATTAAATTTCGAAAATAGTAAATAAAATTGGAGAAAGATTTTCTTTGAATTTTGTTATGGAATGAAGATAAGTATTCTTGGAATACAAGATTATCTCATTAAATTAAAAAAATCTCCCTCTTGGTTATTTATTAAGTAAATTTTCGATAATTCCACAACAATAAGGAGGAGAAGATTTTGTTGGGAGATATTTTGGAAATAGAATATATTGGATATATTCAAGATTGTTTCTTGGAGAAGAAGCAAGGAAATTTCCTAATGCCCCAATTGACCTAAATTTTCGTCCCCCAATTATAAATAGGAGATGAATTTTTCATCTCCAAGACAACACAAAAATTGATTTTTTTGGAAAAATATCAGCGTCGATAAAATATCAAATATTTTAAAACGTTGACAGATTGTGTTTTCTCAAAAAACTTCAATTGTGAGTGTGCAATTCCATGTTTTGGAAAAATTAGAAATCCACAAAGGTGGTGGCAAATATTTTTATTTTTCTTCTTTAAATTAAAATCGTTCATTGAGAATCCTTCCACCAGATTACGTTCGTGGACGTGGGACATATTTGAGAAGGCTCTTTGGGTTGATCCATCGTCTCAACGATTGTCTCTACAAGAGGTAAGTAATCTCGTAACTCCTAGATTCCGCATGCTAAGGCTTTATGTGGATTACGTGTACGCATGTTACTTATTTATTTATTTAATTATTATGTTGAATTGATTTATGATTAATTCATGTTAGTAATTAATTGATTAATTTAAATATGTATTTAAATTCACCTCGAATAGATCCGGGCACCCCTTATGTCCCAACAACTGGTATCAGAGCCTCGGTTTCGAGCTCTGCATTTAAATTGTTATTTAAATTATGTTGGCCATTAAATTTTATTGAAAATTGAATAGTAGAATTGTTAGATCTGTTTTGCAGGTATCCAATTGTCATGATATTTAATGTGTTTAATTTTCATGTGTATGTTTTGGTTTTAATTCGACTCGTTCGAATTTGTTTTTTCGTGAGAAAATCCACGAGTAGATTAGGCTATTTGATTTGTTCAATGTGATAGACTAGTCTAGATTTAAGGTGTATTTATTTTGTAAAATAAATTATAATCTGATCGAAGACGAAGACGGAGGCGAGAAATTAAAATGGATCGAGCCGGCGAATAGCGGCGTGCGTCGCTTAAATGTGCCAAGGGGAGGCTTGTGCGATGCGGACATTGGCGAATGGCGTGGGCGAGACGTGGGGCGAGGAAAGCGCCATGAGGGTCAAGTGACGGGCGAGGCGGAGTTGCGAGGAGGATTGGATCTTACACAAGATAGTCAGCGATAGATATGCGTCGAAACAACTCTCGCCGAGGTCGCCGAGTCCTTCGAGGCGACGCGTTACAGTTTTAAGGGCGCCGGGTGATTGATTCACCTCAAGGGGCGGCCGGATCTTGACGACGTGTATTCAATTGCGAGCTACTTGGCGTGGCGATTCGAGACGGAATATTTTTTCGAGACGAATGAGTGGGAGAAATTCAAGACGGCGTTTCTTCAAAATCAAGCCAAGAAAAATCAAACTATGACAGTTGGATAATATGTGACCAATATGTTTATTTTCTGCTTTGCTTGATTTATTGTTGTATTTTCTTATGCTTTATTTAATTTTTTTAAATATGTTTGCATGAGAATTGCTCAACGAAAAATCTCAAATTCAAAAAATTACTAAGTATGTTTCAAACAATTAATTTAGTTTTTGAATCAAATTAATTTTGACCTCCATGATTTATTTATTTGTGAAATCTTTTGGAGAAATTCCCTAGGGACGGCCAAAAGAAAGCTTTCACATGAATAAATTCTCAAAAGAATGATTGTGAATTATTATTAGTGGCGACGATGACCCTCCCAAGAGGCTCGATCAAAACGAAGTAGTAATTCTGTATTTAATCATGGTTATTACTTATGTACAAAATTGATATGCATATACTTCGCCGAAGTCCCTGTCAATTTTGTATTGGTCAAGTGGGAGTCAACTCTTAATTAATTTTTCTTTTAATTAAAGGTTTGTAACTGTTCTTGTTTGTAACCTGCTTGAATGTGATTTAAATGCTGACCCTCCCAAGAGGCTCATTTAAAACTGTTTTGAGATGTTGGCTGATACATGTTCATATTTTTTTGAGATTTCAATATGAACCGTGTGATTGAATTTTGTGATTTTCCTTGTGTCGATCCGGATATTGACACAAGATGTGTGTTTATTTCAGTTCAGCATGTCGCAACCTTTTAATCCACTATTTATGTACTTAAAGTCAATAGAATTGTATAGGAAACTATGTTGATTGGAAACAAAAAGTTATGATTGTTCTAACTGCACAAAAGCACAAGTGAATTCTTGACACACCAAAAACCAGATGAGCCAACTGACGAGTCGAAAATGCGGAGCTCGTCAGATCACCTTGTGAGAGATGTTTTTGCTGAAAATGGTGGAGGACAACCCCGTAAGGGATTACGTCCTCAAAATAGATGACCCACCTGAACAAACTTGAGATTCTGGGTGCAGATTATGATCTGGAGACCCAGATCGATTTGGTACTCCACTCTCTGCCCAAAAGTTTTTGAGCATTTTGGCCCCGCTAGCTGATTTGTTGCAAGCTTTAGTTTCTGCAGAGACATTGATGGGGCACCAAACTCAAGCTTTGACGGCAAGTAGTCCGTCTTCATCTTCTAGGCTAAGGGAAGGCAAGAAGAAGAAGAAGACCAAAAGCCATAAGCAATCAAACTCAACTGTTGCCAAGGGCAATGGTAAGATTGTTGGGATGAGGAATGCTGGTGGTGTCAAGGAAGTGCTTCAACTGCGGTGCAAAAGGACAATGGAGGTTCGCCTGTTCCAACCCCAAAAAGGGCCGGAAAGAAAGGTAATTCTCACGCACTAGTTGTTGAAACCTGTTTAGCAGCTTATGCTACCCATTCGTGGGTACTGAATACGAGGTACACTAATCATGTTTACTTCACGGGTTCAAGCAGACCCGGCAACTTAGTGAAAGAGAGATCCTCATCACGCTAGGCGATGCTACGAGAGTGGCAGCTGAAGCAGTGGGAGACTGCACCTGTCTTTTGAAGACAAGAGTTTAATTTTAAGAGATGTTCTTTATGTTCCTATTCTTCGGAAAAACCTTATTTCTGTTTCAAAACTATTTGCTGATGGATATTCTGTTCGTTTTAATAGACATGTTACTGTTTCTCGTAACGATGTGGTTATCTGTCATGGAACTTTACGGAACAATCTCTATATTATTAATTATGCACATCACTCACATAATGCATCCTATAACACATCTGCCATTTCAAGTAATAAAAGAAAACGTTCGACTGATTTGAACGAGACACTTCTTTGGCACCTAAGATTATGTCATATTAACCCGAAAAGGATCCAAAGGTTGGTCCAAGATGGTTCATTGGAGTCCCTTCTGATTGAACCATTTCCAACTTGCGAATCATGCTTGGAGGGTAAGATGACCAAGAGGGCATTTGGAGCCAAGGGGCTTAGAGCTAAAGAAGTGTTGGAGATCGTTCACACCGATGTGTGTGGTCCAATGAAAATCAAAGCTAGAGGAGGCTACGAGTATTTCGTTACATTTATCGATGATTACTCATGCTATGGGTACATTTTCCTAATGAAGCATAAATCTGAGACCTTTGATAAATTCAAAGAATTTAAAGCTCAAGCAGAGAATCATAAGGAAAAGTGTATCAAGTTTCTACGATCTGATCGTAGAGGCGAATACCTCAGCGATGAATTTTTGAACCACCTGTCGGATGAAGGGATTGCATCCCAGTTGACTGCATCCAGTACCCCTCAACAAAACGGGGTTACAGAACGAAGAAACAGAACACTTCTAGAAATGGTAAGGTCAATGATGAGTTATGCGGATTTACCAAAATCGTTCTGGGGTTATGCCTTGCAAACAACAGCTTATATTCTATACTTAGTGCCATCCAAATCAGTTCCCAAAACCCCTAGAGAATTGTGGATGGGGCGTAATCCCAGCTTAGGACACATGAGGATCTGGGGGTATCCGGCATACGTGTTGGATAAGAAAGCTGGTAAATTGGATGCACGTTCGGAATTAAGGTTGTTTATAGGGTACCCCAAAGGAACAAAAGGATGCATGTTCCATTATCCTGAAGATCAAAAGGTCGTAATCAGTACGCACTTTAGATTTTTGGAAGAAGACTATATGAAGATAAAAAGCCTAGAAGAGAGATTACCTTAGAAGAACTTAGGGGGCCGATTCTGTTGCCAACTGTACAGGACGACATACCAAGCGTCACACCTATACAACCAGAACCTCGTCATAATGGGAGGGTTGTTAAGTAACCCGAGCGATTCTTGGGGATAGGAGAGTCCTCGGACATGATCTCAGGAGAAGAATCAGATCCATGGTCCTACAACGAGGCGATTCAAGACAAGGATGCAAAATCTTGGCAAACCGCAATGGAAACCGAGATGGGTTCAATGGATCACAATAATGTGTGGGACCTAGTCGAACTACCTAATGGGGTGAAACCCATTGGATGCAAGTGGGTATACAAGAGAAAAAGGGGACCGGATGGAAAGGTTGAAATCTTTAAAGCGAGACTCGTGGCGAAAGGGTACACTCAGAAACAAGGGATCGACTATGAGGAAACTTTTTCACCCGTAGCCATGCTCAAGACCATTCGTATTCTCTTGTCGATTGCTGCGTAGCTAGATTTTGAGATCTGACAAATGGATGTCAAGACAGCTTTCCTTATTGGAAGTCTTGACGAGGAAATCTATATGCAACAACCCGAAGGCTTCATTAGAAAAGGCCAAGAGCATCTGGTTTGCAAGCTAAAGAAGTCCATTTATGGGCTGAAGCAAGCATCCAGTGCTTGGAATCAGTGTTTTGATCAAGTTATAAAATTCTACGGTTTTGATCAAAACAATTTCGAATGTTGTGTTTATAAAAAGCGTGACGGAACTACCTTGGTATTCTTGGTACTATACGTAGACGACATTCTGCTCATCGGGAATGATGTAAAGATGTTGTCAGACTTAAGGGCATGGCTGTCAAAATAATTTGATATGAAGGACTTAGGAGAAGCCGATCACATCCTAGGGATCAAGATCACTCGAGATCGCAAGAAAAGAATGATCGGGCTCTCGCAAGCTTCATATATAGATACCGTTTTGAAGCAATTCACCATGCAAGATTCCAAGAAAGGTTTTATGCCTTTCAGACACAGAATCCATCTATCCAAAGAAATGTGTCCCAAGATACAAAAGGAGATAGATGACATGAAGGGCATTCCTTATGCTTCGGCTGTAGGAAGTCTCATGTACGCAATGTTGTGCACGAGACCGGATATCTGCTTTGCCGTAGGCATGGTGGCTAGATATCAAAGCAACCTCAGGAAAGAGCATTGGACTGCAGTTAAAAATATTCTGAAGTATCTGAAGAGGACACGGGACAGAATGTTAGTTTATCAATCAAACAGTGTAATCCCCGTCGGTTACATGAACTCGGATTTCTAATCAGATTTAGACTCCAAAAAGTCAACCTCGGGTAGTGTGTTTTACATGGGGGGAGAAGCCATGACATGGAGAAGCGTTAAGCAGAAATGCATCGCCGATTCTACCATGGAAGCCGAATATGTAGCTGCTTGTGAAGCAGTGAAAGAAGCGGTTTGGCTCAAGAACTTCCTAGTGGACTTGGACGTTATTCCGGATTTTCCCAGCACGATCACGGTTTACTGTGATATCACCGGAGCAGTTGCAAATTCTAGGGAACCGATAGCCCACAAGGCCAGCAAACACATAGAAAGAAAATACCATCTTATACAAGAAATCGTTAAGAGAGGAGACATAGAGGTGGCAAAGATTACGTCCGAAGACAACCTAGCAGATCCATTCACAAAGGGTCTGCCTCAGAGTACATTCGAGAGACGTGTGGACGGAATGGGTGTTGTACCAGGTTTGGTTACCGATGAACAAGCAAACAATTTGATAAGGTTCCGATCAATATAAAGGCGAAAGCAACAATTAACACACGATTTGATTACCCAATTCGTCCTTGAAATAGACTACGTCTGGGGGTACCAAGCCAGGATATGTTGTGTATAATTTCTGCCTAGGATACTAAGATTTCAATCCTTTACAACGTACAATACAAGTTTATTTATAGACAGGGAACTAAGGTTACAATCTTCATGGGCTTCTTCTCGTGGACCAACCTAGGGTTTAAACCGCCAGGCTTGGATTCCCTTTCTTGCCCCGCAATTCGCGATCACAGATGCACTTACCCTGGTTATGTCCCGAGAAATCCGCCTCACTAACTACCCGAATCTTTTCCATGTTTATCTTCAACTGCACTCGAGACCTAGTCCGTCCCGACATCCAGGTTCTTTCAAGTTGCTTCGCGACCTCTTTGCTATACCAAGCCGCCTCCGCGACCTGCGTAGCTTCCCAAACTTCCAGCGACTTACCGACCTTCCGAAGTCGCTCCACGTCTTGCTCTAGCTGGATGGAATCGGATGATAAGCTAACCATAAGACGGTCTAATCCTGCCCTTCTTTAGGACGGGTTATTTCCCCTTGCAACAATTGCCCCTCAAGGTGAGGTCGCAAGCTTGCTCTGGGGCCTTGTCTTGAACCATCGACGTTTACTGACTTATGGCAAGTCGACCTTGGGACCTGTACTCGAGTCAAACCTTCATCCTTGGGGAGTCGTACAGTCGCCTCGATCTCCCAAACCGACTTGACATGCGACAGTATTGTAATGATGGTATGGCAGGCAGGTGATGTTTCAAGCCGCAAGCTCGCCCAACCAGCGATCGCATGTCTTGTACGCGCTACCCGCAATGCCTCACTTTCCGCTGGGGGCCCCGAGAGTTCGAATTTGCATTTTCGACCCCCTGCTCTTCTCTATAAATAGGCCTAGGGTTCCATACCTTAACCCCTTCTTCTTCCTCGTCTCCAAGACCTGTAAAATCCGAGCCTCTGCATTCGCTTCCCCGACTAGCTTTCAGAGATCCCGTCGCTTTTCAGGTAACCGTTTACTCTCTGCTTCACATCAATGGCATTTGGTTCTAAATCTACTCCTACGCCCCCTCCGTTCATGGTTTCATCGTCACTCGACGACGACAACACGACTATCGCTGAATTGTACCGCTGCAGCCAAAGTGAAACCGCCGCTCCTAACCCCACAATGCCTCCGACCGATGGTGCCTTCGGCGCCAGTCGGGACGACCATGGAGACGGTGATGACCAGTTCCTGATGGAGTTGAAAGAAATAACACACATTCCTGCCCTGGAGCCGAGTTACCTTCGTATGGCCGCGTCAGCGAGGGAGGAGAGGTCTGGGTCTTCTAACCTGGCCCGAAAATATGGGCCCTACAAGCGGGCTTTTGACTATCACTCTTATGTGGCCCAGGCCCCATACAAGAGACCGGCCCGCAACTACCGGAGGTTGGTCAAGTCGGACTTCGTGGCATCGCATGACAAAAACAGGTCGGTTCTCACCGATGGCTACGTGCAATCCCTCCACCACCTTTACAAGGTCCCCCGGGACGTACATTTTTATGGGGCGACCTCTGACGAAAGCGCCGACCAGCCGCCACCCGGGATGATCGCGGTCAACGAGCAAACAATGGAGGCCGGGATCCGGTTTTAGCTTCATCCGGCCATTTCCCACCTGCTGGCGGCTTGGAACCAGAGCTTAGCCCATATCACTCCTAATGGGTGGAGTTACATTCTTTCTACTATGACCGTACTCGAGCAGGCCGGGCTGCGCCGACTACCGACCCCGGGCGAGTTGGCCTTTGTGATGACACCCATCCATCAAGCCAGCGGCTATAATGCCGTGCGGCTTCGTAAAAGTCGGGAGCTCGTGAGCAGGATCCCAAGTAAGATTGAGGGGTGGCATTATAAATGGTGGTTCGTCGGGGGGGCATGGGAATCTGTGGACCCCTCGAGCACACTACCCATCATTGTCTCAACCGATTATGCCAATCGGGTCGACCATGGTAAGTTGCGCCCTATTTCCGATATAGACGCTTGTACTGATCTAATTCTCTTCTTCTTTTACAGTTTTCACAACCACTGCTGCCGACCTTTATTGGGACTTCAAAGAGGCGTTTGACATCGTTCGTGAGACTCCACCGAGCTGGCGGGACGTGAACGCTTTGAACACTGAGCTTGACTGACTCAACACCGGCCTGAATACTTACCCACGTCACTTGAACATCTCCTATAAGTACCCTTACTTCGTGATTGCCGAATTTCCGTTGTCGGCCTGTCTGACTGACTCCAATTCCAATGTTTCTGCAGTCCGCAACATTCCCATCTATCGCCGCAAGCCTCCTGTGGACGTCATGGCTTCTTGCAAGAAATCTATTTTGGGGCAAATGAGGCGAATGGTGGCTCCCGAGGTCTCTCCCCCGAGACTGCCCCCTGCCGAGGTCGCTCCCCCGAGACCGCCCCCTGCCGAGGTAGATCCTCCATGCTCGGCCCTCACTGGCCCTCCCGCCGTCGACAAAGGCAAGAGGAAGGCTACAGGGTCGACTCCGCCGACTTCCAGGCACGCTCGGAAGAAAGTGAGGGAGGAGATTATGACCTATGAATTGGAAATCAACAGGGGCCTGAGGAGGTTAGATCGAGTCCGCCCCACATCGCAGCCGGTTACCGTGCCCCCGACCTCGCCGCCCACCAGCTCGCGGCCTGCTTCGCCGGCCCGAAGGAGAGGTCATCATGATGATGATGACTCGTTCCTAGGCTGGGAGGAGTAGCGGGTGAACGAGTAAGTTCTCATCACAATTTGTGTGACTTTTTCCATATTATTTTCAGTGCTCTGACGACTCGGCTCTCTCTCGCAGCCCTGAACTCGGCCCCACCGACTTCTGCCCGGAGGTGGTTAGCTTCCATAGGAGGTGCCCCAGGCCCTCTGCGCTTCGGGCGCCGATCGGGATGACGGGATTAGTGATGACGGGCACTTCCTGACATGTAATATGGATTTAGTATTGTATATGCGAATCCGATCCGGCTAAAATGCCCTTCACAATCCCTTGATTTTTTTGCACCACATGTATGACACTCGTGTTAATTTAATGCGGGAAGTCCCATTGCAGCATCTGACACTTCTCGGATGTTAAAACATCATTTTCTGATAGTTTTGCAACATCTTTCTTCGCGACCTCCATATCCGAGAGCCGCTACACTAGTAACAACGTAGTACATGCCAAGTCACCGCTCGAGGAGCTCCGTAGTATAGACCAGGTTGCTAGCTCGACTAGCTCCGTAGTATAGACCAGGTCGCTAGCTCGATTAGCTCCGTAGTATAGACCAGGTCGCTAGCTCACCTCCGAAAAATGTATTGTATTGGAATGCTTCTTTTTCCCGACCTCCGGGTCTATTGTAATGGGGTTCTCCCTGACCTTCGGGTCTTTATTAATGAAATTCTCTTTTCTTTTTAACTCCTTTGTTGTGTTGACTCGATTTTCTTATGCGATTTTCGCTTAGTCCTTGTCGTCTTAATGCTTACGCGACTTGTTTACTGGACATTTTCTTAATTGTCTTACAAAGTCGGGGGATAACCACACCGCTAGGGTGGCGATCTCGCCTCCAGTATTTCTAAAGTCACACCTCGGGTTCGCATGTTATCAATCATGTCTTTCATGCGACCTGCATGTTATCGATCATGTTTTTCATGCGACTTGTTTGGTTTCTACACATAGGAATTTTTCTTTCAAGTAGAATAGAGAATTATCGTTAACCAAAGTATTTGTTTACATCGATGTGATCAGTACAAGGGTGTAAACCTATTGATAGTACTTCTTCAGATGAGCTGCATTCCATGGGTATTGGGCCTTGGTTCCATCTGTCTTCTCGAGCTCATATGCCCTGTTTGGTAGGACCTTTGATATCTGGAATGGGCCCTCCCAGTTTGGGCCGAGGGCACCTTTGGAGTCTCCGAGTATCTTTTTCAGTACTAGGACTCCGACCTTGAAACGTCAAAGTCACACCTTAGAGTTGTAGTACCTCTCCGACCTCTGCTTATATCTAGCATTCCTCATATTAGCCTCCAACCGCTTTTCTTCGAGTAGGTCCAGGTTTCTTTCCAAGGCCTCATCATTATGATCAAAAGCGACCTGGCTGGTTCGGGGGGTCGGGCGGTCGATTTCCGCAGGAACAACCGCCTCAGTTCCGAAGGCTAGCGAGTAAGGGGTTTTGCCCGTTGAATTTCTGCAGGTCGTTCTATACGACCATAGCACGTCCGGGAGCTCGCTAGCTAATTTCCCTTTTCCCCCCTCGATCTTGGTCTTGAGCGTGTGCTTTATGATTTTGTTCACGGCCTCGACCTGACCGTTTGACTGGGGGTGGTATGGGGTAGAAAACAACTTTGTGATCTTCCACTTTCTGAAGCAGGCATCAATCTTCATACCATCGAATTGCTTTCCATTGTCTGATATGATTGCCTGGGGTAGCCCGAACCTACAGATAATGTTCCTCCAAATGAACTTGATGACATTATCTTGGTCTATGGTTGCCAATGCCTCGGCCTCGGCCCATTTAGTGAAGTAATCCACCGCTACTAGGGCATACTTGACCGATCCTGGGGCCGTTGGGAGTGGCCCAATGATGTCTATCCCCCACTTCACAAAAGGCCAAGGACTGAGGATTCTTGTGAGTTCTTCTGGTGCGACCTTGATGGAAGGAGCATAGATCTGGCATTTGTGACATTTGCGGGCGAAGGTGATAGCATCGGCCTTTAGGGTTGGACAAAAATATCCCTGCCTTGTGGTCTTGTGGGCCAGCGACTCCCCCCCAGTGTGGTTTCCGCATGCCCCTTCGTGTATCTCTCGTAGAATGACTTGTCCTTGTTCAGGTGTGATACATCGAAGTAGGGGCATGCCGAAACCTCGCTTGTATAACTCCGCGCCGACCATTGTGTATCGTGCGGTCCGTAATTGCAACTGCCAAGCTTGGACGCGATCGGGCGGTAAGAGGCCGCTTATCAAATACTCCATGATGGGTGTCATCCAGGTCGACACTGGGGTTTCCAATGTTGTAACAGTTACTTGCTCGGTGGATGGGTGGGGAAGTGTCGTGATGGTGACATCCTTCATATTTGGTGATGCTTCGGAGGTCGCCAGCCGAGCTAAAGCATCGGCTCGCGAGTTACATTCTATCTGTATCAGCTTGACATGGATAAGTGTTTTTATGATTTCCTGAAATATGCTCGTCAAGCAAGGTGGCCGCTTAGAGCAAAAAAAGGACGATGAGTGCATGCTTATCGGTGTCCCGAGTTGTGCTGGACCTCGTACTGGTATTTTGAATACCAATCCTTTAGTCGTAGAAGCTGATTTTCAGGACTCCTTTGTTCTTTAACTCCATGATAGCAGGAAAAGAGGTGTTGTCGAGTTGGACGATAAAGTGGTGACCCACTAGATGGAATTCAAACTTCTTGATGCCATTCTTTACTGCCAGGATTTCCTTGTACACGGCATGGTAGTGTTTTTCAGAATCTTTAAAATTTCCACTGGCATGACCGCAATAATAGAGCGTATTATTAGTTTTCTCTTGTAGCACAGCTCCCCAGAAATCTTCACTGGCATCGGTCTGTAGAATTCGTTGTCCTTCTGCGGGGATCCGTAATGGAGGAAGTTTCTGACAGATTTCTTTCAGGTGCTTGACAGCTGTAGTCTGAGTGATATTCCATGGAGGAGGGTCCTTTCTTAATAGCTTTGAAAGCTTGCTGGTGAAGGTTGAACAGTTTGGAATGAATTCCTTGAGATAATTGACAATCCCAAGAAATTGTTGTCTCTCTTTTATGGACATCTGTTCATCAGGAAACTTCAAAAGCTCTTGAGCAATGTGGGGACCAGGTTCATATTCTCCATTAGAAATTTTCATTCCTAAAAACTCGATGCTCTCCAATGATACTCTTCATTTCTGATAACATAATTCCAAACTTTCGCACCAAGTTTACAAATGGTTCAGGAGCTGGCTATGATCTCTTTTGTTTTGTGAGTAAAAAAGGATATCATCAATGTAAACAAGGGTACTGTGCATAATGGGTTCAAAAATGTGGGTCATGGCTTTTTGGAATAAGGAGGGTGCAACCTTAAGCCCAAAGGGTAAGACGGTCCATTAGTACTGGACCGTGGGTATGCAAAAGGTTGTTTTATATCTATATTTAAGATCAGCTCCTATTTGCCAAAAACCAGATTTTAAATCAAACTTTGAAAAGACTTGGGCTTTAGAAAGTTGGGCTAACAACATTTGAGTACGGGGTAAAGGGAATTTATCATCTTGAAGAAAATGATTAAGAGGCTTGTAGTCAATGACTAACCTTTTCTTTCCCCGTGTTTGTTCTGCTCTTTTGTTGACATATAATGCCGGACATGCCCAGTTTGATTTAGTAGCTTCTATGAGACCAAGGTTGAGCAGCTGATTACACTCTTGTTTTGCTAGTGTTAACTCTTCTGGAGTCATTCCAGGATGTGTTGCCTTTGTAGCATTAATGTCTACGTTCATCTTAAATGGTAACTGAACGAAAAATGCTTCATTTTTCCATAAAGGGAATGAATGGATAAATTCTGCATGAGATTCTACATAGCAACCCTTTAATTCGTCAAGACTTGATTGATAATCTCCTGGATCTTCTTTTAGAGTGAACAACTTCTGGATGGGAGTGTATGGTAGGAACATTCTCTTGTACTTGACTCCCCTTGGATGAATCTGTAACTTTTCAGCTTTGAAGAACAGATCATGGCCATGGAGTTTGTTTCCTATCACCTTTATCTAGATGATGCAGTCAGGAAATATCTGAATACCCACTGGCTGTCGTGAGATCAGGACTTGTGAAAGGTCTGGCCATCTGCTGCATAGAAGTATTCGTGATGTGTCTCCCAAGCATCCTTGGGTAGAATATCAGGATTCATCATAGTCCTTCGTGCCCCCGAATCTAATACTCCAATTGCTTTGATAGGCTTAGCATATTTTGACTGGAGTATTCTTATTTCAAGATGAGGTGCAGGGACTACCTCATGGACAATCATGTTGCCTTTTGTTAGAGATGGTCCCGCCATAAATGTGGGAACGTTACTTCCTTCAACTGTTGAATCTAGCGAGACAGTATTGATGGAGAGGCTTTGAACGTCTTTTTTATTGCAAGATAGTCCATCATCAAGATTGTCGATATCTTGATTGTTGACAGTGGAGAACTCGGAAGGCAGTCTTGTCCCTTGATTAGGACATACTTTTGCAAAGTGTCCCTTGCCACTATAGAGATAACATCTGTCTGGTGACTTCTTTCGAAAAGACTTCCTTCGAAAGAATCTATTTCTAGAATCAAAATTCTTTCTTTGAATCTTTTCCTTCCTTTTTCCTGAAAGGCAGTCGGCCATAGGGAGGCATCCCTTAGACATAGCCTTAGCATATAAGGAGATGTCACCTATAAATTCTAGGTGAATTTCTTCCAAAGCTTTCCTTGGATTCGTCGTATTGGGAATCTCAAGTCGTTTAGATTCTTCAATACTCATGAACCAATCCAGTAATACTCCGCGAAACTTGGATGTGAAATCCTTCATGGTACTTGGGAGATCTGCCCCTTCTGCACCAAGCCGCTTATCTATCCAGGTTGCGAATGATTCAATTGTCCTTCCTCTATCTTAGATTAGAACATTGTCAAAGGAGAACCAGGGCTCGTCATCTGGTGGCTTTTGTTGTTGTCTATCAGCATGGTGATTTGGACCTGGGTCGACCATCAGAATAAATGGGACATCAGCAACACTTTCTCCTTCATTTGATGGTGTAGAAAACTTGCTCCTAGGGGAAGCTTCATCTTTTGCTCTCCTTTTTTCAACCAATCTAAAGACATTAGAATGGTCAGGAGGTCTTGGAGGAGTGCCATAGAGGAAGGGCCGTGAGAGAAGAGGATTCTTAATCCTCTTGTGTTCCTCTATGCTAGACTCCTCCTTTTTAAGCTTCCTTATCTCGGCTTCCTTGGAGTAGAATTCAACACCTATTTGTCTATTGGCTAATAGATGTCTGAGCTCCCTGTCCAACTACTTGATTTTGTCAGATAGCCTTTGTTCAACTTGTAATAGTTGTAACTCAAGAGGGCTTGGCTCGTCTGTATGCCTTTCTTCATATTTGTAGATGAACTCTTCTTGGATAGGAATAGCCATAAGCTGGAACATGGGAGTAGACGGACCTTCCTCAACTTTCGTGTTGTAGATGGTCTTGACTCGTCCATCCATAGTTCTCTGGAACTTGAAATCAACGGCTCGTATTGGATCACTATCTTGATGAAGTGACTCATAGTTGGTAATCCATTCTGTTGGCACCAATTGTTCTAGATCTTTTCTGCAGATTTATCGAGGAATTTGGATGATAGTTGGAACTTCAGACCAAGATTCAGCAAGGACCATAAGTGTTTCCTTTATGCCTTGATTTTTTAGATCTAGAGCATGATCTTGTAATCTGTAGACGAGTTGATGATGCAAAGTAGCCATTACAGATTTTGAAATTTGTTCAGCGCTAACTATCTGGACTTGCACCTTGAGGGCCTCTGTCAACGACACATCTTGTAAGGATAGAGCAAAGTTGGGAAAGAAAGTAATTACCACACTTCCAGCATTGAGAGCGGTAAGAACAGTCCCGATGACAGCATGCTCATAATTACGATATCTTGTGTCGAGAAGATAGATTCTAGCAGAAACAGGCAAACCCTTTCTACCATGATATGTGAGAACAAGTCTAACAGCTCCAAGATGGAGATGAGTATAACCATGTTTCCTCCAAGAATTGATATATTCTGAAGGTATGGTTAGAGTGATATACTGCTCTTGAGAAGTTGCTGGTAGACTACAATGGTCCATCTTTGAGGACTGGACATATTCTTTTATGGAGGGATCTTTGGTAGGAATCAAGGATTTGATGGTTTTAGTGAAGGTACCATATTTCTTGTAAACATTATAAGGGCTAACAAGGGGTGGAACGGTATGTTCCACAATAGCATCTTCAGGAATAGTAGAGTATTCAAGAAGATTATCTATCCTATTATTTTGACAACGAGGTAATGAAAGAAAAGAGGACTGGGACAGTATCTGTGAAGCTATGTTTACCGAGGGCGTAGAAGTAGTAGTAGACGCATCCATGGCGATGGGGGTTCCGAACGCCCCCTCCGCCTTCCCGCACAGAGCAGGGGCGCCGACCGACACGACCGTACACTCTACCCCGGGCCGAACAAGAGGACCGGGCCTGGCTCTGATACCAAATGGGGGTCGGGAGCCCCGCCTGCGCACGCAGCTCCCAAGCAAGGGCGTCAGAAGATCACAACCACAACTCGGGACACCGATAAGCATGCACTCATCGTCCTTTTTTTGCTCTAAGCGTCCACCTTGCCTGACGAGCATATTTAGGACTACTAGCATGAAAACGGATATCATGTGGCTATCACTAACACACCATGGGGACGGCAGGGACCGTAACCATATTGAGATTAAAACCAGACTCAATTTCATGTTGACATGGGGACAGGTGGGTTATGTGGTGGTGCTCCTGCCCAAACGGGTGCTTGGAGAGGACGAAGGGATTATTTAGAACATGGATACTACAACAAAACCTAACATAAGGATGAAGAGATATATAAAAATGAAATTTTATTCAAACACACACTTATATACAGACTCTCATGGGTATTTTACAAGACTCACTCAAACCTAAGAACACTCAAACTTATTTTTTTTTTCTCACCACTCTTAATGTTTCTTACTTAGGGAGAATCCCTAATTGTTCTTGCTTTTTTCTTTCTTGACGACCTCCTATTTATAGCCAAGATGTGCTTGTAGGTGTTGGCCTTCTCTTCATGCATAAAGCTCCACGTAGTAAGTTAGGTATTTGTTTGTAAGGCATCCTCCACCTAGCATGGTGTATCACCTCCTTGTAATTTGGCTGATTTTGTGCATGCTTCTTCCACGTAGTACTTGGCTGAACTTCATCATGTGTCTTGTGCCTAAAAAGGTTAACAATTACCTCCAAATGGGACCCACTTGCTTTCTCCAAAAGAAGACACGTGGAGAGCTGATTTCTATCCTTGTGGGTCTTGTAATAAGACAAACATGGTTGGTATTCTTCATTCTTTAGGTGGTAATTGATGAAGGCTGATTACTTCCTTGTGGGGCCAAGCCTTGGGAACCACTTCATGATGAGAATAGGGTAAGGATGAGTTTCTATGACCATCTTTGACGTAGCCTATCTAAAAGTGACGAAAATAAACCAAATAAATGATCACTAGTTGATCACTTGTCCTATTACAAGCATAAAAACGAAACAAAAGTGATTACTACTTAATCACCGACCTATTACAGATATTACAGATGTCATTTATTTAATAAACAAGACAAACACACAAAACAGTATATTACAAACGTATCCAACACACAACCGTATTATTTTATGTTATCCGGTGGCCAGAGCATAGTTGGATCATATCCGGTGTCGGATCCTTCCGGGTCATCTTTCTTGATCTTGTTATATTTAGTAGCTTGAGACCTGCTAGATGAATCAGATAGTCGGATATTTTTATTACCTTCATTTATTAGTAGAACGCTTTGCTTCTGGGTTTGGATTCTCTCGAGATAATCTCGGGTTATTTGTTGGCTTGAAAACGCTTTCCCTTTAAAGTTCTTGGTATCTTTAAATGTCAAGACTCTGAAGTGTTAGTCTCCAGTGGGTATTGAGAGGGGTATGGGTTTATTTAAGGAAGATGGGAAAAAGTTCCAGGCTTGTTGGGCTCAGCAGTTTGAGTAGTAGGCTTTTGCAGTGAAGGTGGTACTACTCTAAGTCCAGTGGGCCGATGGGCCCATTGACTTTCTTTCATTTGATACGGCTTCTTCCATTGATGGGCTGAAGTCCTTGAGCTTGATTCGATAGCTACTGAATCACCATTGCTGAGTGGTTGGCAAGTGGTTATGGTATCTTTTATCCAGTTCATCTTCTTCTGAACACCCATAGTGTAAGATCCAACCTGATACCTATCCTGATCGTTGAACTTGGGTTGATATTCCTTGAATCTTGGTTTTGGAAAAGGGGATGTCGAGTCTGGCAAATATGGTAGAAACATCTTGTTATACCTGACTCCTTTAGAAAGGATCTGGAGCTTTTCGGCTTTGAAGAATATATCAAAGCCCAAAAGTAGATCATGCCTGTGGAGATTGCTTCCTATCACCTTTTCCCAAATGATGCATTCAGGAAATATCTGGATGCCAATCGGTTGTCTTGATATCAACGACGTGGTGAATGACTGACCATCTGCTGCATAAAAATACTCATGTTGAATTTCCCAGGCTTCTTTTGGGAGAAGGTCTGGATTCATCATAGTCCTTCGAGCGCCCGTGTCTAATACTCCAATGACTATAAAAGGCTTCGAAAATCGTGATAGCAGTATTTTTATTTCAAGATGAGGTGCAGGGATTACCTCCTGAGAGCAGATGTTATTTCCTGGGAGAAGAAATGGATTTATCATGAAAGAGGGGATTCCTTCATCCGAAGAGCCTTCTGAGGAATCGAGCAGAATAAGAGTTGTATCCGAATCTTGGGCTTCTTGTTTGGAGAATAGTGATTCAACATCTGCTCCCTCTTTGCAATCGTAGTAGAATGCTTGAGATGACAGCTTAATTGCATTGTGTTTTTTGTTTGGACAATCTTTCGCATAGTGCCCTTTTCCTCTGCAAAGATAGCATCTATTTGTCGTCTTCTTCCGGACAGGTTTCTTTCTGAAGAACCTGGTTTTTGAGTTATGCCATTTTCGTGGATTTATCCTTCCTTCATTTTTTGAACACGTACATCCTTCTTTCTTGCATCCTATCTCAAGATAGGATTTATCACATATCGCTTTTGGGATGTTCCGTCTCTCCATCATTTTTCTGCTCACATATCTTTTCTAGGGCTGTAAGACAGATTTGATGAATCTGTCCCAAGCTAATACTAGAAAAGTTTCTTCGGGTTGCCTGGAGCAGTCGAACTATCTCTGGTTGGAGTTCTTTGGGTAGTGATGCCAGATACACGTTCTTAAGATTGGGATCATTGTTCCCATTCAAAAAGTAGAACCTTTCTAACATCCTTTTAAAGTTTCGATCAAGATCTTTCCTAGAGAGAGAACAACATCTCATAGTGAAAAATTCTTGAGAGACAACTTTAGCATATAAAGAGATGTCACCTATGAATTCCCGGTGAATCTCTCCCAAAGCTTCCCCTGGGGTTGTAGCATTAAGAATCTCAAGTTGCCTGTATTCCCCAATACTAAGAAACCACTCTCGTAGTACGCCAAGGAACCTGGATGTAAAATCTTTCATAACTGCTCGAAGATCGGCTCCTTCCTTGCTGAGTTGGTTGTCTATCCAAGCTGTAAATGTATGCATCGTCTCTCGTCTTTTATGGATTGGAACATTATCGAAGGAGAACCACGGACCATTTGAATACTTAGAACATTGACCATCACTGGGGTGAGTTACAAATGGTTTGTTGGCTGACTCTGATTCTGAATCTGAGACATATCCCTCAAACTGTTGGCTTGGCCCTGGATCTGCCATTAGAACAGCTGCACCAGTGGTAAGAGCTTCATCATCATTTGATTGGATATTCGAGTTCTCCGAGGGTTCAGGATTGGCCATCAAGAGAGTTGAGAGTTTTGCTACTCCTTCATCATCACTCGCCAAGGTTGGAGAATTCGTGGAGCTGGTTGTCACTTCTTCTTCATTACTCTCTCTTCTTTCGTCATTAGAAGAATCTTCCTGTTTGGATACCACCATGAAACCTGAAGAAAAAATATCTTGTACCTTTGAGGCCATTAGTGTATGGGCGGGTTTCTTTCCTTCTGTTCTTGTTGGAGCTTCCTCCTCAGCTTCTCTTTTTTCTACTCTTGTAGGAATATCGATATCGGAAGGAATACTCGATACCATTCCAAAGACTTTGGAATAGTCCAAAGATTTTGGTGCAACCGCATAAAACTCTGGTTGGAGACCTCTTGATATTGCATAAAGATCTGACCGAGGAGCTAAAGAAGCCTTAATCCTCTTATCTTCCTCAATGCGGGATAGTTCTCATTTAAGTCTCCTTATCTCTGCTTCTTTGGCGTTGAATTCAGTGCCTAACTGTCTGTTTGCCAAGAGAAGTCTGAGCTCTTTATCTAGTTGATAGATTTTCCCTGAGAGCCTTTGCTCAACTCTCAACAGTTGCATCTCCAGAGAGTTTTGTCCGCACGCAGCTCCCACGCAAGGGCGTCAGAAGATCACAACCACAACTGGTATCAGAGCCAGGCCCCGTCCTCTTGTTCGGCCCGGTGTAGAGTGTTCGATCGTGTTGGTCGGCGCCCCTGCCCTGCGTGGGAAGGCGGAGGGGGCTTTCGGAACCCCCGTCGCCATGGATGCGTCTACTACTACTCCTACGCCCTCGGTAAACATAGCTTCACAGATACTGTCCCAGTCCTCTTCCACCTCTGGTAATATAGTCTTGTCCCAGTCCTCATCTACTTCTGAGTCCACTCATACTCGTACTATAGATAGTCTTATCTCTCATATCTTGTCCCAGTCTTTGTTGTTTTCGTTATCTATTTCTCATGCCAAAAAAATAGAAAAACTCTTTGACTATTCTGTCCTTCCCAAAGATGTAATTGTGGAGCAGGCTATTCCACGATTGGATAGTCCATATCATATCTATAGGGAGTTCGGTAGTCTTACCAAAAAAATCAGAAAACAAAACTAAAAAAGAAAAGAGTATATCCAATCGTCAAATATGAATCATCTTGATCTTCCAACCACTTCTCGAGAACAATATATTTCTCTGATGATACCTTCAGAATATATTACTTGGTGGAAGAAGCGAAGTTATACTCATATCCATCTCGGAGCGGTCAGACTGGTGCTTACACGCCATGGAGAAAAGAAGCAATCAGTTTCTGCTAAGATTACATTACTTGACACCCGTTATCACATGTACCAGCATGATGTTATAGGGACTGTCCTTACCACTCTTGGTGAGGAAAGTATGGTAATCACCTTCTATCCCAACAAGGTTTTATCATTGCATGATGTACCTTTAGCAGATGCTTTTAAAGTGCAAATCCAGTTGTCTGGAGTAGAAGAGAACCCTCAGTCCGTCATGGCGACTCTACACCATCAGATGGTCTACAGACTCCAAGATCATAACTTTGATCTAAAGAGTCAAGGCATAAAAGAGGCATTAATGGTGCTCCCCAAATCCAAGCAAGCAACCCCGACAGTTGTCCAGATTCCCCGAGGAATCAAGAGAAAAGACTTGGATCAATTAGTACCAGCCGAGTGGGCCAGCAATTATGAGTTAAACTATCATGTCATAAAGCCCGTCCAGATGGTTGATCTTGTACTCCAAGAATTGAGAGAGATTAAGGCGAAATGCATCGACAACTATAAAAAAAATCTCCCATGTCCTGGTTAATGATCGCAGACACCAAGAAGAGGAGAACGAGAAGGTTGAAACCGGTGATCGCAGTTTGACGGGGCCTGGCTTCTGACTACCAGACAAAACTTTCTGGAGATGCAACTGTTGAGATTTGAGCAAAGGCTCTCAGGGAAAATCTATCAACTAGATAAAGAGCTCAGACTTCTCTTGGCAAACAGATAGTTAGGCACTGAATTCAACTCCAAAGAAGCAGAGATAAGGAGACTTAAACGAGAACTATCCCGCATTGAGGAAGATAAGAGGATTAAGGCTTCTTTAGCCCCTCGGTCAGATCTTTATGCAATATCAAGAGGTCTCCAACCAGAGTTTTATGCGGTTGCACCAGAATCTTAGGACTATTCCAAAGTCTTTGGAATGGTATCGAGTATTCCTTCCGATATCGATATTCCTACAAGAGTAGAAAAAAGTGAAGCTGAGGAGGAAGCTCCATCAAGAACAGAAGGAAAGAAACCTGCCCATACACTAATGGCCTCAAAGATACAAGATATTTTTTCTTCAGGTTTCATGGTGGTATCCAAACAGGAAGATTCTTCTAATGACGAAAAAAGAGAGAGTAATGAAGAAGAAGTGACAACCGGCTCCACGAATTCTCCAACCTTGGCGAGTGATGATGAAGGAGTAGCAAAACTCTCAACTCTCTTCATGGCCAATCCTGAACCCTCGGAGAACTCGAATATCCAATCAGATGATTATGAAGGTCTTACCGCTGGTGCAGCTGTTCTAATGGCAGATCCAGAGCCAAGCCAACAGTTTGAGGCATATGTCTCAGATTCATAATCAGAGTCAGCCAACAAACCTAACTCACCCCAGTGATGGTCAACGTTCTAAGTATTCAAATGGTCCGTGGTTCTCCTTCGACAGTGTTCCAATCCATAAAAGACGAGAGACGATGCATACATTTGCAGCTTGGATAGACAACCAACTCAGTAAGGAAGGAGTCGATCTTCGAGCAGTTATGAAAGACTTTACATCCAGGTTCCTTGGCGTACTACCAGAGTGGTTTCTTAGTATTGGGGAATACAAGCAACTTGAGATTCTTAATGCTACAACCCCAGGGGAAGCTTTGGGAGAGATTCACCGGGAATTCATAGGTGACATCTCTTTATATGCTAAAGCTATCTCAGATGGATCCCGTTCACACGAACACACCATAAAACCTTCTCAGGTATTCCCTTATCCTTGTTCAATAATCTGGTGGTAGGAACTCGCGAACAATTTAACAAAAAGGAAAAAATAAAATTATGTTGCACCACCTTTGTGGATTTCTAATTTTTCCAACACATGGAATTGCACTGGGGATGAAACATTCATCCCCTATTTATAGATATAGGGGTGGTCGAAATTTTTGTGTGAAAATAAGATGGGAAAATCTTTTTCTTGATCTCCAAGAAATCTTGAATATATCTCATATATTCTTTTCTCCATAATTAAATATTTCCACAAAATCCCACCTCCTAATATTATGGTATATTTAAAAATTAATAAGGAGTAGGAATTCAAGATTTGGATCTTCTTGAATTTATGAGATATTCTTGTATTCCAAGAATACATATCTTCCATAATATCTTTTCAAGAAAATCAAGAAAATCTTTCCTTCCCTTATTTAATCAAAATTTCGAAATTCACTTAATAAATAATCAAGTGGGAGATTTCTTGAATTTAATGAGATAACCTTGTATTCCAAGAATACTTATCTTCATTCCATAACAAAATTCAAAGAAAATCTTTCTCCCATTCTATTTATTAATTTCGAAAATTTTAGGAAAAATTAGGCAACAATAATTTATTTTATTTTAAACACATTTTTCAGTTATTGGACTTTATCTTTGGGCTACTTGAGGGGCCTTTAGGAGTATTAAGATTGGACCTTCTAATGGACTTTGAATATCTAATATTGAGCCACAATATTGTTCAAGCCCATAAATATTAATTAATCCCACTACATAATTAATATTGCACTATCCATCTTAACCCATATTACTATTAATATGGCTCCCGGTTATTATTTCCCGTGTTTAAGATTATTCAGCCCATTAATTAATTCAAGCCACTGAAACAACTTTCCTTTAATTAATATCTTTTGTCCTTGGTCAAGGAACGGTTCAACATTATTATCCATACCGGAAACTAATTCCACTTGCAAGATTTGGTATGATAAATCTTATGAACCTCCCAAGGGGGCAAATCAAACAAGCGTACTCGCACACGATTCCTCGTATTAAATCTTAGCAATCGCATGTGACCAGTAATATTGCCCAAGATATAAAGTATTGAATCTCATTGATTCTCTACCCGTCATAAGTCAAAGCAATAATTACTAGCCACACACGATCCTATTTAAGGGACTAGGATTAAGAAATAACGAACCACTGAGGTCTAATTCTTCCTAATTCAGTGCTGAAGAATTTATCCTCATGTAGGTCCTATTCAGTGCATCAGTCATGCACTAGTGTAATCTCTTGGTCAAGACAAGTCAATCTGAGCCTTACACTTCAACCTTTCACGATGGATTGTTCACTTCCATCTAGGTCGTGAACAACGTACTTTTAGTTACAAGGGACTGTTAATTTAATCTTCTGTGATCTGGTATCACTAAATTAACTACAATGTAACACGTACTGTTTATTGAACAATTATGCAGTAAATATATGTAACATTCAATGATATTTAACGCATCAGTGATAAATAATTTATTTTAGTAAATAAGATAGAAATTCAGTTTGGTTATACAAAGTAAAATCATACTTTCCAGTATAACCCCAACAATCTATGGTGAAGCATGATCAGGTAACTTCATTATCTACTTCAATTGATAATAAGTTTGCTGAGATAGATACTAGACTGATAGATATGTCTAGAGATGTGATAGGAGAGATTGAAAAGAGGTATGCAGAAAGATCAAAATTTCTGGAAGAGAGGTTGACTGCCAGGAATGAAGAAATGATCAAAGCTGCAATTGAGGAAATGAGTACATCACTCATGACCAAAATGCATGCTACTTTTGGTGGTTTGGCAGAAGATACCGCTACTGGGCTGAATGTTCTTCAGAGACTACAGGATGACAACTTTCACCTTGCTGTTGAATTAAGATCTGTTGGACGAGAGCAGTTACATATGGACAAAACCCTTTCAGAAATACTGGTCAATTATGATGCCAAAAAGGGGGAAAGTTATGATAAGCTCACAAAATTACCTGCTATTGAAGGGAAGCTCTTAACTCAGGAATAAACTGTTGTGCTTAAAGGAAAAAGAAAAGAGCTTGAAGTGATAGTTAATCCTGATGCTGCTATTGAAGTCTTAGAGCAGCGTGCTCGACAGAGAGCTCAGAAATCTAGTAAAATGGGTGAAGCTCATGCTGTTCTGAAACAACCTGCTGAGACTCAGAAGAAAGCAACTGCTTTTGTTGAAAAATAGATTCAGAAGAAGCCAGCTGGGAAGCCAATTAGGAGAAAATTATCAGGAGAATTTTCTGAGGCTGAAGCCCAAAGGAGTGAAGAGTCTGAAACCGATGATCTTTTCAAAGAAGGTTTTGGAGAATACGATGTTGCCTAAAAAAGAATCAATTGGGATTGACACAACTCAGTTAAAATGATTGAAGCTGAAAAGAAGAGGAAGGCGGTTGAGTCTGTGTCATGGGTTAAAATGACCAGAAAAGCAAGGGAAGAAGCCAAGAGGATCAGAGGAGGATTTCAAAGATTTGTCCTAAGGAGAAGGGGCACCAAACCAAGGAAGAGACAGTGGCCCTGTACTGATAATTGGATGCCTATTGAGATGAACAACAAATGGGAGCAAGCCAAGAGGGAATTTGTATTCAACTACGATGTTTTACAAGTCTGGCCCCATCCTATCGCTGACAGAGAGGATGCATTCATTGCATATCTTCTGAGGAACTTTACTGATATGTGTCAAAAGTGGTTCAATCTGTTTGACACTTTGGGTTATCAGTTGAAAGCTCCAGGACAAATGAAGTATCCTCCACCCAAATTCAGGAATGGGATGATCAACTACGACTTCATCTATGCAGACTTTGTGGATCAAGTTGAGTATCTTGAGCTGACAGGGAATGATGCAAGGATAATTCAGGAAAGGGAAGAGCTGAAGAAGAGATACTATGGAATGTTCAACCTTGATCCTCCAGCTGATGAAATTGAATCTGAAGAAGACTGGAGTTATATTCAGATGTTCAGTAGAGTAGGATATATGTTGTATCCTTTACTTATGATTTCCTTATTAATGAAACTCTACTGATGTTTTTGTGCTGAAAAGATAATATCTCATTATCTTAATAATGTGTTGTCTTATTATAACCATTAAATACTTATCGTAGGAAATGAAAACTTGAATAGATGTTAGGTTCTGATTTCCTTTTGATAATGTAACAAGTTGGTTTTGGCATCATCAAAAAGGGGAAAATTGTTGGGAGATGAATTTAATAAATGTTTTGATTAGATCCCAAAACCCTGAGTATGACATGTATCAGAACAACTTGACAGATAAGGATCAGGATTATCTGCACCATGAATAGTCAGCAGATATAGATCAGGATAGTTAGAATTACTCTATTTTTCCTGAAGAATCAGAAGATTCTGAAGACATAGAAGGTCTAGAAATCTCAGAATTTATTGAAAGACTTAAAAGTACTGAAAGACCGAAGATCCTGAAGACCGAAGACCCTGAAGATTATTTTGTACTGACACGTAAACACCCTGAACAACTATCTCAGAGTAAGAAAATATCTTGTTCACTCTTAGTACAAACAAAGAAAATATTATTCATTAGTGGACATTAAGGAACATATCAGATCAGTATAGTTAGCCTACAAAGAGTCGTTTTGTTTGTCTCTGTTCAAAAGAAGACTTCAACCAATGAGGAGGCAACAACAACATACTCTACTGACACTGAAAGTGACATCTCACTGAGAAATGTCAGGACTGATATCTTCTAGTTCACAGAAAGTGGTGATTGGCAGTTTGGCTATATATTACCCAAACCATGCAAGGGCACGTTCAAAACCCTAATTGTAGTCGTTTACCACTAATCAAAAGAGGAAACCCTTGATACTATCTCCTCCAACGGATAGTTTTTTTCAAGAGTGACCTTGGTGAGTTGCCTATAAATACCAGTGACCTTTTCCATTGCAAAGTTACGGGAAATCAAGCAACTCCAGAGCTCATTCGTATTCTTGCATTTGAAGCACTCGAAAAACTTAAGATTTCCCAAGTGTTTCATCTTGAAGAGAGCTCATTTACTAAGCCTTGAATTGTTAAGTATCCAAAAGCTTAGTAAGAGATATCCTAGCCTTTGAATATGTTCTTATTGTAAAAGGATATCTCACCTTAGTTGGAAACCAACCAAACTCAAACCCTATTGCTAGGTAGTTTGAGTGTGTGATTGTTGGAAAGTGAGAGTTGTAAAGAGTTAGTAAGCTGCAGTGCAGTTAAGCGTGAAAACTCTAGAGAAGAAGTTAGTAAGCTGCTGGTGACAACCTGAAAGCTTGTTTGTGTTGAGTTAGTAAGCTGCAGTGTAGTTCAGCCTGAAAACTCATAGTGAAAAGTTAGTAAGTTGTTGAGTTCTGTTGGTCCCGGTGAAAAACCCACGAAATGCGGAAAAAAATCATGTAATGCATATAAAACAGGGGTGAAGGAATGGTGATTCCAAATTTTTCCTTTTAAATCTATGTGATGTGTTTTGCTTATAATCAAATGCATATGACAAGTAAAAACATAAAGCAATAAAGGGCACATCAAAGTATAGTGGTTCGGAGACTCAAGCTCCTACATCAACTCTCCCTGTTCCTAGGGAAATTCCTTCATACTTCTCCTAAAGCTTTCAGGCTGACTCACTGCAGCTTACTAACTTTTCTACCTTGAGTTTTCTGGCTGACTCACTACAGCTTACTAACTCAACACACACAAGTTTTCAGACTACCACAAGTAGCTTACTAACTTCTCCTCTAGAGCTTTCTGGCTGAACTCAACTGCAGCTTACTAACTCTTTACAACTCCAACAATCACACACAAACTACCTAACAATAGGTTTTGGGTTTGGTTGGTGTCTCCAACTAGGTTGAGATTTTCCCTTACAATGGTTTAGCCTTTATGCTAAGGTTGGGAAAATCTCTCTAAGCTTAGGATATATCGTGGCTTGCTTAGATTGGGTTTTAGAACACTCATGGACGTATTTGTATATCTACAGGCTTGTGTTCTATGGTGAGAATGCTTAAGTATATGTCTTCTTGGCTCTGTAGCATCTTTTTCCACATTCTCCACACTTTAGAATGATGAAAGACCTTGTATTTATAGTGTGGATTTGAATGTTACCGTTGGAGAGAATCATATTCAAATCCATACTATTACGTAAGTTCAATGACTTTTTTCATTTGGTTGTCTTCCTCTCATTGGTCCATCAATTTGAATCTAACAATTTTATATTCTTGGGATCATTCGAGTCCCTCGAGGATTCTTTTCGAGTCTTGAGGATTCTTCCCGAGTCTCGGGGATACTTTTACTCGGGGTTTTCTTGATTCCGGACTTCTCTTGGCGGACCTTATGCGTCGGTATCTTGACACTTTCAGTGACTTAGTTCGGGGTTATTCCGACTTCAAACATCGACCCTCGGGTTACTTTTCGGCGACCCTCGGTCCGCTTGACTCGAACTATCCGATTTCTTCTTGCTCGATCCGTCGGCTACCGATCGGATCAAAGACATCTTAGTCAACATATCGGGATAGCATCAGTCGGTAGATCGTAATTAGCACATCTGATCTCAATCACGTCTGATCTCGACCAGTCTCATCTGCTCCTCTTCTGATCAACAACCTCCTCTTCTGTTCTTATATTATGGGTTTGCTCGATCGGCTTGTTTCTTGATTACGATCACCCGGATCGGCTAAATCTATTCTTACGGTCATCGATCAGAATTTTCCGATCATCGATCTTCTAATCTCAAGTCCATCTGATTAGGTAGCTTTTGATTCTTCTGATCAGCTGGCTTTGCTTTTCTTTTCTTCTGATTTTGCTCAGCTCATCAGTTAACTCCGGAACTCATCTAACTCATCTGATCTTGATCAGCCTCATCTACAGTCTCGTCTAATCTCGATCATCTTCTTCTGATTTCGTGAGTTCCCCCTCTACTTGTTCTCTCGTTCCCCCTCAACTTGTTATCTGTAATTTAGCTTGAATAACACAAGTTGATAATGTTTTGGCATAATTCATCAAAACTAAAATATCCCAACAATTTCCCCCTTTTTGATAGTGACGCCAAAACATTAAAATATATGCATTAAAAAAATGGGTTTTTGTTTAAAAAGATCAGTTCAGGTGATCACATTAAAAGTGATCTTTTGAACTCCTGCTCTGATACCACTTGTTGGTCCCGGTGAAAAAACCATGAAATGCGGAAAAAAATCATGTAATGCATATAAAACAGGGGTGAAGGAATGGTGATTCCAAATTCTTGCTTTTAAATCTATGTGATGTGTTTTGCTTATAATCAAATGCATATGACAAGTAAAACCATAAAGCAATAAAGAACACATCAAAGTATAGTGGTTCAGAGACTCAAGCTCCTACATCCACTCTCCCTGTTCCTAGGGAAAATCCTTCATACTTCTCCTAAAGCTTTCAGGCTGACTCACTGCAGCTTACTAACTTTTTTACCTTGAGTTTTCTGGCTGACTCACTGCAGCTTACTAACTCAACACACACAAGTTTTCAGACTACCACAAGTAGCTTACTAACTTCTCCTCTAGAGCTTTCTGGCTGAACTCAACTGGAGCTTACTAACTCTTTACAACTCCAACAATCACACACAAACTACCTAACAATAGGGTTTGGGTTTGGTTGGTGTCTCCAACTAGGTTGAGATTTTCCCTTACAATGGTTTAGCCTTTATGCTAAGGTTGGGAAAATCTCTCTAAGCTTAGGATATATCGTGGGTTGCTTAGATTGGGTTTTAGAACACTCATGGATGTATTTGTATATCTACAGACTTGTGTTCTATGGTGGGAATGCTTAAGTATATGTCTTCTTGGCTCTGTAGAATGATGAAAGACCTTGTATTTATAGTGTGGATTTGAATGTTACCGTTGGAGAGAATCACATTCAAATCCATACTATTCTGTAAGTTCTGCAGCTTTTTCAGGCTGGTTGTCTTCCTCTCATTGGTCCACGTCAGCTGAATCTATCGGCTATATTCTTCAGGATCATTCTGAGTCCCTCAGGATTCTTCTGAGTCTTCAGGATTCTTCTGAGTCTCAGGATACTTTTACTCAGGTTTCTTGATTCAGCAGACTTCTCTTCAGCGGACCTTATCTGATCAGGTATACTGACACTCAGGCTGACTGAGTTCAGTTCTTCTGACTTCAGACATCCTGACCCTCAGGTTACTTTTACTCACTGACCCTCAGGTCACTTGACTCAGGCTATCTGATTTCTTCTTGCCTGATCCGATCAGCTCGCCTGATCAGATCAGCACATCTTCAGGTCAACATATCAGGATAGCATCAGGTCAGCTGCATCAGGTAATTAGCACATATGATCTCAATCACGTCTGATCTCGACCAGTCTCATCTGCTCCTCTTCTGATCGGCAACCTCCTCTTCTAATCTTGTGGTCAGTTTCGTTCTGATCAACTTGTCTGCTTTTCTGATCACCAGATCAGCTCGTCTGTTCTTCTGGTCATCTGATCAGGTCTGTTCTGATCATCTGATCTTCTGATCTCAAGTCCATCTGATCAGGTAACTTCTGATTCTTCTGATCAGCTGGCTTAGCTTTTCTTTTCTTCTGATTTTGCTCAGCTCATCAGTTAACTCCGGAACTCATCTTACTCATCTGATCTTGATCAGCCTCGTCTGTGGTCTCGTCTGATCTCAATCATCTTCTTCTGATTTCGTGAGTTCCCCCTCAACTTGTTCTCTCGTTCCCCCTCAACTTGTTATCTGTAAATTAGCTTGAATAACACAAGTTGATAATGTTTTGGCATAATTCATCAAAACGAAAATATCCCAACAATTTCCCCCTTTTTGATAATGACGCCAAAATATTAAAATATATGCAATTCAAAAAATGGGTTTTTGTTTAAAAAGATTAGTTCAGGTGATCACATTAAAAGTGATCTTTTTAACTCCTGCTCTGATACCACTTGTTGGTCCCGGTGAAAAACCCATGAAATGCGGAAAAAAATCATGTAATGCATATAAAACAGGGGTGAAGGAATGGTGATTCCAAATTTTTGCTTTTAAATCTATGTGATGTGTTTTGCTTATAATCAAATGTATATGACAAGTAAAAACATAAAGCAATAAAGAGCACATCAAAGTATAGTGGTTCGGAGACTCAAGCTCCTACATCCACTCTCCCTGTTCCTAGGGAAATTCCTTCATACTTCTCCTAAAGCTTTCAGGCTGACTCACTGCAGCTTACTAACTTTTCTACCTTGAGTTTTCTGGCTGACTCACTGCAGCTTACTAACTCAACACACACAAGTTTTCAGACTACCACAAGTAGCTTACTAACTTCTCCTCTAGAGCTTTCTGGCTGAACTCAACTGCAGCTTACTAACTCTTTACAACTCCAACAATCATACACAAACTACCTAACAATAGGGTTTGGGTTTGGTTGGTGTCTCCAACTAGGTTGAAATTTTCCCTTACAATGGTTTAACCTTTATGCTAAGGTTGGGAAAATCTCTCTAAGCTTAGGATATATCGTGGCTTGCTTAGATTGGGTTTTAGAACACTCATGGATGTATTTGTATATCTACAGACTTGTGTTCTATGGTGGGAATGCTTAAGTATATGTCTTCTTGGCTCTGTAGAATGATGAAAGACCTTGTATTTATAGTGTGGATTTGAATGTTACCGTTGGAGAGAATCACATTCAAATCCATACTATTCTGTAAGTTCTGCAGCTTTTTCAGGCTGGTTGTCTTCCTCTCATTGGTCCACGTCAGCTGAATCTATCGGCTATATTCTTCAGGATCATTCTGAGTCCCTCAGGATTCTTCTGAGTCTTCAGGATTCTTCTGAGTCTCAGGATACTTTTACTCAGGTTTCTTGATTCAGCAGACTTCTCTTCAGCGGACCTTATCTGATCAGGTATACTGACACTCAGGCTGACTGAGTTCAGTTCTTCTGACTTCAGACATCCTGACCCTCAGGTTACTTTTACTCACTGACCCTCAGGTCACTTGACTCAGGCTATCTGATTTCTTCTTGCCTGATCCGATCAGCTCGCCTGATCAGATCAGCACATCTTCAGGTCAACATATCAGGATAGCATCAGGTCAGCTGCATCAGGTAATTAGCACATCTGATCTCAATCACGTCTGATCTCGACCAGTCTCATCTGCTCCTCTTCTGATCAGCAACCTCCTCTTCTGATCTTCTGGTCAGTTTCGTTCTGATCAGCTTTTCTGCTCTTCTGATCACCAGATCAGCTCATCTGTTCTTCTAGTCATCTGATCAGGTATGTTCTGATCATCTGATCTTCTGATCTCAAGTCCATCTGATCAGGTAACTTCTGATTCTTCTGATCAGCTGGCTTAGCTTTTCTTTTCTTCTGATTTTGCTCAGCTCATCAGTTTACTCCGGAACTCATCATACTCATCTGATCTTGATCAGCCTCGTCTGTGGTCTCGTCTGATCTCAATCATCTTCTTTTGATTTCGTGAGTTCCCCCTCAACTTGTTCTCTCGTTCCCCCTCAACTTGTTATCTGTAAATTAGCTTGAATAACACAAGTTGATAATGTTTTGGCATAATTCATCAAAACTAAAATATCCCAACAAGTTCAGTCTGAAAGCTTGAGGTAGTAGTAGAAGTGAGTTAAGAAATTTCTCTGAGGATCAGAGAGAATGGACATAGGAGCTTTGCCTCTGAACCACTATAATTTGCTGTGTTATTTTCTTTTTTGCTTTGCATTATAACTGTGGCATATTTTCACTGGAAGCATACTGAGTTTTCTGATATTCAGTTGGAATCAATCCACTGAGTTTGCATTAAACTTATCACAACCTTAACCACTGATTTACTAAGTATAAAAGGATTTTCAGCAAAGTAAAACGAGTATAAACCTAGGGCCTACACATTCCGCACACTAGATAAGCTAGTATAGATAGTTGTTAAACTGACCTAACTCATCTGAGTAGTCAGTAAGATAGTTATCTACTCCAAGCTTATTTGGACTCTGTTTTAAATCTCAGATAAGTTGGGCTAATTTGAAGCTACTGAAAGTCGCTCAGGGTTATTGTCTCAGTAGACTTTGACTCAGGGAAATTTGTGCTTCTCAGGGTTATTTCCCAGGACAACATGACCCACTGATTTCAGTTTTGTGAAAAAATTTGAAAAATAACTGAACACGTGTATTCCCCCCCATACACGTGTAAGACTCGTTTACACTGGGACCAACACAAACCATTAATGATGAAGAGAGTGAGATCATCGTTGTGAACAGGTTGGTCTATCAATGCTAGTTCATCCCCTTTTGCCTTGATGTAGTGCATAAATTTCGAGATGGATCGAGATCCAATCTATTCACGAGCGAGATCAGTCTTTAACTGATTGACACGAGCACGAGACATGCTGGCAAACATTCAAATGAGAGTTGCCCAGCCGACATCAGCACTCTTGCAGGTTGACACCATGGGAAGAATGTTCGGCGACATGGAAGCAAAGATCGCTGCAAGAATCAATTGATCTTGTTGGAACCAATGAGGGTACGCCAGATTTTTTCGGCACGACATGGTTTAGAACCATCAATGTGTCCCATAAGGTTGAATCCATTGAGGATCGCAAGAAAATTCGCACGCTATGATGTGTAGTTGGATGAGGTTAGTTTCACCGAGATGTGGTGGTGGGCAGAGATGGTGATAACGGAAGGGTTGGATGGTGGAGTCGTCGTGTTGGTGTCGTTATGTGTGGCAGTAGACGTGGACGAAGCATCAGAGGCTGACATAATGGCAGATCAAAGAGAATGAATCTGCAAAAAAGAAATGACGGCGGTGTAGAGTTTCTAAGGTTTCTTGTGAGAGAGGGACTCGATTGATACCATATAAGATATTGAAAATACAATATTTTCTTAATGATATTCTATGAGAATTACAGGGGTATATATACATGGTGATTGGCTTAGAGGTTATGCTAATCTCAGTAAATAAGAAATGATACAACAAAACAAATCAAGGAGTAAATCAAGGATGATTACAAATCGGATCTTCTATTTATTTATCTCTATATATATATGAACGCGAACAAGATATTTTGGACGTGAGATGAGGTTGATGTTATAATGTTCAAAAAAAATAAGTTGTAGAAGGTTTACAGGCTGAATTATATTTATATTCGTATTGTGTTTGGTTAAATAAGGGTGGTCGTGACATAATTTTAGACTGATACATTGCTAGAGATATTTTCTAGTTCGAACCATAAAAAAAAACCCTAAACACAACCTGTTAAGAAGTTTGTAGACAAGATTATAAGTTGGTTGTTTCTAGTTTATATTCTAGGATAAAGTGAGATCGATATAAAAATCTAATTGTATTGTGTGCTTAACACAGGAAACTAAGGTGTTTGATAGTTGATCCCCCTGTTGATAAGGAAAGGTGGATGTAGGAGCAGTTCTCCGAACCACTATAAATATTTGTGTTGTTTACTTCTTTGAATAACATTCATATTTATCAGCATACTAAACAACATGCATAACTTAAGCAAATCAAAATAGATTTCAAGTCTACTGTCAAATCAATCGGATCCTTTATCTGTTGATCTTGGCAAAACTTAAGTAGTTTGTAAAAGGTTTTCATACGGGTTAAAACTACCTTCCGCACATCAGCTAGACTGATAGACGTCCAATTGATAAGCTTACGAGCTGTCAGCAGGTTGGATATCAGGCCAGACTGATTACACTCAACACTCTACAAAACTTATGTTTTCTTACACGTTATTCACGAAAAAGTTTAAAAGTCTATTCACCCCCCCTCTAGACTTTTCACTCACGAAACCCCATTCGGGACCTACATCATCTTTGGGTTAAATTCGATGATATGTCTTTTGATGATGATTAACGTCTAATTTTGGATTGTTTATGCATAAATGTGGGACAATTTGTGCAAGAAGTTGAGTTGGATAAGTTAAGATGATGTTATTGCACTTTTGGTCCCATGTGACACCACCTCTTTCGAAATGGTCTATACGTTTGTAAATGTGGTCCCACAACTTTTTTTTTCGTTGCACCTTAATTGAGATCATATCTACTGAAAAAATTAATTAAAGTCTGACGGTGTGACCATTTATGAAAGAAAAAAGAATATTTGACCAAGTTCAAAATGTTTGGGATCATTTTAAAAATGGTGTGCATTTAAAGACAAAAATTTGTATAGACTTGGTTCATGCTATGAATCTTATTTTTAATTCATGACATTTGACCCTACCCATGGTATAATACGGGTCGAGTGTAGTAGTTTAGAAAAATGTATTGGAAATGAGTGAAATGGGTCAAATAATCAAAGTTCATAGCATAGACCTGGTTCATGGGAGACCAACTCGCATTTAAAATGTTTGGGGCAAATTTGAAGTAGTGTACTTGTATTATATGAAACCAAAAGTGTAATAATTGTTTGTTATTTAGTATGTTACTATCATAAGTGAAATTAGAGGAAATATATAAAAATGTCAATTTCTTAAAAATGTTATTTTTTCCCATTTGTGTGGACTATTCTACTCCTAATTTCCACTCTTTATTTTATTTTTTCATTTCACACCCACTTTTTCAATTCCTATTACTTTGTATATTTTCAGAAAAAATTATGGATTTAAAAAATGAGTTCTCCAATCTCTCTCCAAAACCAAGAGCCCCTCTCCCCTCGACGGCGGCGGCACCGCCTACGCCTTCTCAGTGCTAAAGGCTCCAAATCTTCCATAGATCTTTTTTTTTTTGCCTTTGAATATTTGCTAATATTGTGGTTGCTCGGTGAAAGTTATATGATTTTTTGTCAGAATATGGTTCATATCTAGGATTCCAACTGTTTTCCAACTAATTTCTAACCGGATTCCAACCTTACTCCAACCTAGATGAAGGCGAGAAAAATAGAACAACAACAAATGGAGATGGAAACACAAAGCAAGGACATATTTGAGGAGGGAGGAGGGGGAATAAGTGAGGAAATGAGAATCAAGATGAGAGATTGGTGGGAAGGAATGTGAATGGTAATAAGTGAGTAAGCGTAGAAGCAGGGGCGGAGCTGTTTGGGGGCCAAGGGGGTCAGTGGCCCCTGGCCCTCCTAGCTCCACTTGAAAAAATTATTTATTGTTAACTTGATGAGGTTAAAGTTTTTAGCTAATTTTAAAGTGTGCGTTCTTTTCCTATATAAATTTTCTTGGACAAAAACTCATATCAGACTGTATCATATGTGAGACGGGGTACAATTTAACACAAATCAACATTTATCTTTTCAACATGTTAAAGCGATAATGCTCAAATTATGCTCCGTCTTATCGTGAGGACGTCTCATGCAAGTGTGCCTCATTTTCTATTATATAAAAAATTGAAAAAAATTACTAAAAAGTATTATTTTACAAAAGGTATTATTATTAAGTGCTATCATTTTTTAACATTAGTCTAAAGTGCAAAATTGGATTGTTATACCATCTCACTCCATTTTCTTCATTATCAGCCGCCCACCCCATTTTATTCGTTTCAGAAACTCTTTCACCCAACTCCAAAATTTCTCTCCGCTCTCTCCAAGCCTCCCGACCCAAGCCACCATCTTCGCCGCCCCAGGCCGCAAACAAATTTCAATGGCCAAAATGGATGAAAAAAGGATCTGGGTTGAAGAGCTCTCATTGCCGATATTCTCAAATAGCCGGAGTAGATGGGTTCGTCGGCAAGGAAGCGGTAGGGGGTGCGACTCGTTTCTGGGTTCAAGCCACCACCATTTTCATATCTGTAACTCAATCGAAGGGGATAAACCACCAACGTGTGCAGATCTGGGTTTGAGCGGCTAGGGGGGTGTTTGGGGTTTGAGCGGCTGGGTGTTTTTGGGCCACGACGCGGGGGAGTTCTTTCTGGCCGCGGTGTCTGCGAGGTGCGATCTGGATTTGAGCAGCCGATTTTTCGATGGGGATGGTGGTGCGAAATTAAGAGTGGGGCGGCGGCGGCGGATCTGTCCCCAATCGCGGTGTCTGCGAAGCGGATCTGAGTTTTTTGTGTGTGTGGGTGTGCGCACGACGACGCGTCCGGAGTGTTAATTATTAAGTGTTGGTGGTGTTCGACGTTTTCGCTGGCTGCACATTTATAGGATGCGTATTTGCGTTTTTGTTTCCCCATGGATTCCTCTCTTCAATTCAGCCTACCTAAATTCGCACCACTTCGAATTCAAACATTGAGGTGCCCTTTTTTTTTAGTTTTGTTTTATTTTCTTTAAAAATTATTTTCTGCCATTGATTTGAATGGAGCATATATGTTTCAGCTAAATTGTTATACTATGTGCATTACACGTTTCTTTTGCGCCGATGCAATGTTCTTTAGATATTGATTATGGATGCGGTAAATTTAATTAAAAAGGGAACCCGACTAATAAGTACAATTGAGGCCCATACACTTACAACTAGGTACATCCTCAAACTTTTTTTACTACCAACTACAAAGTGTCACTTGAGTTGTCTAAATTGCCCTTAATATGTCTTTTTCGTCTTCAGCCTACTGACACACTTGCATCACCACTTTTTTCATTCCTACAAACATGTGCCTCAAAAGGTAAAAAAATATTAATTATATAAATGGTAAATAGTTTAATTACTGACACATTTACATCATCACTTTTTCCTTCATCTTTTAAATTAATTATTTTGCATCAGACATGAATACTAAATTGAGCCCATTTTTCGAGCGGTTTTTTTGGGCCTTTTTTCTTTTATTTTTTTTTTAATTTCAAGCCGTTGTATTTTTTTAACCGAAAAAACACACAAAAAAAAATAGCATATCTAAAAAAATGTCCATCTTTCCTTTTTCCAGATTTTTTTATTTGTTTTGAACACTTATTTTATCAGTTAATTCATCTTTCGAGTTTTACCTTCCACGGACCCAAAAATATATAATGCATAAGCGATAAAATAAAATGCATAATCGACAAAATAAATGCACTAACCTGATATATATTGCATAATAAAAAATGTCCGTCTTTCCTTTTTCCAGATTTTTTTTATTTGTTTTGAACATTTATTTTATCAGTTAATTCATCTTTCGAGTTTTACCTTCTACGGACCCAAAAATATATAATGCATAAGCGATAAAAAAAAATGCATAATCGAAAAAATAAATGCACTAACCTGATATATATTGCATAAAACTACAATATATTGCATAAATACCTATAAAAATGCATTGTTCACAATAAAAATGTATATGAATATACACCGAAAAATGCATTGTTCAAAAATAAAAATACATTTGTTCATATAAAAATATAAAAAATACACATTGTTCAAATATAAAAATCTACAAAATTACACAAAAAAAATATCTTCATAAAAATCAATTCATATCATCACGTGTCTTCATCCATTGAGATATAGATCTACAAAATCAAATTTGTGTAAAACCAAGCAACAAAATCCCAAAAATAAATCCATAAAAAGATGCAGTAATTTAAAAAATAGATTCAATCTGTATAAACTGCAATTAAATAACAAGAAATCCCCAAATTTAGATCCACAAAAATCACCATATTTGCAAGTGTGGAAAAGATAAATCTAAAACAAATCTTGAAGCAAATAAGGATATTGTGAAGTTTGCCCACCGTCTTGCAAGTTTGCCCATCCGTCTTCTACAAAATATGTATAAACTGCAACCACCACCGTCGCCCAACGCCACTACAACCACCCACCGTCGCCCAACACCACTGCAACCACCCACCACTGGTCAAAATCACATGCCGCCACCCACCGTCTTCTTCATCACCCAAAAAACTCATCCGCTCATAACAAAATTCGTCGCGGGTCAGATCCTTCTTCATATTTGTTGTTGTCGCTTTTACCTTTCCCTTCTTTTTCTTTCTCTTTATGTAGCCCTAATTTTTTTTTTTTTTGTACAGAAACATTTTAGAGAGAGAAAAGAGAATTTGAAATGAGATGAGAATTGATTTGGACGGTCAATTTATTTGGGTAAGGGTCCGATTGGTAGGCCCTTATAGGGGTTAAAAGGGCCTACCCACTATTTTAGCTGGCTGATTGGTACACCATATAATTAATAAGTCAAGGCAGACTTTTTATCTACAGTAATCCAATTATTATTATGTGATGAATCACTATTCACTTCAATGTAAATAATACCACCTCGGAGGTGGTATTATTTTAGAGGGACTTCTACAATAACATTTATTCCAATTTTACCCTTAATTCTTCCTTCATCCCTTCATCTTCCTTCTCCCCTGAAAAATTCTTCCCTCATCTTCACCATGGCCGCCGACGCCGTCCCATGACCGCCTTCCCCAAACACCGCCGGCACCATGGCCGCCGACGCCTCGTTCCCCAATGGTCGCCGCCTTCATCTTCCCTTCCCCCATGGCCGTCGACGCCTTCCCCCATGGCCGTCGACGACTTCCCCCTTCATCTTCCCTTCCCCCATGGCCGCCTTCATCTTCCCTTCCCCCATGGCCGTCGACGCCTTCCCCCATGGCCGCCGACGCCTTCATATTCTTCAATTTATTAAATCGGATTCTTCAATTTTTTTTCTTCAATTTGGGGAGCGGGGGGGAATTTTTCCGTGATATTTTTCGTGGGGTGTATTCTTCAATTTTTTCTGTAATTTGGGGTTGTTTCCATTGATTTGATGATTCAATATGTTGAAGAAGATGAGGACAAAGTAGTAATTTGTTAATGTATTCAATTTTTTTATTTTATTTTATTTCCTTTTAATACATCCTACCAATCAACTTACAATATTTTACATCCACTTTTTAATGTTGACTACCAATCAGTTTTGTAGGAGTTCATCTCATTAAATTAGTCTAGACATTAATATTGTAGGAATTTCCATCATGGCTACCAATCGGGCCCTAAATGGGAATTGATTTGGACGGTGAATTTTGTTTTTTTGTGGGGCAAGGGTTATAATGGCTTTTTACACCTATATTTGTAGTGGGTAGTTATTAAGAAAAGTAATTGTAGTGGGTAGTTAGTTAGTGTCTTAGGGTTGTACCCCATAGTAATTTTCCCATTTAATTGCTCTACTTTGTAGTATTTACTACTTATTGTCTTGTGATTTTGGTTTTTACTACGGGTGGAAGTTGACTTTCTCTGCTTTGGCTTGGTTTCATCTATATGTTTCGATAGTGCCTCGAGACATCAGATTTGGGTTTTTAATTATTTTGCAGTTAGGATTTGTTAATTTTTTTATATTGATTTTTTGATTTTGTTGCAGATTGTTGGACTTTGTATTTGCATATTTGTTGCAAATTTTTTATTTTTGCACTATAATTTATTTTTGAAATTTTGAATTGTTGCAGATGATATTTTCTAGTTGATTTTGTTGCAGATAATTTTTTTGGCCGGTCATGGGTGCAAGAGAAGGAGAGAGAAATATAATTTTCCAGTTTGAATAATTATTGATGTAATTCTTAGATCTTGCTTAATTTTTTATTGATGTAAATTTCAGATTCTATTAGCACAAATTTGGTTAAGTTCAATTTTTTTTTTTATGGGAGTGTAGAATTTTTTGTGAGTGTATAGAAATTTTTATGGGTGTGCATGATTAGTTTTCTACAGTGTGCAGAATTTTTTAGGGGTATGCATTATTTTTTTATAAGTGTGCAGAATTTTTTACGGGAGTGCGAAATTTTAAATAAAATAATAGATGATTAAATAAATATTGGGTGTGCAAAAATTTTTATGGGTGTATAGAATTTTTAAATAAAAAGACATATGATTAAAAAATTAGGTGTGCAGAATTTTTTATGGGTGTGCAAAAAATTTTATGGGTGTGCAGATTCTTTTTTTACGGGTGTGTATAATTTTTAAATAAAATGACAGATGATTAAAAAAAAAATTGGATGTGTGTAGATTTTTTTTACTTATATTAAAAAAATTAATTAAATAAAATTAGAGTTAATTAAAAAATTAGTAAAATTTTAAATTTGAAATATACAAATTTTTTTATTAATATTTTATTTCTAAAAAAATTCATTAAATAAAAAGACAATAAATAAAAATTTTAGTAAAATTTAAAAATCCAAATCTTACAAATTATTTTATATATAAGGGCAATTTAGATATTTTGGTCCAATTTTAGCGCCTTAGAGTAAGGATTAAAAAATAGTGAATCTTAGAGTAAAAATGTTTTATAAATGACACCTAATAGTAATTGCCCCTAAAAAATTCACATTTAATTACATTTTATTATAAATTGGACCCTAGGCTAAATTTCTAGTTCCGGGTAAAAGGGTCATAAAAAGTAAAATATAGAGATTAAATTTTTTGTAGCCCAATAACTTTGGGTCGATTTGAAATTAGCCCCGTACGTATCAGATTATAATATTTTCCCTGTATGTTTCCACTATTTTTTATTTTATTTTCAAAACCGATCAAATGGGTTGATTCGATCCAGAAATCTTTTCGTGTCATTTAATTTTTCATTCTTCTTTATTTTGGTATGTGTATTTTCTATTTTCATTATATATTTGTTTTTAATCAATAATTTGAATAGGTTTCTGGGTAGGATCGGTTTCTGGGTCGGGTCGGGTCAAGTCAAACGAGTCAAGTTCAGGTCAATTTTTTTTTATTAATTAATACAGGCGGGTTTGGTTTAGGATTATAACCGACCCGATTCTAACTCTTTTCATTCAAATTCTTCATCCCCTTTCCCCAAAATCGAATATTTTACTTCTTCACCTTCATCTAATTGCCAGGAAACATGAAATAAAATCTTTAAATTCGGCCTTGTTTGAATTCTGCGAGAGCGTACAACGTTGCAGAGGGTGATTAGAAGGGTTTCATTCTAGGGTTTATCAAAATCTTGAAATATGAAAGTAGAAATGAGTTCGTTGGCGTTTATGAATGATGGAGTTTTATCAAATTCTCACATGGGTCTTCAATGGGGCCTTCAAGATTGCAGCTTATATCCGGGTGGTGGCTTGTTTGCCTCTGTGCAAATGGGGTACAACGAAAATGGGGGCCTCAAATTACCATATGCGGATTTGCTTGTGAAGTATGTCACATTGCCTGAGGGGTTTAAGAATTTTGGTAATGCAGAGGGGGAAAATGGTTTGATTAGTAAGAAGAAAAAGGTGGGCTTAAACTTAAGATTAAGATCTCTAATCCTTCATTAAGAAGGCTGGTTAGCGGTGGAATTGCAGGGGCTGTTTCAAGAACTGCAGTTGCTCCGTTGGAGACGATTAGGACTCATTTGATGGTGGGAAACAGTGGGTACACCGGGTCGTCCAGCACTTCGTCCGCCATTCTCGCCCACTTTTCCATGTCCCCCGCTCTCAGATTCTTCGACACCCATTTCAAATAGGCCGACGGGAGGGTTCCAAACATTTTCCCTTTGTATTTCCCGAAATCAACGAATTTGTCTCTCGCCAGAGTACCTGGATCTCGGAAAGCGGCGGCGGTGGAGACGATGGTGGATCTGGTCGATTCGCAGACCGATTCCCCCTTCTTAATCAACGCCTATCCATTTTTCGCTTACAAGGACAATCCCGACCAGATCTCCCTCAATTACTCGCTTTTTCAGTTCAAATGTGTTGTGTTAATTTGCAGGAATGAGTATTATTGATTTTACAAGAGAGAATCTGAAGAGCTAGAATACGAACAGTTGTAAAATCTGGACACGATTTCGGGTCGGTTATAACCCTTAACCCGACCTGCCTGTATTAATTAATTAAAAAAATTGACCTGAACTTGACCCGTTTGACTTGACCTTGCCCGATCTAGAAACCAAACCGACCCAGAAACCTATTCAAATTATTGATTAAAAATAAATATATAATAAAAATAGGAAATAGACACGTGACGGATAAAAAATAAAGGAGAATGAAAAATTAAATGTCACGTAGGCATTTACCGGTTGACCAACTGGGTTGACCGATTTTGAGGGCTAAAATAAAAAATAGTGAAAACATACATAAAAAATATTATAATCTGATACGTACAGGGCTAATATCAAATCGACATAAAGTTACTGAGCTATAAAAACTTTAATCCCTAAAATATAACAATTTTAGAATTGGGCAAAAAAAGATAATAGACACTTGAAATTGAGCAAAAAAATTCATATTTTCCGTAAAATTATTATTTAATATTCAAGCCGCCAAAAACAGATCGAAACTCAATTTTCAAAATCGTATGAACAATTTTACTTGAGGAATCATGGTTTAGAATTGGTATTTAGAAATTAATCGAACCGTACAATGCAATTTTAATTTTGTTTTTTAATAAACTACAAAAATGATCACAACTAGCGTGTTGAACACAACTCTAAACTCAATTTTCATCAGTGTTGATGTAATCGGAAGAAAAGAAAATAGAAATAGATCTAGAACGGTGGAACCAAATATTGTAGTCATATATATAAATGATTTTGTATTGGAATTAGGGAAAAGACATTAGATATTAAGCACAATTAATCTTCTTCTATTCTTTCACATCACATGCACGGTTGGCCAACAGTTGCTAATTAATAGCGCATCAATAACAAAATACAATGAAGCTGCAATAAGCGGCGGCCACGAGGGGACATAATTAGAGATGGGCAAGGTCACCGCCGCGCCGGAGTAGTTATTGTACGGATAATAAAAAGGGGAGGGTGGTGCGTAATATTGGCTGCCGCCGCCGCAGCATACAACCGGTGCAGCAGGAGGGCATGGTGGCGGTGGGACGGCGCCTGACTCGTATGCTGGCGGCGGAGTACTGTGGCAATTAGGGTACTGGCAAATGGTGCAGTTGTCACATGCTGCAGGAGAAGGAGGAGGTGTAATTATACTGCCGCCATCCCCGCCATAATTAGTATTGCTCTCTTCTTCTGATATTGCACAATTAATCAAAATCAACAAAAAGACCAGGCCAGTGCGAGACATGCTTTTCTAATATATATTCCTTTTTCTTTCTTTCCAGGGCTAGGCCTAGACTCAAGTGTGGAGTATATATCCTATATTTTTATATTCTCAAAATAAGAATGATATGAAACGTGGAAACCAAAACATGATGTACGTGGCACTTAAGACGATTGATATGGTTTGACTTATTTGCATGGGTTTCAAGAAATTAAATAATATATGTAGGATCAATACTAGAATGAACAAGTTGATGAGAACTAATAAGATGGTGGATGGTGGATGGTGCATCATCTATTTTGGGCATTTTGTGACAGGGTTTATGTCACTCTAAATTCTAAAATTCTGAAAAGGTCACAACGCACCGATATACATACACGCGTTTGCAGGGACCTATATCCATCTGCATCCCCAATTTGGCATTTATATTCATCTGCATGCTTCCGTATTTTATTACTCCAAGAATTGGGAAAAAAAAGGCTTTATATGGAATATCCACACTCTTTTTTCTCCTATATTTGCAAAATATATTTTTTGAGAAAACGCTCATTTTCTGCTCATTCTCATTAAAAAAAATTAATTAATTAAGTTTTTTAATTTAATATTTTGGGGGTTAATTGCATTTTTGGTCCCATGTGAATTGACTGAATTCAAAATGGTCATTTTTTCGACAAATTTGATCCCATAAGATTTTTGGGGGGTTAATTGCAAAAGTGGTCCCATGTGAATTTTGTGTTTGCAGTTTTAGTGCCACATTTTTTTTTGTCCTTTTCTTTGCAGAAATGGTCCCAACCGTTAAGTTTCTAACTGTTTCCGTTACTTTTTGAATTAATACAAAAAAAAATTAATTTATATAATAAAATAAAATTTTAAATTAAAAATTAATTGTCAAGTTATATAGTGAATTTAAATATGATTACAAACACAATAAATAATTTTTAAACTAAATAATTTATTTAAAATTTGAATTGAATATTAAAAAGAAATATAAAATTTGTATGTAAATACAAATAATATTTTTTCCAAATCAATTTACAATTAATCTATCAAATATAAATAGAAAAAAATTATGTATAAATTTTAAGAAATCAATGTAAATGATAATTTATGCCTAATCTACAAAATTAAAAAATATATATATAATATGTATATAATTTAAGAAAAATCAAACTAAATAATAAGTTATGTATAATCTAAAATTTTAAAATATTTGTATAGAATCTTTATATAATTCTAAAAATAAAATAAACAATAATTTAAGTAAAACTTAAAAGATAAAATGTGTATATATTTAGAATTTGTATATAATTGTAAATAAAAAAAATATTTTTTTTCAACTGAATAAAAGATTATGTAAATTTTGAAAAAGAAATATGTTATAATGCAAATAATATTTTAAACCAAATAAAATTTATATAAAATATAAAAATAATTAAAAATTATATATATAATTTGAATATAATTCTTATAATTAAAATATATACCAAGTTAAATAATAATTTATATAATAATCTGAATAATTAAAAAATAATTATTGTCAAACCAAATAATAATTTATATAAAATTTTAAAATTTTAAAAAATATATATAATTTGGATATAATTTGAAGATACAAACAAATGTAAAATTTGACAAATTTAAAAAATATACTAAATATAAATATAAAAATGAAACTTATATTTTGTTGCAAGTCGTTTTACGTGGAAAGTGTGATATGGCGTTTGTATGTAACAACTTACAAACAAAATTACAACGTGTACAACATTATATTAAATAACCAAGAATTGTTGACCCAGTTCGTCATAAATGACTACCTCTAGGGGCATACCAAACCAGGATTATGTTATTGATGACTTGGGGAATTGCGTCGAGCACAATTTACTATCGTTGAATACAATGGTTATTTGGGAGGGTGAGATCATGTTAGGGTCATCTTGAGGAATTTTTTATCAACCTCTTTTTCGCTCTTTTTGGACCTATTTATAGTACTTTAGATGAGCTGGTGGTGTCCTAGCTAGCTCGAGCTGGCGATTTCGTACCATGCAAGAACTTATGTGGAACCGCCACGTTTTCTAGCTTACCTCCCTAGTCGACATCTATATTTACTTGCTTATGAAGTATCTTACTTGTCACCTCATTGGAATGAATCGACCAGGTGGTTGCCTAGGTGCTTGTCATCATGTAGTTGTTTCTGACAGACCCTTCTGTTTGCTACAAGCAACATATCCGATACTTGCTCGCCCTAAAGGGGCGAGCATGTTTTCCTCCACACTAAACCCTGCTCGACCACTTGTGCTCATCTCTATCTACCCTGAATGGTTTCAGGGATAACTCTGGATGAGCACCCCAATTGTTCATAGTGCTCGCTAGACGGGCGAGCATGAATAAAGCCGTTGTAACGACCACGGCCTCCTGGCATATACCTATTTGGCGGTCAAATGGTAGTAAGATTGGCTTATTGGTACACGTGTCCGTCTGATGTGTAAGGCCTAATATGGGGCCCATTACCGATCACAACAATACCCCCCATCCGGGTCGCTTTATTTTCTTAAAGGGGGCCAGGATGTAAAATGCCAAGAGCTGGAAGTCCCAAAAATTGCCTTGAATCCCGTGGGGTGTGTCTCTAGGTTAATCTTCTTTTTTGTTTAATCCGAAGAGTTGTGTCAGACACGAATTACAATGTCTGCGTAATCATATGCTTTCCAGATTTTCAAAATTTTGAAAATAAAAAAATCTTTGAAACCAATTTATAAGTGGATCTGACCGCCTCATTTCCCCTTCTTTCATTCGGCCTACTCTTTGATTTTTTCTCTTTCTAAGAATTCCGTCAAGATCCACTTTGATCAACATCCAACTTTCTCATGTAATTTATTTGAATATTCTCCAACCCTCATTATGTCTTCTTGTTCGATTTCACTTGATTCTTCGCTTGGCTCCGATGAGTCGGATCATCATGGGTCGGCTTTTTCATCTCGTCGCACAATTATCCGGGACGGACCCGATTTTTCAAGGGCATCGCCTCGAGATGGGGGTCTCATTGGAGTATTCGGCAACCATTCGCCGTACTTTCCTCTGATTCAGAGGAGGCTATTAATGAATTGGACCAAGAACTAGCCCAACCTACTTTTTTAGAAGACTCCGATGATGAGGCTCCCCAATCACAGAGAACCGTTGGGACAACAGGTGATCACGAACTTCCAACTGGCCGACCATCCAGTCCAATCTATGATGACTATAGTGCTCGCTATAATTTCGAATGGCCCGAGCAGCCACATCAAGTTGGGGTTGAAAACAATTTTCCCGCGAGCCAAATTCCTAGTGTGGTCGATAGGGACATGCTCGACCAATTGTACCAGAATTATGAGACTCCAAAGGATGTGTTTTTCTAGGTGCCTAGTCCTGATGAACGAGTCGATCAGCCTCCCACAGGGTGTGTGGCTGTTAATGTGGATATCATGGAGGCGGGCCTTCGGTTTCCACTCCATCCGGCCATTACACGTTTGCTTGTGGAATGGTTGGCCATCACACAGTTGATGTCGAATGGTTGGCATATGATCCTGAGCTTTCTAACTTTGTTCGGCAAGACAAAACCCGTGTACTACCCTACGGCTTTCGAGCTCACCCGCTTGGTTCACTTGACCCGACCTAGAGGCGAGCATGGGTGGGTGTATATGCAGGCAAATTCTAAAAGTAAAATCGTTGAGGATGTGCCGAACAAGATTAAAGGCTGGAAAAATAAGTTCTGGTTTGTTGGGGGTGATTAGAGAAGCCTGGCTTCAGGGAGTAAGCCTAGTGCTCGCTTAGACATCCCTACGGATTTTGGAATTTGTCGGAGTAAGTATTTTTTTTTTTCTCAATTCAATGAACTGATTTTAACGTTTTTCTTCTGTTTCAGGGATCCCAGCTGCAACTAATAGGGATACACAAGATAGATTTTTCAGTAGTATCTGGCAAATTGAGATCGAAACTCGCTCGGAACATTCGGTGAAGACTCTGAACAACGCTGAGCAAAGAAGAAAAGGTGGTTTGTACGTGTCTCCTCATCATCTTGTTGCTCTTAATCCCGCTGTTAAATTTCCTCATTCTGTGATATCAAATTACTTTTCTAAATATGGCTTTTGATGACTTCTATTACTTTTGATAGCTCTTCCCGCTGTTACCATTGCTGTTAGCACGGCCGAACATATCGAAATGGCCCGAACCAAGAGACCTAACGAGCTAGCATGGATTCAAGCCGAGAGGGATGCCCAACGAGCCAATCGAGGAGAGGCGAGCAGGCAGAAAAAGGCAAACCGACCTGGCGAGCCCGGATCGGGCGAGTCGAGGTGGCAAAAAAGAACAGATCGTCCTGCCGAGCACGGATCGAGCGACCAAGCTCCCTCACTCATATAAGAGATCCAGAGGGCTACTTGTCGAACATACTCCTGTAGCTCCACCGATCACTCATATTGCTATGGAGGCGACCCCCACCGTTGAAATGACCAGAATAACTCCTTTGGTAATTTCCTCGATCACACATATTGCAGAAATGGAGGCAGGCGGATCTACTCCACCTCCTGCAGGACCCAGAACCTGGGCTCCTTCAAGCTCCCAAATCTGCTCTCCCGAGGATACGTCATTTCTGGGATAGGAGCCAGCTCGGGTGAATAGGTATATCTGCTCGCTTGTTGGCGTATCTCTTTGCTCCGTCCATTTTGGTCGCTCAAATTACCTAATTACTTCAACTTGTAGGTTGAGCAGATTATCACCTCTGATGCCAAAATTAAAGAACTATTTCTGCTCCCCCACTGTTCGCAACATTCCTAGCCTTCCTGAGCATGTTCAGAAAGCGTGCGAAACTCCCATTCGAGCATGGACGACCGAGCTTGAAGAGGCAACCCATGGTGCAACAACTTTGGAAACAATGCGTCTGGGCCTAGTATATCACGTCCAATCTTTGGTCCTTCTGGAGAAAGCTTATGCTGAGACCGCTCAACTTCACACCCAACACTTGAGACTCATCACAAGTTTCCAAGAAAAGGTGGATGAGCTGACCAAAGCCCAAGTTGAAACAAAGTTGGCTCAAGAAAAAGTTCACTCAGCCCAGGCAGATGCTCGCTTAACTCAGGAAGACGCTCGCCTGGCTAGAGAAGATTTACGTCATGCTCAGGAGGAGTTACATCGTAACCGGGAAGAGGTGATCAATATTAGGAAGGTTCAGGACAAATTAAACATCGAACTTCGAAAGCTCAAATCCGGAATTGAGACAGTAGAGCATGAAAAGGTTTTGCTCGCTCAAAAGCTCCTCACCGCAGAAGAGACCAACACTCGATTGGGTCTTGAAAATTCAAAGTTGCACACCGAGGAGTATGTTGATTCAATCTCCAACTTCTCCTACATATGCGCCTTTGAGGATGCCATCCGTTCTGCGAGACAGTCCCTTCCTGCCGACCAGATCGCCCCACTCAAAATCCATCTTGAGATGTATCTAATCGACAACCCCCCTGATCGCAACCTTCCTATTGCCGACTTGAGTGATCTGTGTGATTTCTCCAACCTTCCTGATGGGATCGAGATTGATGACCCAATAGTAGACGAGGTAAATGGTCCGGATGATGTTGTTAAGGGTTCTACCGATCAACCTCACCTAGCCGAGGATGAAGTTGATCAGGTGCAGGGCGAACAGGGTGGTCCATCTGGTGGCGAGCAGAGCGCACACGCTGGTGAGTCTACTGTCCAGGATGAAGCTGAGGGAGATGCTCCTGATGGAGCCGAGCAGACGAGGCAAGGAGTGCTCGACCAGTCTCTTCCGCCAACCCCAAATGATGAATTCCTTCCTTGAACAGTTTATTGTATTTGTTGTACTTGTTTCTTGAACAATTTCTTCTATTTGGCTGTGGATAGCCTATTTTGCTTATTTTGAACAATATTTGTTTTTGTTTCTTTTATCAGCTTGTGCCTTTTCTCTTCTTGATGAATCGAACTTGATAAGTGTTTATGTCTCAACCTGAATTCTTTGGTTTTTCGATTGTCTTATTTAGTTGCAATCAGATCGGTTGTCTTATTTAGCTGCAACCAGATTGGTTAACTTATGTGTAACCCCCTTTTTCTTTCGTGATCGTCTTATGTTTGCCGCAATCACTATTCTGATCGGGTCGTCTTATTTAGCTGCGCGCATCTGTAAGTACGAATTCTTTCGTCAGGTGAACATAAATCTTTGCTTGTTCGTCTTTGTTCTGGTCATCCGGCTTAGGTGCGACCATTGTAGGCTTGACTGAAGAAACTTAACAAACAAACACTTCACAAAATATTGCTATTCTATTACAACTTTTTAAATTTGGAACAACTTGCTACAATTACACTTGTTTACAAACTTACAGCTTGACTAATGTTCAAGATATCTGTCGTATGTGTTGTCCGGTCTCAATCTTTATTTGAACTAGGGTGAGTATGAGTTGCCGACACCTCGTCCGAGATCGTTGTGTAGAAACGCTCGGAAGAAGTCTACCTTTTCATCTCACCATATATTCTTTAATCGTTGTGCTCAAGACCAGCAACAACAACAGTGTTCGCCTTCATGGGCAAGCTGTGATTATGCGGCCAGCTGTTGTCCTGAGCATATGGCGAGCAATCTTGCTCGCCTAAACCTGGTGCAAGCATAAGCATTTGTTCGTTATCTTTCCTAACATCTGCTCGCACCAACTTCCCCCCTTAACCATGCATCCGATTATCCGGGCCAATCGCGGATGCCTGAGCATCAGCGTCCGCACGCTACCTTGTGAAAGTGTGTCGGCACACAACCTCCAAGGAGGAGATTTTTGGGATGCGGGGGAACCTTGTGATTTACTACTGCGTAAGCAGTGGGGAACGTGAAGTGGCGACCACAACTTTATCGAGCAACTGGGGCCCGTAGCGAGCACCAACATGTGCTCGGAGTGAACACACCCAGTCTGGAAGAAAATACTTCCCCCGATTCGGATTGGCTTTTCCAAATCAAAGCCAAAGTATTTTGCTCCGCAACTGAGATACGGGATTTAAAGCTCGTACAAGAGCAAGCGCCGAGACACATGATTGAGCCAGCAAAATAATTGCTCAACTCGATGTCACGAATTACATCTGGAGGCATACCAAACCAACCAAATTCCAATAAACAAGTTTTTCTTCAGTGTTTTGTAGTAATTTTTTCCCTCTTTCTATTTTTTTCCTTGTCCTTCTTCAGCTATCGACATGCATATTTATACTACTACACTAAGCATGTGCTGGCATGGCTACTTGGTGTTGGCCCTCTCAGATAATAACCTTGAATTGACATCTGCCCCTGCCTTTGCCATTTCTGATTAAAAGAGTGACAAGTACCTCGCTGGGTTGCCATTTACTTTTACCCCGTGTTGACACGTAATTTCAAGCCTCGATAATGTTGAAACAATCCCTTTAGTAGGATTCAAAACTCCGTGTTCTGCATTTTATGCTCGGTCTTTCTGGTCGCCCTGCACGTCCTAAACGAATACTCGCGAGTGGTCGCTCCGTGTCTTGCGATCGCTCTGTGTCTTTGCTCACAAGCGAACACAAGCTTATGTTCTAACTTTTGACCGTCGATCATATTCGCCCTTACTGATAATATTTTTTCAAATTTGATGCATTCCATAAATAAGACAACAGAATTCCATTTAAATCTTCCAAATCATATGCCCAATTTGATAAACGCTTAAACACCCGGAACGGTCCTTCCCAGGCTCGGCCGAACACACCACCTGGTACCCCCGTTGCTCGTCTTAAAATGAGCTCACCAACATTAAAACTGTGAGTTCGAACCCTGGAGTTGTAAAATTTCTCAGACCTTTGCGTCGCATTCTTGAAATCGGCCTCTAATTCATTTTTCCTCCAGTAGATCCGCACTTAAAGCAAGTGCCTGATCGTTGGTGAGTTCGCCAAAACACATAGTCTGGTGGCTCAGAATCTCCACTTCTGCTGGTATAACAACCTCCGCATCAAACGCCAGAGCAAAAGGGGTTTCTGCAGTCTATGTTCTGAAAGTAGTACGATATGCCCATAAAATTTCTAGTAACTCTTCAGCCCAACCTCCCCCCTTGGAATTATCAAGTTTAACCTTGAGGGTATGCTTGATGATTTTATTAACGACTTCGACTTGTCCATTTGACTGAGGATAATACGGAGTAGAATAATGTTTTTTTATTCCCCAACGAGTACAATTCTGTTAGAATTCACTCCCATCAAACTGGTTGCCATTATCCGTCACTAATGATTGAGGAAGCCCAAATCGGCAAATGATATTTTTCTAAACAAAATTCCACATTCTTTGTTCGGTGGCCTTTACAATAGCTTCGGCTTCCGCCCACTTAGTGTAATAATCGACAGCGACCACGACGTACTTTACCCCCGACGTGCCAGTGGGAAAAGGGCCAATTAAGTCGATTCCCCACTTGGTGAACGACCTTGGGCTATATACAGATACTAGGTCCTCAGGTGGGCTATGAATAAGTGGGGGCGTGCACCTGGCAATTGTGGCATGCGCGAGCATAAATGAGTGAATCTTTTTTGAGAATTGGCCAATAATACCCATGTCTAATGGTTTTGTATGCCAAAGCATGTCCTCCTGTATGGTTTCCGCATACCCCCGCATGAATCCGCTAGAAGAACCATGTGACCTTCTTCGGGAGTAAGGCATTTCAATAATGGAAGAGAAAAGCTTCTTTTGTACAAATGCTCGCCTATAATAGTGTACCGAGCAGCTTGTAGTCTGAGGCACATAACTTGCGCTTTACTTTCGGGTAGAGAACCATTTTGCAGGTACTTTAAAATTGGGGTCATCCATGTTTCTTGTTCGAGTACCACATGGGCGACCACAAGTCTTGGCACTGAGGGCGAACAGGTTGTGACAACCACAATGTCTGTTGTGTTCGTCACCCCTTTTGCCGTCGCCAATTGTGCCAGAGCATCAGCAAATGAATTTTCCAAACGAGGTAATTAATCAATGTAGACTTGTTCGAACTGTTCAAACAATTCCTTCGCTAATTGTTGGTACTGCACCATCTGCTCGCCCCGGGCTTCATACTCGACTAGTACTTGGTATACGATTATCTTGGAATCGCTGTAAATCATCAACTTTGGGATTCCCATTGTCATAGCCATATGTAACCCAGCAATCAAAGCTTCATACTCTGTTTCATTATTTGTAGCTGGGAAATCAAAACGAATGGTTGTCGTAAAAGTTTGTCGGGTTGGGTTGATGAGGACCACGCCTGCTCCGGCTCTCGAGCTTGTTGACGAACCATCTACGTACATGTGCCATGGTTGATCAACACCTTTTTCAGGCAATTGTGGATATGTTAATTCAACCATGAAATCGGCCATAGCCTGACCCTTAATTGTTGTACGTGGGGAAAATGTAATGCCAAATTGGCTTAACTCCACCGCCCATTTAAGCAACCTGTCTGATGTGTCTGGTCGGTGGAGAACTTGACGTAATGGAAAAGTGGTTAGCACCTCAACGGAATGATCGAAAAAGTATGGTCGCAGTTTTCGGACACTCATAATGAGAGCATACGCAAGTTTCTCCAATGGAGAGTACCGGAGCTCGGCCTCCTTGAGTACTTGACTTACATAATAAACAGGCAAATGAGTAGCACCCTCTGCTCGAACGAGCACAGCGCTGATCACGTGCTCTGAAGCAACAAGGTACAAGTAAAGTTGCTTGCCTGGGACAGGCTTGGATAACGTTTGAGTATTCACTAGATAGTGTTTTAGTGACTCAAACGCACTTTGGCAATGTTCTGTCCACAAAAATCTCCCTTTCTTTGATGCGTCAAAGAAAGGCTTACATTTATCTCCGGTTCGAGAGATAAACCGATTCACCGAAGCCAAACGTCCAGTTAACTTTTGAACCTCTTTCACATTTCTGGGTGCTTGCATGTCGAGCATAGTTTGAATCTTCGATGGGTTCACCTCAATCCCCCGTTGACTGACCATATGTTAGAGAAATTTTCCCGAATGAACCCCGAAACTGCATTTTTTCGGGTTTAACTTCATGTTATAAGTCTGGAGGATATCAAACGTCTGTGTTAAGTGGGTGAGGTGGTCTTCTTTATGTTCGCTTTTGACCACAATGTCATCGATGTACACCTCAATCATCCGTCCAATGTGCTCGTCGAACATCTTGTTTACCAGCCTTTGATATGTCGCCCCGACATTCTTTAAACCAAATGGCATACGTTTCCAACAATACATGTTTTTCCGCTGCAGAATGAGGTGCTTTCTTTATCGTCGGGATGCATGGGGATTTGATGGTACCCGGCAAATGCATCCATAAACGTCATAAGCTCATGTCCCGCAGTATTGTCTACCAAATAATCGATGTGTGGTACGGGAAAATTGTCTTTAGGGCACGCCTTGTTTAAATCGGTGAAGTCTATGCATAACCTCCAGGTTCCATTTGGTTTTCGGACGAGCACAGGATTTGCTAGCCATTCCGGGCATTTGACTTCCCGGATAAGCTTATTGTCGAGCAGCTTTTTAACCTCAGCATCCAAAGCTGCATATTTCTCCGGACCGAATTTTCTTCGTTTCTGAATTATTGGGACTTGTGTTGGGTTGATATTGAGGTGATGGCATGCATGCTTAGGATCGATGCCCACCATGTCCTCATGTGACCATGCAAACACATCCAAATTTGTTCGAAGATACGATATCATTTCGGTTCGGAGTGGTTATGGGAGTTCTGAACCGATGAAAATTTCTAAGTCTGGTCTAACCGGGTCAGCCATGACGGACTCCAACTGCTCGACAGGTGTTGCTCGTCTTTTCTTCTATTTCCATCTGGGATCTATGTTCGACCCCTGGTACTCCTCCTCGACCTCCATAGGATCGAAACCTATGCGAGGTTCTAAATTTGGCAATTCACGAGCAGACTGTCCATTGGATAGGTCTATATTCATTGGATCCGGAGCTTGTATCGTCGTCCCAAGTTTTATACTCGTTTGGGAAAATATTCTCGCCTGGGGAGGTATGCTCGGCTGAGGTGATGTGTTCGCCTGTGGACTTGAGCCTCCAATTTCCCATTTTTGTTCCATCATGCCGATGATACTTTGTTTTTTTGGCCCGCATGATAACAAACAATCTCGTGCTTTTTTCTGGTCGCCCTTCACGCTGCCCGTCCCTTCTAGTGTTGGAAATTTAACATAATAATAATAAGTCGAACATGCAGCTTTGAATTCCTGAATAAACGGGAGACCTAGAAACCCGTTATAAGTAGACAGAGCATCGACGATTACTAGTCGGATCTCCGGATTACTAGTCGACTCTAACTCAACTCCTAACCTGATCATACCATATGGCCGGGTTACAGATTCCCCGAAACCCATTATGGTATGATCACAAGGTTCGATATATCCACTTAGATCGCCAACTTGCTTCTCCATTTGGTGTAGAGTGTAGATGAACAAAATGTTCGCATATGCCCCGGTGTCTACCAGGAGTCGATGCACCTTCAACCCCAGAACTCGAGTGCTAATGGTTAGAGAATCATTGTGGGGGGTGATGATACCGTCGAGATCGTCATCTGAGAACATAATTTGGTGAGATGGTGGTATACCAGCTGACGTGCTCGCTACATTCACCTGATGTATGCTTTGCATGGCGCGTATTTCCATCTTTTTCTGTCTGTTCGACAATGTCGGAACCTGATAGCATCCACCCACTGGTCCATAATCAGGGCGAATCATATTAATTTCTTGACTCTCCCGACCTCGATTCGTTGTAGGGGCTCCTTTCTTAGGCAAATCCAACTTTTTGCAAAATTCTTCTTGATCACTATCAGACATTTCTTCTGCCTTACGTTTTCCTCTTTGGTTGCCCAACTTTTCATCTCGAGCGTCTCTGTTTGCCGGTTTTTTGAGGAACTGGGTAAGGCAATTCTCTTCGTATAGCTTCCAAAGTTGACGAAGTAAATCACGACATTCATCGGTATTATGTCCGATATATTCGTGATATGAACAAAACTTGGAAGCATTAAGACGATTTTTATCCCTAACGATCCTCTGGGGTTTCTCTAACATATCCCGGTCCTTAATCTGACTGTATATCGTCTCTGTTGAAACACCTAAAAGACTGCGAAGGGCATGTGCTTCTGCTCCTTCCTCAAAAGATTTAAAAGACCCCGGGGGCTTATACCCCCCCTCACTTGCTACTTTTTTACCAACGACCACTCTCTTGGTCGCGACCTCTTGGCCTAAACGTGACTGGGTGAGCAAGTCCTGCATGGCTATGATCTTTGCTGCTCGCTCTCGAAAGTCAGCATATGTGTTTGGCCAGTCCTGATGCATGGCTTTCCACATGTCCATATTTACAGTCAAACCTCCCACTACGGTAAGGATTTTAACATCCTCTTCAACTGGAGCTCCGTCGTATAGACATTTATCAAATCTTTCTATGTATGCCTTGTCTGACTCACCCTTTAGCTGGGAAAAATGCGCCAATCGTTGTTTTGGTGTTGGGCGAGCACACATAGATGAAAAATGGGACTGGAACTTCTATCCTAATTGTGTGAAGGAGGTGATTGAAGCTGCAGGTAAAGTTGAAAACCACCTATGTGCTCGGTCTCCCAAAGTCATGATAATGACCGGCACTGAGTTGCATCAGTAGCGCCCATAGAGATCATATAGTCTGAAAATTTATTGAGGTGAACATGTGGATCTGATTCCGCGTCGAACATGGGTATTGGTGGTCGATTTTTTACCACCTTCTCTTGTACTTCCGCTGCCATGATCGCTGGGGCGAGTGGCGAGCACAGAATTGTGCCCGCTCGAGGGAGCCCTTTAGTAGCAACCAGATCGGCCTGCAAACCTTCTATTGCCTTCTGCATCTCTACAAACCTTGGGGAGCTTACTGATCCGGAACGGAGCTGGGTTCCATCGTAAGGACCATGTAGGTCATGTTCATGATGGGACAGTCCCCCCTTCCATGTAAGTCCTATGTTGCCCAGTCGATGATGGATGGATAACTTGGTTGCAGTAGATTTTTCAGGAATATAAGGTCTTCCGTGGTGTGGTCGATCATGAGGTTCTGTATGGGCTATTGTGTTCGCCCGATGCTCCTTTCCAGGATTTTGTTGCCTATGATCGCCAATCCGTTCTTTCGCCACCACTCTTAATCGTTCAAATGCTGACCGTCTAGACCCTTGTGGCTGCTCGTCTGACAAGTTTCTTGTTTCTTTTTCCTCCCTTTTCTGAGCGGCTTTCTTCTTAACTTGTTCGCTGTCTAGAGTGTGAGAGCGTTGATTATCTTCATCTTGGGCTTTCAGTTTGGCTAACTCTTTTTCAGCTCTATCTCTCTGTGTTCTTAACAAAAATGTGATCGCCTTTGTAGTAGCAGTAGGATCATTGGCTATATCTTCGAGACTAATAGTCTCCACCGCTGAATTTTCTCGAGGCCGCGGTTGAACTCTTCATGAACATGCGGGCGGCTTTGTCCCGACCCTTCGGTCCGAGTATTCCTTGACTGAGGCATTATATTTCTTTTTTCTGCCTGGTTTTTTTGGAAAATATTGGAATTGATTTTGGGACCCTCCTTCTAGCGCCAATTGTTGCAAGTCGTGTTACGTGGAAAGTGTGATGTGGCGTTTGTATGTAACAACTTACAAACAAAATTACAACGTGTACAACATTATATTAAATAACCAAGAATTGTTGACCCAGTTCGTCATAAATGACTATGTTGGGAAATTTAGAGTTTTGATGAAAATTCTAAAACACATGTAATAGGACCAGTCAGACCTGTTAGGTGGCTGATGTTTTTATTACCAGTTATAGAATACCAGTTGATAATTATTGTATAGAACAACTGATGTAGAAGATAGGTCACATATTGAGGGGGAACCTCAATATGTATAGGTCCGTTCTGAAGATCTGAAGAACAACTGATAGCCGACAGGCCAGAAGGCAAAGAGAAGGACAGAAGATCAGATCGATCTGATAAAGTCAGATATCTCAGCTGAAGTCATGAAGCTCAAATTCAGAATACTTGAAGATCAGATGACTTCCAGAAGATCAGACCAGAAGACCTACATCAGCCGAGTCTGCTAGTTGAAGCTAAGACAACTGGCACCAGAAGACTCTATCAGGTAGACTGATCAGTTTTGACTGATCAGGTCAGCTCACCAGGTGAAAACTGATGTTTCACCAAATCATACGACGATGATCTGAACAAGAAGAATGTCAAGCTTAGTTGGTAGAACAACACTGAAAAGTGCTTCTGTTAACCAATAAGAACAAGACACGTATGATCGGAGCCGGCAATTACGGGATTTGGTGCTGCTTTCTCTAACGGCTATAAAAGACACTATTCACGCTTTCGGCCATGCCATTCCTGAAGCACGTCACATAAATCCTGCAAGTCTACCAAATATAGCCTGAAATTCAAATTGCTCTCCAACGGCTCTTTGATTTCGAGGTCTATATATATGGGATTACACTTCAGAGTGAAGACACGGAAACTATCAAGAAGCTCAAGCTATAATCAGATTTCCGCACGAAGAACACGAACTTGAAGATTATTTTATTAAGTGTTCATCCCATAAGTTCTTAGCACATGAATCTTTTCATCTAGCTGATAGGCTACTTAAAAACTAGAAAAGATTTCAAAGTTGGAACCAAAACAATCTTACCCAAAACCCAAAGTTAGGTTAAGTTGTTTAGCAAGATTTCAGACTAGGGTTTCTAGTTCTGATTTCTGGGATCGGTTGAGTGAGAACTCTTTAAATATCTGTTGGTGTACTGTGTTGGACTAACACAAAAATCTAAGTCCAGTTGGTTTAGTTGGTGCCCCTTGTGATAGGGAAGAGTGGACGTAGGACTGGTTTGTCCGAACCACTATAAATCTTGTGTGCACTTACCTGCTTTGATTAACTGTTTTTCACAATCGCACACAACCTACTTAAAGCTGCATACATATTCTAAGTTAAGATCAGCTAGCACCAAGCTTCTGATCTGATCAAGTTTGACACTTTAGTCAACTGGTTGAAAGACTGACTTTGGAATCTGATTTATCGAAACTGGTTTTTCACACGGGTAAAACTTAGCTTCCGCACAATCAGTTAAACTGATAGATACCGAACTGATCTGCCTTCAGGCGATCAGTAAGTTAGATATCAGTCCAAACTGATTCACTTACACTCTGATCAGGCTAACTGCCATCACACCTGATCTGCACAAAAAATTTTCAGAAGTCTATTCACCCCTCCCCTCTAGACTTCTGCCCACACAAAACCCGTTCGGGACCTACAGACTACCTCTGGGGGCATACCAAGCCAGGATTATGTTATTGATGACTTGGAGAATTGCGTCGAGCACAATTTACTATCGTCGAATACAATGGTTATTTGGGAGGGTGAGATCATGTTAGGGTCATCTTGAGGAATTTTTATCAACCTCTTTATCGCTCTTTTTGGACCTATTTATAGTACTTTAGATGAGTTGGTGGTGTTCTAGCTAGCTCGAGCTGGCGATTTCGTACCATGCAAGAACTTATGTGGAACCACCACGTTTTCTAGCTTACCTCTGTAGTCGACATCTGTATTTACTTGCTTATGAAGTATCTTACTTGTCACCTCATTGGAATGAATCGACTAGGTGGTTGCCTAGGTGTTTGTCATCATGTAGTTGTTTCTGACAGACCCTTCTGTTTGCTTCGAGCAACATATCCGATACTTGCTCGCCCCTTTAGGGCGAGCATGTTTTCCTCCACACTAAACCCTGCTCGATCACTTGTGCTCGTCTCTATCTACCCTGAATGGTTTTGGGGATAACTCTGGACGAGAACCCCAATTGTTCATAGTGCTCGCTAGACGGGCGAGCATGAGTAAAGCCGTTGTAACGACCACGACCTCCTGACACATACCTATTTGGCGGTCAAATGGTAGTAAGATTGGCTTATTGGTACACGTGTCCGTCTGATGTGTAAGGCCTAATATGGGGCCCATTACCGATCACAACATATATTTTTTAAAATCTTAATAAATCATCATTGATCCCAAACTTGTCAACCCCCCGTCTTCTCCTCCATTCCTTAAAGCTCTGCAACTTCTTTCGTGGTTGATATAAAAAATATCTCTTTCTCTACTACCATCGGCTACTATTTTGAGTGTATTGAGAGAATAAAAAAGTAGATAATGTGAGTGTATTGAAAAAGTAAAAAATAGAGTAGTAGTAGTTGATGAAATAGGGTATGTAGGATTAATAGGATTTCAAAATCCTTACTTTAAATCTCAAAACAATTGGGGGTTTGAGATTAAAAAGTTCAAAGTCCGACCGGAATAATCGAGAAATTAAGGACGGTAGTACTGCATGCTTCATTTGTGGATAGATAATGGAAATTTTATGATGATACTTACAAAGTGTATAATTTTAATGGAATCTAATGATATATAAACAGGATAGAGATTATTATTATGAATTGCACATGACATATATATATATACTTTATTTCTTGTATTTGTATAAGATATAGAATTAAAATCTTAAAATTAGTTAAGATTTTTTATTGAAAATTCTAAAATTACTAAAAAATTATGAATAATAAATTAATGGAAAAAAATTGTGTTACGGTTCACAAACAAGAACAAATTAACATCCACTCATTTTCAAAGTGTCAAAATGTCATTACCAAACTTTAATATTTTAAAATAATAAAATAATTTGTGATTTTTGTATTAACACTATATAAATTATAAATAAAGTCCTAAAAATATTCAAACAAAATATAAATTTTTATCAATCAAATAATAATTAATGTAAAATCTGAAAAATCAAACAATATAAATAGTAGTTATATTAATTATATTTTTATAAATTTTAATTTAAAAGTATTCTAATAAATTAAGTACATTTATGGACAGAATTTTTTTTATCTTCATCGTCCAACAATCACTTAATTACTCAAGTTATCATTATACTTTCACTACTACACATTTAAGCTTGCACAGCTGTACTTGGACAGCTCTTTTTTCAAACAGCTCTCCAAACTATAACTTGGAGAGCGGTTTTATTAAAAAAAAAATTAAAAAAAAAATACACAGTGGTTCATAACCGCTGTCCAAGAAAAAAACTTAGACAGTGGAGTGCAGTTTTGAACCGCTGTGTAAGTGCATTTGGAGTGCGGTTTTGAACCGCTGTCCAAGGTAAAGCTTGGACAACGGTTTCTAACCGCTGTATAAGCAGAGAGATGGTGTGCTAGCTATTAATTGCATGATGCGCTACTTTTTCTTTTTATTTTTTTTATTTTTCTTATTTTAATTGGTTTTAACTTTTTTTTATATGGATAACTTGGAATAATTTGTGTGATATTATATATAATTGAATTATTAATTTTACTTAATATTCAATAAATCAATTATTGTTGTATTCAATTAATAAAAAAATAAATTAATATTATAGTTAATTTTAAAAATCTCAATTAATTAAAAAATAATATGCTATGAATTAAAATACCACACATAAATTGAAAAGTATTACTTGTTTAAAGAAAAAAATTACTTATTTAGATAAAAAAAAGTATTACTTGTTTAGAAGGAAAAGTATTACAAGTTTAAAAGAAAGGTAAAACTTTTTTAAAAAAACAAGTAAAAAATATAATTTTAATATAATATAATTTAATTTTAATTTTAATTTATATAAAAAAATTATTATATAAAAATGTGATTGAATTAATAAATAAGATAATTGAAATAAAGAATTTTAAAAAAAATTGTAAGAAAAAATGATTTTTAGGACATATAGAATTAATTTCATTAAATAAACGCAAGAAAGCAAGTGCCCGCGGAATTCGATCTCTCCAGCGCTCAAGGTCCCGTGTTTGGTCCCCCATGGGAGCGAATAATTGCCTCAATTAATTGGGAGGCTTGGTGGCTTATATATGAGATGCTTGGTGGGTCCGTGGCTAAAAATGGACTTTTTAATTTGGACAACGGTTTTTAACCGCTGTGTAAGTGGATATTTTGGATAGCGGTTTACAACCGCTGTCTAAGTGTTTACTTTGGACAGCGGTTCACAACCGCTGTCTAAGTGTCAATTTTACTTAGACAGTTGTTACTTGGGCAACCCTTATAACCGCTGTCCAAGGTCATTTTTAACAGCTGTCCAAGCCCAAATGTGTATTAGTGTTTACTCACAATCAATTATGTTATTCATAAATGGACTTAATTTACCTTCCCGTACAACATGTCAAAACGAAATGAGTACAATTTTAGTGGACGGAGGGAGTATAAATTAATGTACATGTTTTGAAGATGAAATATTTTAAATATAGCAACCACATAAATAGAGGGTGACTCATAATTAATAAATGGAAGGTAAATACTGTTGGGATAATTTTAGTTTTGATTATTATGCCAAAACACCTTGTAATAGGACAAACTAAGTTGTAAAGAAAGCTTGCGTTTCTAGACTTAGTTTTATTTTACAGGTAACAAGTTGAGGGGGAACTCATCAAGATAAGAAGAGACTAATGATTTCGTGTGTGAATTTGGATCAAGACGCGTGCGGATTTGGATCGGAATATGTCTTCGATATGTTGTCGATTCGATCGTCGTGAGCCGATCGATCGCAAGAAGAAATCGTAAAACTCAGAATAAAAACTGAAATCAGAGGAGATGAATAGTGAAAACAGAAAACTGAGATCAAAAAACTGAAATCAGAAGAGATGAACAGTAATTAGGCGAGCTGAATCAGAATAGATGAACAGTGAAATCAGAAGTGATGAACAGTGATCAGACGAGCTGAAATCAGAAGAGATGAACAGTGAAATCAGAAGAGATGAACAGTGAAATCAACACACAAAAAGCTGGCCAATAAGAAGATGACAACACATATATGGATGTGACATAAAGCTGCAAGCAACAGTGCAAAAGGACAAAGAAAAGCTGGAAGACTATTAGTATGGATTTGAATTTACTCTCCAACGTTAATATTCAAATCCACACTATAAATACATTGCACTATCTTCAAAAGAAGATAATGGAGGATGCTGCAAAGTGAAGATTTTACCAAATATTCAAGCATCTCCATTCAAGAACACAGAGCATTAAATATCCAAATTTACCCAAGAGTGTTCTTCATTATATCTAAGCATAAATGTCATATCTTAGAGCATCCACAATGGTCCATCCAATGAGTGTTTAACCATTGGATGGATGAAAGTTGTTGTTTAAAACCATTGTGGGTGTTCATTAGATTGGAGAGAGAGTGTCATCTATCAAATGGAATGGATGGAGAGAGAAAATACATTTTTGGAGAAAAGTTGGTAGAAATGGGGTGAATGTGGGGCCCACAAAAGGTGTATGAATGGATGGATGATTGATAAACCATTGTGGGAGTGTGTTTAAAAAATTAAATTTTTATAAATTAGTGATGTGGAGATGATGTGGAGGAGAGAGAGTAGATGGATGGATGAATTTTAATTCATCAATTGTGGATGCTCTAAGCTTAGAGATATTTTCTCATCCTTAGCTTATAGGCTAAAACAATGTAAGTGAAAATCTCACCTTGTTGGAAATAACACCAAACCCAAACCCTTTCTTGAGAGAGAAAATTAGTGGTTAAGTGAGGTAGTTTATAGGCAATCCCGTGAGGGAGATAAGTCCCGAGAGAGTGAAAACTCATTAAACATCTATAGGCGATCCCGTGAGGGTGATAAGTCCCGAGAGAGTGAGAACTCATTAAACATCTATAGGTGATCCCGTGAGGGGGATAAGTCCCGTTGAGTGAGAGCTCCATAAATATCTGTTGGTTAAGTTGGTGCCCCATGAAGGGAAGAGTGGATGTAGGACAAGTTAGTCCGAACCACTATAAAAATATGTGTGTTCTTATTTGCTTTCATATTAACTGTCATACATACTTTAGCAAATCTGCATAACACATTCGCAGCAAAAAATTTAAAGTCACCTCCCATTGAGATTTTACGAGTTTTAAATCGGGTTTTTTCGGACCAACAAGTGGTCTCGGAGCAGGAGTTCAAAAGTTCACAAACTAAGTTGTATAGAAAACTTGTGTTTCTAGACTTAGTTTTATTTTACAGGTAACAAGTTGAGGGGGAACTCATCAAGATAAGAAGAGACTAATGATTTCGTGTGGACTGGATCAAGACGTCTTGATTGGATCGAATAATCGTCGATGTTGTCTTTGATCCGATCGGGTGATTTGATCGGATCAAAGTAGAAGAAATCGAAAACCGAGATCGATAAAACCCAAATCGGAAGAGATGAACAAATTGAAATCGTAAAAACGAAATCAGAAGAGATGAATAGTGAAATCAGAAGAGATGAAAAGAATCGGCGAAATGAAATCGGAAGAGATGAAGCGATGTCAGACGAAATGAAATCAGAAGAGATGAACAGTGAAATCAGCACACAAAAAGCTGGCCAATAAGAAGATGACAACACATATATGGATGTGACATAAAGCTGCAAGCAACAGTGCAAAATGACAAAGAAAAGCTGGAAGACTATTAGTATGGATTTGAATTTACTCTCCAATGGTAATATTCAAATCCACACTATAAATACATTGCACTATCTTCAAAAGAAGATAATGGAGGATGCTGCAAAGTGAAGATTAAAGCCAAATATTCAAGCATCTCCATTCAAGAACACAGAACATTAAATATCCAAATTTACCCAAGAGTGTTCTTCATTATATCTAAGCATAAATGTCATATCATAAGCTTAGAGAGATTTTTCCATCCTTAGCTTAAAGGTTAAAACAATGTAAGGGAAAATCTCACCTAGTTGGAAATAACACCAAACTCAAACCCTTTCTTGGGAGAGAAAATTAGTGGTTAAGTGAGGTAGTGTATAGGCAATCCCGTGAGGGAGATAAGTCCCGAGAGAGTGAGAACTCATTAAACATCTATAGGCGATCCCGTGAGGGAGATAAGTCCCGTTGAGTGAGAGCTCCATAAATATCAGTTGGTTAAGTTGGTGCCCCATGAAGGGAAGAGTGGATGTAGGACAAGTTAGTCCGAACCACTATAAAAATGTGTGTGTTCTTATTAACTGTCATACATACTTTAGCAAATCTGCATAACACATTCGCAGCAAAAAATTTAAAGTCACCTCCCATTGAGATTTTACGAGTTTTAAATCAGGTTTTTCGGGACCAACAAATACCAAAGTTAAATAATGAATGACTGAAATTAAAAAAGTTATAATAATAATATAAATAACTTCTCACAGAAATTCAAATATTTGAAATAAAGTCACCATATGAATTGGGGGTGATTCGCCTTTAATAGATAGGAGATTAGATTTTCTGTATCTCATCTTCAATTTACAAGGCAAATTGAATTTCTTCTAGCTTGTACAACCAATTGGGCTTTTATACTTTTATCATTGGGCTCGTTTGCTTTCTCATCTCTTATTCGAGCAGTTTAAAAGGCCTAGTCTCCATGTGAAGCCGTTTGGAGAACACTTGTTTTTTATAAACACTATAGATACCCAGTTGTGTAGAGGTTGAACTTCTATTTTTCAAATGAGCAAAGCGTTGTTTTCTTTGATGACGATTAAATTGATAATATTCTTTATAAACCAACAACAAAAAAATCAATGTTCTTAGCATGGATGGAATGCAACAAGCATGATGAGAAGGCTAGGGCTCTCACTTACATTGAATTCCATTCAAAGTATGTTTGGGACAAACAAAATCAGAAGTGGGAAAGGAGGAAGAGTTGTAAGTTGTCACTAGTAAGGTTGTGTTATGTTCCACCAGGAGCTGTAAAACAACATTACTTGGGTATTCTATTACCTCAAAACAAAGGTTCAATGTTGTATGAAGAAATACGAGTGTTGATATTGCACGGATGTTGTTTCAGATGTTGGACAACATTCTGCACAACATCACGAATTTGCCATTTCTCCTAACACTGACTTCGTTTTAATAGATGTCTTTTTCTATGTTTCCTACATTGCAGGTTGAAGATAATTTCGGATATTATCAAGCGGTTGCACTAGAATGGAGTGAGAATAGAAAGATCATGGGTGGTTACACCAAGACCATGGAGATTGTGGAGGAGAAGTTCAAGGATGTTCACACCAAGTGGATAGGACAATGCAGTTGGTTCGAAAGTCTATAAATAGACTGCATTGGTCGACATTCAAGTTTGAGTTAAAGTGAGATACCATTTGCTCTACTCCAAACTTAAGAGAGTAGCATCCAAGACACAACCGTGAGTGGAGTGTGAGGGTCGATGCTATGTCTATTTGTACTGGTCGAATGTATCCCAACATTTCCCATCAGTATTGATTTTATCTTATTAGATCAAGTTTTAGGTTGAATAAGATCACTAGTTACTTGATTGAATAGATTGATTTTTGGTATGTGGTTTTTCACTACACCTTTTAGGATCTTGTAAGAGATTCGTGTGTATCTCAATACTTGTTATAGTGATGTTTTTAACCATGAGGTTCGTGTAGTCTGGATTACACACTATACAAAATTTTGAAATCACTTGCATTACGTTTTTATACTTCCGCTGTCATATGTTGTTTAAATGTTGCATAACATTTTCAACAACACTCTAAAAATACACGCACACACACTGTCAGTTGGCGCCAGAGCCATAAACTTGATACACTAAGTTAAAGGTCCTGTGTTTTAAAGTGTGTTTTGCAATGGATTATCCACTGACTCCTTCTTTAAAACCTCTAATTTTAGATGGATCAAATTACCCATACTGGAAACCTAAAATGCGTATGTACATTAAGTCTATAGATGAGAGAGCATGGTGTAGTGTGTTATCTGGTTGGAATCCACCAAGGACAATTGATGATAAAGATGGAGAATAGCAAGTCAAAAAGGAAATTGATTGGTCCAATGATGAATGCACATCGGCCAATTTCAATTCTAAAGCCCTTAATGCTATATTTACTGCTACTGACGTTTCTATGTTTAAACTGATATCTAACTATGTTTCTTCTAAGGATGCATGGAAAATATTGCATGAACATTGTGAAGGATCAGAAAGTGTTCGAAGGACTAGACTCAGAATGCTGGAAACCAAGTTTGAAAACTTGAGAATGAAAGATGATGAAACCATTTCATCATACAATGAAAGGATAAGTGAGATTGCTAATGAGTCATACTCACTTGGTGATCCAATTTCCAACACTCGGTTAGTCAATAAGATACTTAGAACTATTCCTAAACGATTTGATGCTAAAATATGTGCAATATAAGAGGCTAAAAACACTGATTTATTGAGTCAAAATGAGTTGGTTAGTATCTTGAAAACTTATGAGATAAACTCAAATATGTTAGATGATGACAAACATGAGAAAGATAAAGACAAGAAAGTACTTGCTTTTAGAGGTGAAACTTCTGATAATGTTGGTAAACATCCTTATGTAACTGAAGTTGATTCTGATGAAGATGTTTCTAATTTATGTGTTGAAGACATTTCTGAACAATTTGCTCTTATCACTAAGCAATTCAAATCTTTTCTAAAAGGAAAGTTCAGAAAACCAAATGGTAATTTTCAACCAAAAGATAGAAATAATCAGAATACTTCTCCATCTGATAAAAAGCTTGTTCCAAGTCAGTCTTCCAGTTTCAATCAATTTAGACAATTTTCAAAGGATAACAAGTTCAAATATGATCGTGAGTACAGAAAAAAGGTTAAATGTGATGCATGTTCTGGATATGGTCATTATGCTAATTAATGTGCTAATAATATGCTTAGGAAGAAGATGAACTTTAATGCTACCTTAAGTGATGATTCTGATGATGAAACTGATGCTGGTAAATATGAAGTGTTATGTCTGCTAGAATAGTTTATGATGATACATTTGATGATGATCTCGATGATTATTGGTCTGAAGCAGATTCAGATGTTATCACAACATCTGAAACAACATTCAGTAAATGTGATTCTGAGATTAACTGTTTTGCTGGAACTATTCTGAATGCTGAAACATCAAATTCTGCTGATTGTAACTCTGAATATCTGAAGTTTAAATCTGATTTAGAAACTCAAAAACAGGTGTTGAGTTCCTTATCTTTAGAAAATTCAGATTTGAAAGAAAATCTTGTTAAGCTTGAAGTTCTTTTAACTAGAAAAGATGTGGAAATTTCTGCTTTGAAAGATGAACTTAAAATCACTACTCTAAGTTTTAAAAAGTTTTCTGCTAGCTCTACTGAATTGAATGAAGCATTAATGATTGGTAGATGTGGTAATGTTGGAATTGGTTTTGAGAAATCTTTTGAGAATACTCCTATATCCTGTGAACCTATTTCTTTTGTAAAAGCTGGAACTTCTTTACCAAAACCTTTGAAAGGTAAACAAAAGAAATCTGATGGTTTGTTTAAAGAGTATATCTGTTTTTATTGTGCTGGAGTAGGTCATATTCGTCCATATTGTTCTAAGTTAAGAAGAGACTTAAAAGGTGGAATTGTTTTACCTGATAAAGTTGAACACCCTATAAAACAGGTTAACAACACTAAAAAGTTGTTTCATAAGAACATGTCATGTAATTTTGTGTATACATCTTTGAAAACATGTGTTCCTGGATCTTGGTACTTTGATAGTGGTTGTTCTAGACACATGACAGGTCAAATCAATCATCTGACTAATTATACATCTTGTAATGGTGGTCATATTACCTATGGTGGTGGTTCAAAAGGTAAAGTAGTTGGTAAAGGAACTTTGGATGTTCTTGGTTTTCCAAAGTTGACAAATGTGTTACATGTAAAAGGATTACTTGCTAATCTGATTAGTATTAGTCAGTTATGTGATGATGATTTACATGTGAAATTTGACAAGAATTCATGATATGTGTTTGATAAGAATGATGAATGCTTAATGACTGGTAATAGATCTGCTGATAATTGTATTTGATTGGTTCAAACCATACTTGCAAAAGTGTTAAAGCAGATGATATTATTTTGTGGCATCAAAAACTTGGTCATGCTAATTACAAAAGTATTCAGAAATTGCATAGACTAGGTGCTGCTATTGGTTTGCCTGATCTTAACTTTGAAAAAGGAAAAATCTGTGGACCATGCCAGAAAGGTAAGCAAGTAAGGACAACACATCAAATGTTGTCAGCATGTACACCAAACATGTGTTGTGAGTTGATTCATATGGATCTAATGGGTCCTATGGAAACTGAAAGTTTAGGTGGAAAAAGGTATTCTTATGTTCTTGTAGATGATTTTTCTAGATATACTTGGGTTATATTTCTGAAAGAAAAATCTGATACCTTTTCTGAGTTTAAAATTCTTTACAAAAGGTTTAAAACTGTTTTATGTTTAAAGATCAGTAGGATAAGGTCTGGTCATGGAAGAGAATTTGAAAACAGTTTGTTTACTATTTTTTGTGAAAAGAAAGGTATTTTGCAAGAGTTTTCTTCACCTAAAACTCCTCAACAAAATTGGATTGCTGAAAGAAAGAATAGAACCTTGTTCATTAAAAAAATCTAAGAATGATATCATGGTTGCTCAAATATATGTTGATGATATTGTATTTGGTTCAACTAGTAATGATATGCTTGAAAGTTTTGTTAAAGAAATGACATGTACTTTTGAAATGTCCATGGTTGGAGAACTGAATTTCTTTTTAGGTCTTCAAATCAAACAAATGAAAGATGGTATTTTCTTTTGCCAAAACAAATATGCTAAGAATCTAGTGAAAAAGTTTGGTTTGGAAAGTGTTAAAACTATGAAAACTCCTATGGGTTCAACTCAAAAGTTGGTAAGTCGATTTTGTGGGTTAAACGAGTTATTTGAACTGTTTTTTATTTAATTTTGGATATGGTTTCTTGTGTTTTTTTTTAAGTTTTTGGCGGCTCTTACACAACACACGATCACAATTTGCTTTTTAGTGGGTGGTTACCTTTTGTTCCCACTCCTGAACGGTTTTTGTGGGTATGTGTAATAACATCTGCTTTGATCTCTATTTATGGTCGATTTATTTGTGATGTTTAATATTGAAAGCTGAAAACATTATTGTTGAATATTGGATTCGAGGTTTGTTGTTGTCACTTGTGTTATTCCTTTATTTTTCAATCACATACTATACTTTTCCCTCCTATATTTCATATAACATTATTTTAATTGCCTGTGTGTTTAATTTGATTGGACAGAAAGGCGGTGAAATGGCTGAAAAACAAAACCCATCGGTCACTCCTGATCATTCACAAACTCACGCAAACCCTTCTCACTCGAAATCTTCTTCTCCGGAAAATTCAAACCCTTTAAACCTCTCGCTGAAATGGCCTCAATGAACTCAGATTATGATTCCACAAATGTTGGTGGATCATCTTATTCTTCCATTCCTAAACCTCCTGCACTACACATTCCTGATTTCGCTCCAAAATCACTTGTTGCTCTTCTTGTAAAGCAAGCCGTTGAACAGAACCCGATTGTTTTGCCTGACATTTACTTTGGTTCTAACTTAGTAAATGTTTCTGACTATGTTGGTCTCTCAGCCAGACCTTTGGCTGAAGAAACCGCTCCAGAAATACCCTCAGAAACCCCTATTTCTAAACCTATTTCTGAAAACCCTCCAGAAAACCCTACACAAACAACCGATGTTGAAATGCATGATGCCGATTCCTCTGATTCAGAAGGAATGGGGGAGAAATTGAAGAATATTAGGCTGAGGAAGAAACAATTAGCTCCCAAAAGAGGTGTTGGTAGATGGGGAAAGAGGAGAATGTCACAGAGAAAACCTAGGCAAAAAGGTAGACTATACAGGAAAACGTCCAAAAAGGACTGATGGTGGTTCTGATGATCCTATCATTGTAGAGGACTCTGATGAAGAGATGGAAATTCCAAAAGTTCCTGCTGCAGAACCTGAGGACTCTGATGATGATCTGACAATGGAAGAATTGATGGCAAGGAAAGAGAAACGAACCAAGTGGAAAAATGAGTCATTTGTGAATGTTGCTCCTGATGCTGCAGACTCATCTGAGAATGTTGAAGAAGATGATTCTGAGAAAGAGAAAGCTGAGACAGATGCCTCTGAGGAAGAGAACTTGGAAGCAAAGAATCCTGATGATGAAGAGGAACCTGAAGACGAGAATGAAGATGATGAAAATGTACAGAAAGATGAGCCTGTTGAAGATCAAACTACTGATGAGTTTGATCATCTCTCTAATTTTGATGAGGTAACAATGCTTGACTCAGACCCTGATGATAGAATTGAGTTTGATAGAAAGTCTAGAGTTGTGAAAACCATGTTGAAGAGATATATTGTTGATGAAAGAATCATTAAACTTTCTGAATTTGAAGCCAACAGTATGATAGGATTTCTAGAGAGTAGATCCCTCTTATATGCTCTGCAATATGCTAAACCATACTTTGTGCCTTGGGTTGCTTAATTCTATTCTAATTATGGAAAGGTAAGGTTTAGGCATAATGTTGTTACCATCACTCCTAGACGCATCAATATTTTCCTAAAGACTAGGAATGTAGAGGAAGAACCTGTTGATCTAGAAATTAGGGAAGTAATGTCTGTGATAACTGGGGGAAGATATTCTAAATGGACAATACAATTTTCTGCTGCTAAGTTGACTTCTCTCTATTCTGTGATGCATAAACTTTTGGTCTCAAACTGGTTTCCATCTAGAAACTCCACTGTGCTTACTAAGGAACATGCTTTCCTGCTTTACAAGATTGTTCATCTGAAGAAGTTCAATATGGGACAAATTATATTTGATAATATGATGTCTCTTGCTGGAACACATGGTAATGGTGGATTGTTTCCATATCCAAGTTTGATCTGTCAGTTCTTGGATAACTTAGAGTTTGACAGACCTAGAGGAGAGAAGATAAGTGGTTTTATCCCTAGTTTTGGGATTTCCCCAGTTCTGAAAGGTGGCAACCGTGTAATTGATTTACCTATGGAGGATCCTGAACAGCAGACAGAAAATGTTGCCCATTATGTTGGCAACATTCCATATACAGTCACCAGAAGTAATGGTATCCCTACTTTCACTTTTTCTAAGTCTTTCATTACTGATCAAATTCAATCCATCCAACACAGTATAGATGCTCTAGTTAAACAGAAAACCTTCTGGAGAAGCCTGCTTTCTACTCCAACAGGGGGGGAATCACCTGATGATGGTCCTAATGATGATGGTGATGATGGAGTTGGTCCATCTGGCCATGCAGGTGAGAAGGATGATAAACCAGATGCTGCTGATAATGTTGATAATGATGCTGAGGATGATGATGGTGCTGCTGCACAAGAGGATCAGAACGATGATGAAGACAGAGAGGTTGAAGATGTTGTACAAGATGTTGTTAATGATGCTGTAGAGGAAGCTGTTGAAGATGCACTAAAGACTGATGTTGCTGACTAAATGGTACCTGATGAAGCTGAACCAGTTAATGATGATTGCCCTGATAACACTGATGATGAGCTGTTGAAGACACCTACCAGGGAGAACTGTTGGGGTTATACTGAAAGTATGCTTTTTACTTTGTATAACCAAACTGAATTTCTTGTTTATTCACTGAAATAAATTATTTATCACTGTTGCACTAAATATGAATGAATGTTATATATATTTATTGCAAACTTGTTCGATAAGTGAGTACGTATTACGTTGAAGTTAATTTGGTGATACCAGATCACAGAAGACCAAATTAACAGTCCCTCGTGATTAAGTACAAATTCACAACCCAGATGGAAATGAACAATTCATCATGAAAGGTTGAAGTGTAAGGCTCAGATTGACTTGTCTTGACCAAGAGATTACACTAGTGCATTATGTTGCGCTGAATAGGACCTACAAGAGGATAAATTCTTCAGTACTGAATATACAAGAATTAGACCTCAGTGGTTCGTTATTTCTTAATCTCCGTTCCTTAAATAAGATCGTGTGAAATTAATAACTATTGCTTTGACTTTTGATGGGAAGAGAATCAATGCGATTTGATACCTTATATCTTGGGCAATATTATTGATTGCTAAGATTTAATACGGAGAATCGTGTGCAAGCACGTCTTGCTTGATTTGTCCCCTTGGTGGGCTCAGAATATTTATCATACTAAATCTTGCAAGTGGAAATTTATTTCCGGTATGGATAATAATGTTGAGTTGTCTTTACTCCAAGGACAAAAATATTAATTAATATAAAGCTTGTTCAGTGGCTTAATTAATTAGTGGACTAAGATAATCTTAAACACGGGAAATAATGACCGGGAGCCATATTATTGTGAAGTCGTAATGTGGGTTAAGATGGATAGTTCAATATTAATTTTATAGTGGAATAAATTAATTAATGGGCTTGAATAATATTTTAGCTAAATATTAAAGTTTCATAGCCCATTGGAAGTCCAATCTTAATTCTCCTAAAATCCCCTCAAATAGCCCAAATTAAAGTCCAATTAATGAAAATGAGAAGAAAATATTATTGTCTATTTTTCCTAATTATTTTCGAAAAATAGATAGGAGAGAGAAAATATTTTTTTCATGATTTTCTTGGAAAGATCTTTTGGAATAAGTATTCTTGAGATACAAGTTTATCCCATAAATTCAAGAAAGAAAAAAAATCTTATTTCTTCCCTATTTTATTTGATATTTTCGAAAATAATGGTCAAGAAGGGAGGAGAAAATTTTGTTGGAATATATTTTGGGAAATAGAATATATTTGATATATTTTAGATTATATCTTGAGGAAGAAGCAAGGAAATTTCCCAATGTCCAACATGCCCAAACTTTCACCCCCCAAGTCTTATAAATAGGGGATGAATTTTTCATCCCCAATGCAATTCCATGTGTTGGAAAAATTAGAAATCCACAAAGGTGGTGACGTTGAGTATCCATGAATTTTATATTTTCTCCTTTAAATTAAAATCGTTCGTTGAGAATCCTCCCACCGGATTACGTTCGTGGACGTTGGACATATTTGAAAAGACACTTTGGCTGGATCCATCGTCTCAGCGGTTGTCTCTACGAGAGGTATATAATCTCGTAACTCCTAGATTCTGCATGCTTAGTATTTACGTGGATTACGTGTACGCATGTTACTTATTTGCTTGTTTAATTATTATGTTGAACTGATTTAGGATTAATTCATGTTAGAAATTAATTGATTAATTTAAATATGTATTTAAATTCATCTCGAATAGATCCGAGCACCCCTAATTTCCCAACAACTGGTATCAGAGCCTCGGTTTCGAGCTCTACATTTAAATTGTTATTTAAATTATGTTGGCCATTAAATTTTATTGAAAATTGGATAGTAGAATTGCTAGATCTATTTTGTAGGTATCTAATTGTCATGGTATTTAATGTGTTTTAATTTTCATGCGTATGAATGGTTTTAATTCGACTCGTTCGAATTTATTTTTTCTCGTGAGAAAATCCACGAGTAGATTAGGTTATTTGATTTGTTCAATGTAATAGACTAGTCTAGATTTAAGGTGTATTTATTTTTTCGTTTAATAAATTGTAACCTGATCGAAGGTGAAGACGGAAACGAGGAGTTAAAACGGACCCGTAATCAGACGCGGGCGATGCGGTATCGCGAAATGTGCCAAGAGAGGCATCGCTGGAAAGATCGCCAAGACGACGCCAGCGGGGCCGAGCTCGACGCCTGGCATGAGGCGAGCGATGGGCAGAGGGCAATCGAGTGCGATGGGCGTAGCAGAGCATCGCGGCGCAGCGGACGGGCGAAGGTGGGCGAGGTAAGGCGATGCGACAAGATGACGCACAAGGCGGATGCACAGCATGGATGGCGACTCCCGCCCACCGCCTGCCAAGGCTACCGAGAGCTATTTCGGCAGCATGCTGCGCGCTAGTGAGAGCAGACGCGATCGCTTTCGCCGCCTAAGGGGTTTACCGATGTGGATGTGCATCTCATTTCACGAGCTACTTGGCGTGGTGATTCAAGACGGATTTTTTTTTTAGACGAACGAGTGGGAGAAATTCAAGTCGACGTTTCTTCAAAATCAAGCCAAGAAAAATCAAACCATGACAGTTGGATAATATGTGCCCAATATGTTTATTTTCTGCTTTGCTTGATTTATTGTTGTATTTTCTTATGCTTTATTTAATTTGTTTAAATGTGTTTGCATGAGAATTGCACAACGAAAAATCTCAAATTCAAAAATTACTAAGTATGTTTTAAACAATTAATTCGGTTTTGAATCGAATTAATTATGACCTCCATGATTTATTTATTTGTGAAATCTTTTGAAGAAATTCCCTCAGGGACGACCAAAAGAAAGCTTTCACATGAATAAATTCTCAAAAGGATGATTGTGAATTATTATTAGTGGTGTCGATGACCCTCCCAAGAGGCTCGATCAAAATAAAGTAGTAATTCTGTATTTAATCATGGTTATTACTTAGGTACAAAATTGATATGCATATACTTCCCCGAAGTCCCTGTCAATTTTGTATTGGTCAAGTGGGAGCCAACTATTAATTTTCATTAATTAAAGGTTTGTAACTGATCTTGTTTGTGGCCTGCTTGAATGTGATTTAAATGATGACCCTCCCAAGAGGCTCATTTAAAACTGTTTTGAGATGTTGGCTGATTCATGTTCATATTTTTTTGAGATTTCAATATGAATCATGTGATCAAATTGTGTGATATTTTTTGTGTTGATCCGGATATTGACACAAATACATGTTTATTTTCAGTATCATCATGTCGCAACCTTTTAATCCACTGTTCAATATACTAAAAGAAAATTTGCTTACTGGAGAAAACTTTGTTGATTGGTATCGAAAACTTACTATTGTCCTCACCGCACAACGCCACAAATGGGTTCTTACTACACCCAAACCAGAAAAGCCAACTGATGAGTCTAGTAAAACGGAAAAGAAAGAGTATGCTGACTGGGAGCGTTCCAAGAAAATGGCAAAGTGTACCATCTTGACTTCTATGTCAGATGTGTTGCAACACAAGCACCAAAACGTTGAAACTGCTGCAGGCATCATGGTCAATCTTAAAGCGATGTTCCAACATCAAAACCGTGTTGCTCGCCAGATCACCATGAGAGACATGCTCTCAATGAAAATGGTGGAGGGATTGCCCGTAAGGGAACACGTTCTCCAGATGATGGCTCACTTTAACAAACTTGAGGTACTTGGTGCTGAATATGATATCGAGACCCTGATCGATTTCATACTCCATTCCCTGCCCAAAAGCTTCGAGCAGTTCAGGCTCAACTACCAAATGAACAATCAGAAGTTCTCCTTGCCTGATCTGCTACAAGCTCTAGTCTCGGCTGAAGGAATATTAGGAGAGAGCAGCCAAGCCTTAGCGACAGCTGGTCCATCTTCCTCTTCTAGACCAAAAGGAGGTAAGAAGAAGAAGAAGACCAAAAGTGAAGCTAACTCAAGCGTTGCCAAGGGCAAAGGAAAGGTGAAGAGGGAGGGAGGAGTAAAGAAACCGGCTAAAGAGAAGTGTTTTAACTGCGGTGAAAAGGGACATTGGAGGTCAGCCTGTTCCAAACCCAAAAGGAATGGAAAGAAAGGTAATTCTCAAGCACTAGTTGTTGAAACTTGTTTAGCGGCGTATGCTACCCATTCGTGGGTGATGGATACGGGGTCCACTAATCATGTTTGTTTCACATTAGAGGGGTTCAAACGGACCCGACAACTTAGTGGAAGAGAGATCCTCATCACACTAGGCGATGCTACGAGAGTGGCAGCTGAAGCAGTGGGAGACGTGCACCTGTCTTTTGAAGACAAGAGTTTAATTTTAAGAGATGTTCTATATGTTCCTGTTCGTTTTAATAAAAATGTCACTGTTTTTCGTAACGATGTGGTTATCTGTCATGGAACTTTACGGAACAATCTCTATATTATTAACTTTGCACATCACTCAAAGAATGCATCCTATAACACATCTACTATTTCAAGTAATAAAAGAAAACGTTCGACCAACGTGAACGAAACACTTCTTTGGCACCTAAGATTAGGTTATATTAACCCGAAGAGGATCCAAAGGTTGGTCCAAGATGGTTCATTGGAGCCCCTCCTGATTGAACCATTTCCAACTTGCGAATCATGCTTGGAGGGTAAGATGACCAAGAGGGCATTTGGAGCCAAGTGGCTTAGAGCTAAAGAAGTGTTGGAGATCGTTCACACCGATGTGTGTGGTACAATATAAATTAAAGCTAGAGGTGGCTACGAGTATTTTGTTACGTTTATTGATGATTACTCATGCTATGGGTACGTTTTCCTAATGAAGCATAAATCTGAGACCTTTGATAAATTCAAAGAATTTAAAGCTCAAGCAGAGAATCATAAGGAAAAAAGTATCAAGTTTCTACGATCTGATCGTGGAGGCGAATACCTCAGCGATGAATTTTTGAACTATTTGTCGGATGAAGGGATTGCATCCTAGTTGACTGCACCCGGTACCCCTCAACAAAACGAGATTGTAGAACGAAGAAACAGAACGCTTCTAGAAATGGTAAGGTCAATGATGAGTTATGCGGATTTACCAAAATCATTCTGGGGTTATGCATTGCAAACAACAGCTTATATTCTAAACTTAGTGTCATCCAAATCGGTTCCCAAAACCCCTAGAGAATTGTGGACTGGGCGCAAGCTCAGCTTAGGACACATGAGGATCTGGAGGTGTCTGGCATACGTGTTGGATAAGAAAGTTGGTAAATTAGATGCACGTTCGGAATTAAGGTTGTTTATAGGGTACCCCAAAGGAACAAAGGGATGCATGTTCTATGGCCCCGAAGATCAAAAGATCGTAATCAGTACACACTTTAGATATTTGGAAGAAGACTATATGAACGATAAAAAGCCTAGAAGAGAGATTACCTTAGAAGAACTTAGGGGGCCGACTCTGTTGCTAACTATACAGGACGACGTACCAAATGTCACACCTACACAACCAGAACCTTGTCGTAGTGGGAGGGTTGTTAAGCAACCCGAGCGATTCTTGGGGATAGGAGAGTCCTCGGACTTGATCTCGGGAGAAGAATCAGATCCATGGTCCTACAACGAGGCGATCCAAGATAAGGATGCAAAATCTTGGCAAACCACAATGGAAGCCGAGATGGGTTCAATGGATCACAATAAAGTGTGGGAGCTAGGCGAACCACCTAATGGGGTGAAACCCATTGGATGTAAGTGGGTATACAAGAGAAAAAGGGGACCGGACGGAAAGGTTGAAACCTTTAAAGAGAGACTCGTGGCGAAAGGGTACACTCAGAAAGAAGGGATCGACTATGAGGAAACCTTTTCGCCCGTAGCCATGCTCAAGTCCATCCTCATTCTTTTGTCGATTGATGCGCACCTAGATTTTGAGATCTGGCAAATGGATGTCAAGACAGCTTTCCTTAACGGAAGTCTTGACGAGGAAATCTATATGCAACAACCCGAAGGTTGTTGGGGAATTAATTGCCCGGATTTATTCGGGTTGAATAATTAAATACAAATTTAATTCTAACAATTATTACTAGCATGAATTAATCCTATATTAATTAAAATAATAATTCAACAACCAATCATGCATATAAATAGTTCACATAAATCCTACGCATGCGGAATTACTACGGGTTTACGTGAACTAACCTCTCAGAGTGACAACCGTTGAGAAGATGGATCCCGTACACACGAACACACCAAAAAGCCTTCTCAAGTATTCACTTATCCTTGTTCAACAATCCGGTGGTAGGAACCCGCGAACAATTTAACAAAAGGAAAAAATAAAATTATGTTGCACCACCTTTGTGGATTTCTAATTTTTCCAACACATGGAATTGCACTTGGGACTGAAATATTCATCCCCTATTTATAGAGGGGGTGTTGGTCGAATTTTTGTGCATGAATAAGATGGGAATTTTTTTTTCTTGATCTCCAAGAAATCTTGAATATATCCAATATATTCTTTTCTCCATATTTAAAATATTCCACAAAAATCTCAACTCCCTAAATTAAGGGATTTTCGAAAATATCACATTAAATAGGGAAGAAATAGAATCTTTGACTTTTCTTGAATTTATGGGATAATCTTGTATTCCAAGAATACATATTCCATAAAATCTTTCCAAGAAAATCAAGAAAATCTTTTCTCTTTCTTCCTTCAATGATTTTCGAAAATTATGGAAAAATTAGCAACAATAATTTATTTTATTTTAAACACCTTTTCCAGTTATTGGACATTATCTTTGGGCTACTTGAGGGGCCTTTAGGAGAATTAAGATTTGACCTTCTAATGGACTTTGTATATCTAATATTGAGCCACAATATTATTCAAGCCCATAAATATTAATTAATCCCACTACATAATTAATATTGCACTATCCATCTTAACCCATATTACTGTTAATATGGCTCCCGGTTATTATTTCCTGTGTTTAAGATTATCTAGCTCATTAATTAATTCAAGCCACTGAAATAGCTTTCCATTAATTAATATCTTTTGTCCTTGGTCAAGGAACGGTTCAACATTATTATCCATACCGAAAACTAATTCCACTTGTAAGATTTAGTATGATAAATCTTATGAACCTCCCAAGGGGGTAAATCAAACGAGCGTACTCGCACACGATTCTTCGTATTAAATCTTAGCAATCGCATGTGACCAGTAATATTGTCCAAGATATAAAGTATTGAATCTCATTGATTCTCTACCAGTCATAATTACTAACGACACACGATCCTATTTATGGGAAGAAGATTAAGAAATAACGAACCACTGAGGTCTAATTCTTCCTAATTCAGTGTTAGAGAATTTATCCTTCTGTAGGTCCTATTCAGTGCATCAGTAATGCACTAGTGTAATCTCTTGGTCAAGACAAATCAATCCGAGCCTTACACTTCAACCTTTCACGATGGATTGTTCATTTCCATCTAGGTCGTGAACAGCGCACTTTTAGTTACAAGGTACTGTTAATTTAATCTTCTGTGATCTGGTATCACTAAATTAACTACAATGTAATACGTACTGTTTATTGAACAATTATGCAGTAAATATATGTAACATTCAATGATATTTAAAGCATCAGTGATAAATAATTTATTTCAGTAAATAAGACAGGAATTCAGTTTGGTTATACAAAGTAAAAATATACTTTCCAGTATAACCCCAACAAAGGTTTCATTGGAAAAGGCCAAGAGCATCTCTGGTTTGCAAGCTAAAGAAGTCCATTTACTGGGTGAAGCAAGCATCCCGTGCTTGGAATCAGTGTTTTGATCAAGTTATAAAATCCCACGGTTTTGATCAAAATAATTTCGAAAGTTGTGTTTATAAGAAGCGTGACGGAACTGCCTTGGTATTCTTTGTACTATAAGTAGATGACATTCTGCTCATCAGGAACAATGTAAAGATGTTGTCAGACGTAAGGGCATGGCTGTCAAAATAATTTGATATGAAGGACTTAGAAGAAGCTGGTCACATCCTAGGGATCAAGATCACTCGAGATCGCAAGAAAATGATGATCGGGCCCTCGCAAGCTTCATATATAGATACCATTTTGAAACAATTCAGCATGCAAGATTCCAAGAAAGGTTTTGTGCCTTTCAGACACGGAATTCATCTATCCAAAGAAATGTGTCTCAAGACACAAAAGGAAATAGATGACATGAAGGGCATTCCTTATGCTTCGACTGTAGGAAGCCTCATGTATGCAATGTTGTGCACGAGACCGGATATCTGCTTTGTCGTGGGCATGGTGGATAGATATCAAAGCAACCCCGGGAAAGAGCATTGGACTGCAGTTAAAAATATTCTGAAGTATCTGAAGAGGACACGAGACAAAATGTTAGTTTATCAGTCATACAGTCTAATCCCCGTCGGTTACACGGACTCGGATTTCCAATCAGACTTAGACTCCAGAAAGTCAACCTCGGGTAGTGTGTTTTGCATGGGGGGAGGAGCCATGACATGGAGAAGCGTTAAGCAGAAATGCATCGCCGATTCTACCATGGAAGCCGAATATGTAACTGCTTGTGAAGCAGCGAAAGAAGCGGTTTGGCTCAAGAACTTCCTAGTGGACTTGGACGTCGTTCTGGATTTGCCCAGCACGATCACAGTTTACTGTGATAACGCCGGAGCAGTTGCAAATTCTAGGGAACCGAGAGCCCACAAGGCCAGCAAACACATAGAAAGAAAATACCATCTTATATGAGAAATCGTTAAGAGATGAGAAATAGAGGTGGCAAAGATTGCGTCCGAAGACAACCTAGCAGATCCATTCACAAAGGGTCTGCCTCAGAGTACATTCGAGAGACATGTGGAAGGAATGGGTGTCAAGACCGTTGCCAATCTGCTTTGAGTATAAGTGGGAGAAATATTATTAGGTTCATGTAGGTGACATAAGATGTCACGTAGATTCACGTAGATTCTACACGAGACATGTTGTAGTATACTTAAAAGCAGACTATGAGTATAAGTGGGAGATTGTTGGGGTTATACTAAAAAGTATGTTTTTTACTTTGTATAACCAAACTGAATTTCTTGTTTATTCACTGAAATAAATTATTTATGTTGCACTAAATATGAATGAATGTTATATATATATATATATATTTATTGCAAACATGTTCGATAAGTGAGTACGTATTACGTTGAAGTTAATTTGGTGATACCAGATCACAGAAGATCAAATTAAAAGTCCCTCGTGATTAAGTACAAATTCACAACCCAGATGGAAATGAACAATTCATCATGAAAGGTTGAAGTGTAAGGCTCAGATTGACTTGTCTTGACCAAGAGATTACACTAGTGCATTATGATGCGCTGAATAGGACCTACAGGAGGATAAATTCTTTGATACTGAATATACAAGAATTAGACCTCAGTGGTTCGTTATTTCTTAATCTCCGTTCCTTAAATAGATCGTGTGAAATTAATAACTATTGCTTTGACTTATGATGGGAAGATAATCAATGCGATTCGATACCTTATATCTTGGGCAATATTATTGATTACACGACGATTGCTAAGATTTAATACGGAGAATCATGTGCAAGCACGTCTTGCTTGATTTGTCCCCTTGGTGGGCTCAGAATCTTTATCATACCAAATCTTGCAAGTGGAAATTTATTTCCTGTATGGATAATAATGTTGAGTTGTCTTTACTCCAAGGACAAAGGTATTAATTAATATAATGCTTGTTCAGTGGCTTAATTAATTAGTGGACTAAGATAATCTTAAACACGGGAAATAATGATCGGGAGCCATATTATTGTGAAGTCGTAATGTGGGTTAAGATGGATAGTTCAATATTAATTTTATAGTGGAATAAATTAATATTAATGGGCTTGAATAATATTTTGGCTAAATATTAAAGTTTCATAGCCCATTGGAGGTCCAATCTTAATTCTCCTAAAGGCCCCTCAAATAGCTCAAATTAATGTCCAATTAATGAAAAGCAGAAGAAAATATTATTGCCTATTTTTCCTAATTATTTTCGAAAAAAATAGGTAGGAGAGAGAAAATATTTTTTTTCTTAATTTTCTTGGAAAGATCTTTTGGAATAAGTATTCTTGAGATACAAGTTTATCCCATAAATTCAAGAAAGGAAAAATATCTTATTCTTCCCTATTTTATTTGATATTTTCGAAAATAATGGACAAGAAGGGAGGAGAAGATTTTGTTGGGAGATATTTTGGGAAATAGAATATATTGGATATATTCTAGATTGTATCTTGAGGAAGAAGCAAGGAAATTTCCCAATGTCCAACATGCCCAAATTTTTGTCCCCCCTAGTCCTATAAATAGGGGATGAATTTTTCATCCCCAATGCTTTGGAAAAATTAGAAATCCACAAAGGTGGTGGCAAAATATTTTATATTTTCTCCTTTAAATTAAAATCGTTCATTGAGAATCCTCCCACCGGATTACGTTCGTGGACGTGGGACATATTTGAGAAGACACTTTGGGTGAATCCATCGTCTCAACGGTTGGTCTGAAAGTCTATAAATAGACTACATTGGTCGACATTCAAGAGAGTAGCATCCAAACTTAAGAGAGTAGCATCCAAGACACAACCGTGAGTGGAGTGTGAGGGTCAATGCTATGTCTATTTGTACTGGTCGAATGTATCCCAACATTTCCCATCAGTATTGATTTTATCTTATTAGATCAAGTTTTAGGTTGAATAAGATCACTAGTTACTTGATTGAATAGATTGATTTTTGGTGTGTGGTTTTTCACTACACCTTTTAGGATCTTGTAAGAGATTCGTGTGTATCTCACTACTTGTTATATTGATGTTTTTATCCATGAGGTTCGTGTAGTCTGGATTACAGACTATACAAAATTTTGAAATCCCTTGCATTGCGTTTTTATACTTCCGCTGTCATATGTTGTTTTACATGTTGCATAACATTTTCAACAACACTCTGAAAATACACGCACACACACTGTCAACGAGCAACTAGAGGTATTGTCTATTCTACTTTCAAAAATGTTTGCTATTCAATAGGATTTTTGGATATGATTATTGTGAGTATATGGATGGAATAATGAAGGCCAACTTTTGGGCATCAACTCATTATGTTAGGAATTTATTTGCAGTTCTTCTTATATCGTCTTGCATGAATTCTCCTAAAACTGTTTTGAAAAGACATGAGAGAGTTTTTCGAATGATATACTTTTATGATAAATTTTATTTCGAAAGGTCCCTAAACTATTTTTTTGTTTAATGAAGTCCCTAAACTATTGATTTTTATCTCACGCAGTCCTTCTTGACTATTTTTTTTAATCATCTAACGAACCGTTAAGTAAATACGCACATCATCATTCTCAAAATTGTCAATATGAATCATTGTTTTACTTAATGGTTCCATTAGATTAGTTAAAAAAATTATCAAGAAGGACTGCTTGAAACAAAAATAAATAGTTTAGGGACTTCATTAAACGAAAAAAAATACTTTAGGGACATTTCGAAACAAAATTTAATAGTTAAGAGACTTGTTAAAATAAAAAAAATAGTTTAAGAACCTTTAAAAACAAAACATAATAGTTTAGGGACCTGAAGATGCATTTTGCCTTAGTAAAATTTATTTAAAAACAAAACATCATCTATTTTGGGCATTTTGTGATAGGGTTTATGTCACTCTAAATTCTAAAATTCGGAAAAGGTCACAACGCACCGATATACATACACGCGTTTGCAGGGACTTATATCCATCTGCACCCCCAATTTGGCATTTATATTCATCTGCATGCTTCCGTATTTTATTACTCCAAGAATTGAGAAAAAAAAGGCTTTATATGGAATATCCACACTCTTTTTTCTCCTATATTTGCAAAATATATTTTTCGAGAAAACACTCATTTTCTGCTCATTCTGATTTAAAAAGTTTTTTTTATTAAGATTTTTAGTTTAATATTTTGGGTCATTATACCTTAATGAAGTAAACAAAAAATTGAAAAAAAATGATGGTACGGGCTTCATTAAATGGTGGTGCATGGTTAATATATTATAGTATATTAATATGTTGATAGTGAAATATTTAACGATTATGATGTGGCTTGTTGAATTTGACCACCAAATAAATAATTAATCGAACAAGAACACTGCGGGAAGAACTGTAGTTCTTCCCTGAAATATGGGTTTTTGTATATAAGAGAAATGAGGGAAACATTTCAAAGTGGTTTACAATGAATCGTCAGGTCCTTTATTTATAGAGGATCATTCTAATAAAGCACGACAAAACATACAGCATGACAAATCATCTGCTTAAAGCAAGACAGATCACATGGTCTCGGTGGGACCTGCTGACGTGTGATAATTCTGGTGACAACAATAGCCCCCAAGATCGGTCTTTGACTTTGTTCAGAGTTCTATCTTGATCCATGTCTTGATAAGATTGTAGCTTTCGCTGCATCTGTGGTCACATTGTTTGCCTCCAGGCGGCCTGCTTGGATGTCTTATGAAGTCTTGATCATCGTCGATCTTATGAGCCCCTTAATCTGAGTCTTTTCGTGCATTGGAGGAGTGAGCCCCTAATCTGAGTCTTTTTTTACGTGCTTTCGTACCTCGGAGGAGCCCCTCAATACGAGTCTTTTCTGTGCTCGTACCTCGAGGTGAGCCTCTCAGTACGAGTCTTTTCTGTGCTCGTACCTCGAGGTGAGCCTCTCAGTACGAATCTTTTCTGTGCTCGTACCTCGAGGTGAGCCTCTCAGTACGAGTCTTTTCTTCTTTCTACTGAGCGGAGTCCCTTAGTCTGAGTCTTTTTTACGTCTCTTTCGGCTAAGCTCGGTTTTTTGGAAATGAATCGAACTTCGTATGTGCTTGTGTTCAACCTGACTTTGTTTGCGATCGTCTTATTGTGTTGCGACCATGTTTGATCTGGTCGTCTTATTTAGGTGCTACCATGTACCCGATGCTCGCTTTGTTGCGGACATTGTAAGCACATATTCTTTCGTCAGGTGAACACAAGGCTCGACTTGTTCGTTTTTCTTTTCCCTGGTCGTCTTATTTTGGTGCGACCCTTCTAAGTATAGCCAAAATGAATGAATGAATGAAAAGTCACGAGGACATTAACAAAATAAACCTGGTGGGGTGGGCAAAAAGATTGTCCGTAGATTCTTTGAGTTGCTCCCGAGACTCCGGGTACCCGAGCATTTTTCTTTCACCTCGCTGCTGTCCACTTTTTTTTTTTTTTTTAACTGGGCCGAGAAATCTGGGCCCATAAATAAAAGCCACATGTTTTTTTAAGGTTGTTGGGCCAACCAATTTTGTCGGATGAGAGCTTTCGGGGCCAGATCTGTTATTTCCTAATAATGTTTTTGGCCCAACAATTTATGAATCTTAGGCACAACAAATAACATTAATCTAAACCCAAATGACATATACCCCAACCCATGAAATCAGGCCAGCCCACGCTTATGAAATCAAAAACCCGTAAATTGGGATTATATCTCTAATGCACGGATTCTTAAAAATTAACAAAAGATCAAGATGTCGGATTACTTTGAGGTGCGATTGGTGGGATTCACCGATTTCTTTTGATTCGCCACGCCACGTGGCGAATCCCAATTTTTTTATTTTTTTTATTATCGGATACGCGTATCCTGTTCCGAGGATACGCGTATCGGATACGTATCGGGATTTTTTTGTAAAATTTATTAAATTTTGGGTTTTTTTTTTAAGTAAAAAATTAAAACTTACTAATAATTTGAAGGACACACTCTAAAACTTATTAAATATTAAAATTAATTAATCTTTTATTATGATTTATGACTTGTATAGGTTAATGATATTTGATTTAATTGTTGTTTTGTTACTTATGGGATGAATTCCTTGATATTAGTACTTGTGTTTTAAATATTCTTGATATTATTACATGTGTTATATATAATTGTTGTAATTTTTTTAATATTATTACAGGTGATATATATAATTAAATTAAAAAAATTAACGTATCCTAGCCGTATCGTATCCTAAAAATTTGAAAATCTACGAATCCCTTTTAGAATCGTATAAATATCGCTGCACCTTTTTAGTGCAACACAGGATTGGATCAACGCCTCACCTCCCAACGCCAGAAATGTCCCAAAGCGGTGCCGTGAAAATTCTATTTCGCCGAGGAGCGGCAGTCTTAGTGGTGGAGGAGGTGTTGTAAGGCGTCGATTTTGGGGGGCGAAGGCGATGGCGGCTCGGCTTTTCGCCCGATTTGAGGCGGAGGCTCTGGGTTCGATTATACATATGAATTGGACTTGGGCTGGTGTGCTGCGGTATTAGGCGGCGGAATCGAAGCACCAGCGGGCGGAGCATAGTGGGCTTGGCAAAAGGTGGCGGAGGTGAGGCGGCTTCACAGCCCCTTTCTTCATCTCCTTCATCTCTCTCCTTTTTTCTTTTTTTTATGTATATGTGTATGTATATCTCTGGTAGGTGTGTTGGGTTTTTGGAAAGATAAGGTGGGGATTTCTGGATTTTTTTTCTGGGTTTTTCTTAATACATGGATGGGATTTGGGATTTTTGTATTTGAGGATTTGAAGATTCTTTTCTGTTCTTGCAATTTAGAATGTGTGGTTTTGTGTAGAAAAAGTAATTCATGAACTTGCTGCAAAGGGAAATTGAAGGGGTTTCTCTCTATAGATTTTGATATATCTCTATGAAAGCTTCAAGAACAGATCGCACGAACTGGGTCTTTTTGTTTTTTTATGAAGTTTTTGTTTTCGGATTTGAAGATCGTTGTTCTTCATCAATTGTGATTTCAAATAGACCATTCTTCTAGCGTCAATTGTTGATAGTCAAATATTTAACAATTCTGATGTTGCTTGTTAAATTTGGCCACCAAACAAATAATTAATCGAAAAGAACATTGCGGGAAGAATCATACTTCTTCCCTGAAATATGGGTTTTTGTATATAAAATGAATGAGGGAAATATTCCAGAGTTGTTTACAATGAATCGTCAGATCCTTTATTTATAGAGGACCATTCTGATAAAGCATGACAAAACATACAGCATGACAAATCATAAAGTATGACGAATCATCTTCTTAAAGCACGACAGATCACGTGATTTCGGTGGGACCTGCTGACGTGTGATAATTCTGATGACAACAATAGACTTAATTAAATTATGGTATAAACTTAAAATTGATGGTACAAGTTGATTAAAATTGTAGTACGGACTGAAATAATGGTGGTACGAAGTTGACATAAGAATGATACGTGGTAAATTTAATAGTGTACGGGCTGAAGTGATAGTTGTACGTGATTAATTGAATGGTGGTACGAGTTGCAAGGATATTGGTACGAGATATATATACATGATGGTACAAACTAAAACAATAAAAGGATGTAAAAAGGGTAGAGTTCAGATAAAAAAAAAAACTTTGACTAAAAAAGAATGATTATAAATTTTGTGACACACGAGTTAAAAAAAATGTTTTCTTGTCTAAAAAATATTTCTGCGAATTCAGGAATTAATAATGGGAGTGACTATGAGGTAAAAATTTTAGGTCAAGATTTTGTACAAAATAAATTAAATACAATACTTTCAATATTTACTAAAATTGTGTCTAACAAGACTTCAAAATATAAAATTTATCAATAATTAAATTTATATTTATGTTATTAATAAAACTTTTTAATATAGTGCATCAGACTATCTTTAAAAAAAATATATGAATAACCAATAAAATATACATGATTGAACCCTAAAATTTTGGAAGAAATTACATTATTAAGTGATGAATAAATCAAGACTCAATCTCCCAATGTTCAAACCTGTAATTCTAATGTAACACCTTTTGTATAAAAGAAATGGAGGAGAATAATTTTTTATTTTTTAAGATATGACCAAATAAGTGAATTATTGATGTATAGGTCTCGAACAAGTTGTGCACATTCCTTTTCGATGTGGGACCGTAGGATTCTTAAGTAAAAAATTTATTGGGGCGGGCCGATTTTATTAAAAGGTAGGCCGGTAGCTTTTTGTAATAATAATCTACATATAATATGTACATTATGGGGTAAGGGCACGGTTATTGACACCGCCCGTTTAAGTAAGTACACTTCCCATTGAACTTTAAAAAAAAAACAACCAAATAAAAGTATCGAAATACCCTTTTCATTATTACAACTTATATTAAATTTATAAGTACACCTTTTGAACCAAACACCAAAACTCACGGTGAAGTCGCCATTATCGAAGGAAAAGAAAAGTTTTCAAGAGTATGGTGTAGATTCGTCGTGAAATCTAGTGTGTCCATTTTACCCGGAGCTCTATTGAGCATCTTACCTGTAGGTCAATAAAATTCATCAATGACCATCTTACCCGGAGCTCTATTGAGCATCTTACCCGGAGGTCAATAAATTCATCAACGACCATTTATAAAAATATACTTGTATAACAATGTACAATATGTTTGATACAATGCAAATACAATGCAAAATATTTCATAAGATTCATATAACATCGAACTCAATAGATCCTTTCACAATAACCACATAAATCAAAATTTCATTCCATATCCATAACTGGCTCACGGGATCATTTCACATTAATCAATGAATGTGCAAGTATATTCCATATTAATCACCAAATACCAAACATTATCGTAATTCACATAACATGAACAATTACAATTTCAATATAAATAAAATCACACAAATAATATCTTCCTTATTACAGAAGAAGCTTATAATTCCTTCTAAATCTCCTTGGTCTTGTACTGCTTTCTATGTTAATAAACATTCTGAGCAGGAACGCGGAGTTCCTCGATTGGTTATTAACTATAAACCTCTCAATAAGGTTTTAAAATGGATTAGACATCATATTCCTAATAAAAAAGATCTTCTTGACAGATTAGTCAATGCTCTTATTTTCTCTAAATTTGATTTAAAATCAGGTTTTTGGCAAATTCAGATTAATCAACCTGATAGGTATAAAACTGTCTTTAATGTTCCATTTGGTCATTATAAATGGACTATTATGCATTTTGGTCTTAAAAATGCTCCTTCAGATTTTCAACAAATTATGAATGATATTTTTAATCCTTATAGTGATTTTATTATTGTCTATATTGATGACATCCTTGTATTTTCTAAAGATATTGAAATACATTTTAAACATCTTGATATGTTTAAAAACTTAGTCATTAAAAATGGTTTAGTTATTTCAAAACCTAAAATGGTTTTATTCCAGACTAAAGTAAAATTTCTTGGTCATATTATTGATAAAGGTAATATTATTCCAATTCAAAGAAGTATTGAATTTGGTAATAAATTCCCTGATGTTATAACTGATAAAACTCAGTTACAGAGATTCTTAGGAAACCTTAATTATGTGTCTTCTTATATTAAGAATCTTGCTGAAGATTCCGCTATCTTATATGATAGACTTAAAAAGAATTATTCTCCTTGAAATGATGATCATACTATGGATGTTATCAGGATAAAAGAAAAGTTTAAAAATATTCCTTGTCTTATGCTAGCTAATCCCTCTTGGGAAAAAATTGTTGAAACTGATGCCTCAAATTTGGGGTATGGAGGTATTTTAAAACAAATTAATCCATATAATAAAAAGGATTATATCATTAGATTTTATTCCGGTAAATGGAATAATAGTCAGAAAAATTAGTCTGTTACAGCTAAAGAAATTCTTGCTATTGTCAAATGTGTCCTTAAATTTCAGGATGATTTATATAATCAGAAATTTACTATTAAAACTGATTGCAGGGCTGCTACTTTTATGCTCTTCAAAGATTTTGAACATAATGTTTCTAAACAAATGTTTGCCCGATGGCAATCTCATCTTGCTTATTTTGATTTTGATATTGTTTATAAGCAAGGGAAAGATAATCATCTCCCAGATTTTTTAACTCATGAATTTATTTCTTCATGACAGTTATGAGCCAGTCTGGAAGAAGTTATTCCTCTTATAGAGGAAGGGGAGGCAGAGGATCTCCTATTTTACAACAAGGGAAGAAATCCCTTTACAACCAGAACATTTCTGGTATTGGTTCTTCTTCAAAAGAAGAAAATTTTGATAAGGAATTTCAAGAATTCCTCAAACAACGGAGCAGGAATATTCAAGTTCAGGACAATACTTCAAAACCTGATGATGAGGAGTCATATTCCTCAGTCGCTCAGAAAGAATATAAATTCTTTGATTCTCCTAAGAGAGAATTGATTCTTGTCATCGAAGATGATGATGAAAAATTCAAAGAGTCCCCATGGATTCTTATGGATAAGTATTTTCCATCTAATAGTTGGAATATGGAAACTTATAAGACGAGAGGATTTTATGAGAATATCCATTAGCCTTGGAAGTGTTGATATTCAACATTTTTCTCCTAAGAGTAAAGCGATAAATTACTCTAAATTTATCATTAAAAAAATCATCTCCATCCAAGAATGTGGTACTTCTCCTTTTGCTGAGAGAAGCATGACTAATGATGTCACTAAAACAATTTACCAATACAATTATTGGGATTATCTACAAAGTTTTTATAAAACTTTATTTTATCAGAATGCTAAGCATTCTCACACTTGGCTGATAAAAATTTGTGATAATATAAGTAGGAATCAAATTCCTAATTGGCTTTTCTCCTGGTGGGGAAATTTTGGTACTATGACAGATATTTTGCCTGAAGAGATTAAATCTCTATTTGAAGAATATTCTATTAATTTTTCTTCATTAAAAACTCATAATACAAGTAGCAAACTATTTGTATGTTTTTTGTTGATTCCGGAATCCCATGGGTCTGGAAATGGAGACCAGAATTCAGTTATACTGAAGATGGTATACCAAGTTTATGGAGGATCCATACTACGAGATTTTAGAATAACTTAAATGTTATTACTCCTGGCTCTCATGAGTCACCTTTGCAGGAAAATATCAATGGGATTAAATCCAAAATAGAAGAATATAAAAAGTCTTCTGGTGAAAAGACTTCAAATAGTCTTTCTTCATTTTCTGAATATTCTAAGAAATATGTTGGTTTATTTCCCAAGGAAAGAATTATGGATCTTTATATGGATCATATCAAGAAAGATTTATTCAATGATATTGATTTTTCTGATTCAAAATCAGATGTCTCTATGATTTCCGGTTCTGAATTATAAGATGCTCAGGACCCAAATGAAGACTATCAAGACTTTTCTCTTCAAGAAAGTTTTGATCTTTTGAGAAATTCTCTAAAAGAGAAACTTAAAGAAAGAAAGTGTTAATGGAAGATTGGAGATTATATCTAAATAGCTTCAAACTAATGCTAGTTTCTAATATCTGGAAGGTCCCTTTTCATGTTATTTTTTATGAAAATAATAATGAAATCCGAGATAAAAATTATCTCAAAGTTCTGAAGAAGAAAATTAAGATTCTTGAAATATGTATTCATGTACAGGAAAAAATGAGATACAGGAATGATATTGATGAAGGAAGACATTATCCTCATTTCTTAAAAGGATTTAAGAAGACTCTAATTCTTCTGAAGAAACAAGCTTCACTAATGGCGATTTAGAGAAGACTTTGATTTAGCACATTCCAGCAAAATGTGGCTACAGTATCAGACAAAATCAAATTTCGTCATTGCTTGCATCAGCAGACAAAGTACTGTTCATGAATAGTAATTACTATTCAAATTTTTTTTTTGTCTTTTTGTGGCTTTGTTTTTTCTGCACTATTTCTTTTTTATTTTGAAATCCGGGGTTTGATGTCCGGCTCTTTCATCTATAAATAGGCTTGTATTTTTTTTTTCAGAGGCACGCTCGAGTTTAGACTCGCCCCCCCTTTCTCTCTAAATCCCTCTCTTGTGTGCAACCTTGTAACCTTGTAATATTATTGTTCATAAACTGGTTTTTGCTTGTGGCTTGTTAAAGGTATATTGTTATTTAAATTCTGTATTTTAAATTTTTATTTCTGATGATTGCCACCTCAATGGTCGGCTAAATAACTTGTATTGAATCATGACCTGACTTAACTATACTCTACTATCATGTGCATTTGGAATTATATTCCTATATTGATCTGTAATTTGATATATCAAAGGTAGAGTTGGTTTAACCGGTAGGTTTGAGCTTTCCAGTGATATTCATGAGTTAACCATGTGGGCTAGCCCTTTTTGCCGTTTTGCCGATGAATAGGCGCAAGCGTTTTTGGGTGTAAAAGCTTTTTCAGGTTAACTCATGGACTATGGAATTTCTCAGTAATTTCTTATCCGTGTTTGTAAAAGATCCACAGGATACTTTTGATATAGATCTTTGCATGATCCTTATGTTAATATGGTATCAGAGCCATTAGAACTAGGGTATATATAAGTTATATGGTTTCATGATTCAATACATCTTGATTCTAATGAATCTGTCCCGATTAAAGGATACTGTTAAGAACAGTATGACTCAGGAATATGATATTCCTGAAAATCTTGATTTATTGAATAAATGGACTATTCCTAAAATTGAACCTAAAATGGTTTATAAATTAGGAGCTTTTGAAAAAATAGGCTTTAAACAAATTGTTAAAACTACTGAATCCTCTATACCTCTTCGTGAAGAAGAGATGGTTATTAAATTGCTTAGTAAAAATGATATTTTACCTTACAAAAGAACTCATAAGTTCTTACATATTGGTTGTGTTCAAGTCGCTTTTAGACCGCTTACTTTAAATGGTTTACCAGAAAGCTTTCTAGCTTCTCTTAGGGATGGTAGAAATCTTAATTAGACACAATCCTTAATGGGAATTATAGAGTCTAGTTTGGCTTTAGGACCTGTCTATTTTGACGCATATCCTAATTTATCTCTATCTTTATCTAATAGTAATATTCTTGAAGCTTTAACATTAAATGTTAAAACTCATGGTTATAATTACATACCAGGTACAGAGGTTATGTGTATCTGTTAGCGTATTTATTATAAGCCTTTATTTACACTCAATCCTATGTGTAAAAGAATTGAGAAAGATAATAATGAAACTATTCTTATAGAAACTAATTTTGGTAAATCAAATATTACTACCAGAAGATCCATTAAGTGGGAAGAAATTATTTTTCCTGAAAATTGGATAATAGAACAATCTGTTCCTAAAAATCCTATTATAAATAGTGATTTTATATTACTCAAAGTAATGATGGTATAATTAATATTGGTTTTCAAAATAATCAAAGAAGACATTCGACTTCTTATTCTAGATCAATGTCTAATCATTCTCTTATATCTCCTCTGGATTATGAGGTAGAATTACCTTTTGAATCTAGAGCTTCTACTTCCTCTTATAGAGAAAATTCTTATTGTAAAATTAATAATAACAATGAGAAAATTATTATTAATGAAAACAATATTATCCATAAATATGGATTTGATCCAGAAACAATTTCGGACTGTAACTTTAAAATATAATTTTATGGATTTTACAAACTTTTTAGATTTTTCTAAAGGTTCTTCTACTAGAGCTCATATTAATGATGAGTTTAATAATCCTAAATGGGATAAGTTTAGAATTTGGTATTTTAAATCATTCTCAAAAGATGATTTAGACTACTTTGTTGACAGTTTTTATAAATTCTGTGAATGAAATTACTTATTATGTTCCTTGGTTTATTAAAACCTTTTATATCAATTATATTTCAGTAATTTCCTATCCGTGTTTGTAAAAGATCCACAAGATACTATTGATATAGATCTTTGCACGATCCTTATGTTAATACGGTATCACTATCCTTTGAAATTGATGACAATGTTAATATTGAGAAAAATCATTTATCTACCATTAATATGATTATATCACAGAAATGGTATACTAAGATTTCTCTTCTTATAATTAATTCTTATAAGAAAGATTTTATTGCTATGATTGATAGTGGTGCTGATTTAAGTGTCATACAGTTAGGAATAAATCCTACTAAGTTTTTTTAAAAAACTACTCATTCACTTTCTCATGCAGGTGGAGGATCTTTAAAGATTAATTATAAGCTTAAAAATGCTTATGTTTGTGTAGATGGTTGTTGTATTTCTAACGACTTTCTTATTGCTGAAGACATCACTAGTCAAATGATTATTGGTCTTCCTTTTCTATTTAAAATATATCCTCTTACCTTTGTTGGTGAAAAAGGTATTACAGGTACTTATAATGGTAAACCTATTACTTTCAAGTTTATCACTAAACCTATTCATAAGGTTCTTAATTTGATTCAAGATCAAATTAATAATAAAAATTGTCAATTCAATTTTCTTAAAGATGAGCTTAATTCTATTACTATAAGTGATAGATTAAATAATCCTAAACTACAGGATAAAATCAAATTTTTAATAAATAAATTTTCTATTGAAATTTGTAATGATTTTCCCAATGCTTTTTGGGACAGAAAGAAACATATAGTTTCTCTTCCTTATGAAGAAGATTTTAAAGAAAATAAAATTCCGACTAAGTATAGACCTTGTCAAATGAACTCTGTATACATAGAGTTATGTAAAAAGGAAATATCTTCCTTATTACAGAAGAATCTTATAACTCCTTCTAAATCTCCTTGGTCTTGTACTGCTTTCTATGTTAATAAACATTCTGAGCAGGAACGCGGAGTTCCTCGATTGGTTATTAATTATAAACCTCTCAATAAGGTTTTAAAATGGATTAGACATCCTATTCCTAATAAAAAAGATCTTCTTGACAGATTAGTCAATGCTCTTATTTTCTCTAAATTTGATTTAAAATCAGGTTTTTGGCAAATTCACAGATTAATCAACCTGATAGGTATAAAACTGCCTTTAATGTTCCATTTGGTCATTATGAATGGACTGTTATGCATTTTGGTCTTAAAAATGCTCCTTCAGATTTTCAACAAATTATGAATGATATTTTTAATCCTTATAGTGATTTTATTATTGTCTATATTGATGACATCCTTGTATTTTCTAAAGATATTGAAATACATTTTAAACATCTTGATATGTTTAAAAACTTAGTCATTAAAAATGGTTTAGTTATTTCAAAACCTAAAATGGTTTTATTCCAGACTAAAGTAAAATTTCTTGGTCATATTATTGATAAAGGTAATATTATTCCAATTCAAAGAAGTATTGAATTTGGTAATAAATTCCCTGATGTTATAACTGATAAAACACAGTTACAGAGATTCTTAGGAAGCCTTAATTATGTGTCTTCTTATATTAAGAATCTTGCTGAAGATTCCGCTATCTTATATGATAGACTTAAAAAGAATCCTTCTCCTTGAAATGATGATCATACTAAGGCTGTTATCAGGATAAAATAAAAGGTTAAAAATATTCCTTGTCTTATGCTAGTTAATCCCTCTTGGGAAAAAAATGTTGAAACTGATGCCTCAGATTTGGGGTATGGAGGTATTTTAAAACAAATTAATCCATATAATAAAAAGGATTATATCATTAGATTTTATTCCGGTAAATGGAATAATAGTCAGAAAAATTATTCTGCTACAGCTAAAGAAATTCTTGCTATTGTCAAATGTGTCCTTAAATTTCAGGATGATTTATATAATCAGAAATTTACTACTAAAACTGATTGCAGGTCTGCTACTTTTATGCTCTTCAAAGATTTTGAACATAATGTTTCTAAACAAATGTTTGCCCGATGGCAATCTCATCTTGCTTATTTTGATTTTGATATTGTTTATAAGCAAGGGAAAGATAATCATCTCCCAGATTTTTTAACTCGTGAATTTATTTCTTCATTACGAGTTATGAGCGATCTCGGAAGAAGTTATTCCTCTTATAGAGGAAGGGGAGGCAGATGATCTCCTATTTTACAACAAGGGAAGAAATCCCTTTACAACCAGAACATTTCTGGTATTGGTTCTTCTTCAAAAGGAGAAAATCTTGATAAGGAATTTCAAGAATTCCTCAAACAACGAGCAAGAATATTCAAGTTCAGGACAATCCTTCAAAACACGATGATGAGAGTCATATTCCTCGATCGCTCGAAAAAAGAATATAAATTCTTTGATTCTCCTAAGAGAGAATTGATTCTCATCATCGAAGATGATGATGAAAAATTCAAAGAGTCCCCATGGATTCTTATGGATAAGTATTTTCCATCTAATAGTTGGAATATGGAAACTTATAAGACGAGACGATTTTATGAGAATATCCATTAGCCTTGGAAGTGTTGATATTCAACATTTTTCTCCTAAGAGTAAAGCGATAAATTACTCTAAATTTATCATTAAAAAAATCATCTCCATCCAAGAATGTGGTACTTCTCCTTTTGCTGAGAGAAGCATGACTAATGAAGTCACTAAAACAATTTACCAATACAATTATTGGGATTATCTACAAAGTTTTTATAAAACTTTATTTTATCAGAATGCTAAGCATTCTCACACTTGGCTGATAAAAATTTGTGATAATATCAGTAGGAATCAAATTCCTAATTGGCTTTTCTCCTGGTGGGGAAATTTTGGTACTATGACAGATATTTTGCCTGAAGAGATTAAATCTCTATTGGAAGAATATTCTATTAATTTTTCTTCATTAAAAACTCATAATACAAGTAGCAAAACTATTTGTATGTTTTTTGTTGATTCCGGAATCCCATGGGTCTGGAAATGGAGACCAGAATTCAGTTATACTGAAGATGGTATACCAAGTTTATGGAGGATCCATACTACGAGATTTTAGAATAACTTAAATGTTATTACTCCTGGCTCCCATGAGTCACCTTTGCAGGAAAATATCAATAGGATTAAATCCAAAATAGAAGAATATAAAAAGTCTTTTGGTGAAAAGACTTCAAATAGTCTTTCTTCATTTTCTGAATATTCTAAGAAATATGTTGGTTTATTTCCCAAGGAAAGAATTATGGATCTTTATATGGATCATATCAAGAAAGATTTATTCAATGATATTGATTTTTCTGATTCAAAATCAGATGTCTCTATGATTTCCGGTTCTGAATTACAAGATGCTCAGGACCCAAATGAAGACTATCAAGACTTTTCTCTTCAAGAAAGTTTTGATCTTTTGAGAAATTCTCTTAAAGAGAAACTTAAAGAAAGAAAGTGTTAATGGAAGATTGGAGATTATATCTAAATAGCTCCAAACTAATGCCAGTTTCTAATATCTGGAAGGTCCCTTTTCACGTTATTTTTTATGAAAATAATAATGAAATCCGAGATAAAAAATTTCTCATAGTTCTGAAGAAGAAAATTAAGATTCTTGAAATATGTATTCCTGTACTGGAAAAAATGAGATACAAGAATGATATTGATGAAAGAAGACATTATCCTCATTCCTTAAAAGGATTTAAGAAGACTCTAATTCTTCTGAAGAAACAAGCTTCACTAATGGCGATTTAGAGAAGACTTTGATTTAGCACATTCCAGTAAAATTTGGCTACAGTATCAGACAAAATCAAATTTCCTCATTGCTTGCATCAACAGAAAAAGTATTGTTCATGAATAGTAATTACTATTCAAACTTTTTGTTTTTGTCTTTTTGTGGCTTTGTTTTTTCTGCACTATTTCTTTTTTATTTTGAAATCCGGGGTTTGATGTTCGGCTCTTTCATCTATAAATAGGCTTGTATTTTCTTTTCAGAGGCACGCTCGAGTTTAGACTTGCCCCCTCTTTCTCTCTCTAAATCCCTCTCTTGTGTGCAACCTTGTAACCTTGTAATATTATTGTTCATAAACTGGTTTTTGCTTGTGGCTTTTTAAAGGTATATTGTTATTAAAATTTTGTATTTTAAATTTTTATTTCTGATGATTGCCGCCTCAATGGTCGGCTAAATTACTTGTATTGAATCATGACCTGACTTAACTATACTCTACTATCATGTGCATTTGAAATTATATTCCTATTGTTGGGATATTTTAGTTTTGATTAATTATGCCAAAACATTATCAACTTGTATTTTTGAAGCTAATCTACAGATAACAAGTTGAGGGGGAACGAGAGAACAAATTGAGGGGGAACTCACTTAAATTATTTAAGATGATCGAGATCGACGAGGTTTAGAGATGAGGCCGACGAGATCGATGAGTAGGATGAGTTTCGAGTAAACTGATGAGCTGAACAAGAAGAAACATGCTGATTTGTGATGAAGAAAAGCTGATAAAATGTTTGGAAGAAATCGTAAATCAAAGCGAGAAGAAATCGTAAATCAAAGAAGAAGAAAAGAAATCAGCGAAATGAAATCGTTCGGATGAATCAGTGAAATCGGGCCGATGAACAAAGGAAATCGATTCGGATGAACAAAGTGATTTCAAAGAATCGATGAACAAGTGATTTCAAGACACCGTAAATGCAGACTGCATTTCTACAGATCGATTTCAGCCGGACCGGATCAAAGTGACGTAATCAAGAGATGAACAAAGAATGGACGAAATGATCGATCCGTTAGACACACAAAAGCAAATTTGGTCAATAAGAAGACAACACACATATTGATGTGACATAAAGCTGCAGGGAAAAGTGCAAAAGGTCAAAGAAAAGCTGGAAGTTATTAGTATGGATTTGAATATTACTTTCCAACGGTAATATTTAAATCCACACTATAAATACATTGCACTATCTTCAAAAGAAGCAAATGGAGGATCTGCAAAGGGAAATTAAAGCCAAATATTCAAGTAACTCCATTCATAGAACACAGAGCAAGAAATACACACATATATTCAAAAGTGTTCTACCCTAGATCTAAGCACAAATGCTATATCCTAAGCTTAGAGAGATTTTCCCATCCTTAGCATTGAGGCTAAACATATGTAAGTGAAAATCTCAACCTAGTTGGAAACCAAACAAACCTTACCCAAATCAGTCGGTTAAGTTTGTAGGTGAGTGTGAACTCGGTAAACATCTAGCAATCCCGAAAGGGATGGTAGGCGATCCCGTGAGGGTGATAAGTCCCGTTTGAGTGAGAACTCGGTAAACATCTAGCAATCCCGAAAGGGAGGGTAGGCGATCCCGTGAGGGTGATAAGTCCCGTTTGAGTTAGAACTCGGTAAACATATGTTGGTTAAGTTGGTGCCCCATGAAGGGAAGAGTGGATGTAGGGCGCGTTGTCCGAACCACTATAAAAATATGTGTCTTCTTATTTGCTTTCATATTAACTGTCATACATACTTTAGCAAATCTGCATAACACATTCGAAAAGAAAAGAAAAAAATTTAAGTCACCTCCCATTGAGATTTTACGAGTTTTAAATCGGGTTTTTCGGGACCAACAAGTGGTATCAAAGCAGGGGTTCAAAAGTTCACTAGATTTTAATGTGAACACCTGAACTGGTCTTTTTTATTAAAACCCATTTAGTTTAAAATGCATAAATTTTATAAAATGGAGGTTGACAATCATCTTCTCATTTTTAAAATGAAAACAATGTTCTTCATCATTTCTCTTGTTTAACTAACACTGTTTTTCTCGTATATTTTTATTGTTAGTTAGTTTTGGCATCATTATCAAAAAGGGGGAAATTGTTGGGATATTTTAGTTTTGATTAATTATGCCAAAACATTATCAACTTGTATTTTTGAAGCTAATCTACAGATAACAAGTTGAGGGGGAACGAGAGAACAAATTGAGGGGGAACTCACGAAATCAGACGAAGATGATCGAGATCAGACGAGGCTGCAGACGAGGCTAATCGAGATCAGATGAGTAGGATGAGTTCCGAGTAAACTGATGAGCTGAACAAGAAGAAACATGCTGATTTGTGATGAAGAAAAGCTGATAAAAAATCTTTGTGAAGAAATCGTAAATCGTAAATCGGCGAGAAGAAATCGTAAATCAAAGAGAAGAAATCAAATCGGGCAAAATTTGAAATCAATTCGGATGGTATGAAATCGATTCGGATGAACAATGGAAATCGGTTTGGATGAGCGGTGATTTCAAAGATCGATGAACGATGATTCGGCAAAGACAAATGTAAATCTGCAGACTGATTTTCTCTGGATCGATTTCAGCCGGACGGATCGGTGACCAGAATCAGAAGAGATGAACAGTAATCTAACGAGCTGATCAGATCCGTTAGACACACAAAAGCAGCTGGCCAATAAGAAGACAACACACATATTGATAAAGCTGCAAGGAAAAGTGCAAAAGGTCAAAGAAAAGCTGGAAGTTATCAGTATGGATTTGAATATTACTTTCCAACGGTAATATTTAAATCCACACTATAAATACATTGCACTATCTTCAAAAGAAGCAAATGTAGGATCTGCAAAGTGAAATTAAAGCCAAATATTCAAGCAACTCCATTCATAGAACACATAGCAAGAAAATACACACATATATTCAAAAGTGTTCTACCCTAGATCTAAGCACAAATGCTATATCCTAAGCTTAGAGAGATTTTCCCATCCTTAGCATAGAGGCTAAACAAATGTAAGGGAAAATCTCAACCTAGTTGGAAACCAAACAAACCTTACCCAAATCAGTCGGTTAAGTTTGTAGGTGAGTGTGAACTCGGTAAACATCTAACAATCCCGAAAGGGAGGGTAGGCGATCCCGTGAGGGTGATAAGTCCCGTTTGAGTGAGAACTCGGTAAACATCTGTTGGTTAAGTTGGTGCCCCATGAAGGGAAGAGTGGATGTAGGACGAGTTGTCCGAACCACTATAAAAATACGTGTGTTCTTATTTGCTTTCATATTAACTGTCATACATACTTTAGCAAATCTGCATAACACATTCGAAAAGAAAAAAAAAATTTAAGTCACCTCCCATTGAGATTTTACGAGTTTTAAATCGGGTTTTTCGGGACCAACACCTATATTGATCTGTAATTTGATATATCAAAGGTAGAGTTGGTTTAACCGGTAGGTTTGAGATTTCCTGTGATATTCATGAGTTAACCATGTGGGCTAGCCCTTTTTGCCGTTTTGCCGATGAATAGGCGCAGGCGTTTTTGGGTGTAAAAGCTTTTTTCAGGTTAACTCATGGACTATGAAATTTCTCAGTAATTTCCTATCCGTGTTTGTAAAAGATCCACAGGATACTATTGATATAGATCTTTGCACGATCCTTATGTTAATATGGTATCAGAGCCATGAGAAGTAGAGTATATATAAGTTATATGATTTCATGATTCAATACATCTTGATTCTAATGAATCTGTTCCGATTAAAGGATCTTTGTTAAGAAGCAAGATGACTCGAGAATATGATATTCGAAAAAAATCTTGATTTATTGAATAAATGGACTATTCCTAAAATTGAACCTAAAATGGTTTATAAATTAGGAGCTTTTGAAAAAATAGGCTTTAAACAAATTGTTAAAACTACTGAATCCTCTATACCTCTTCATGAAGAAGAGATGGTTATTAAATTGCTTAGTAAAAATGATATTTTACCTTACAAAAGAACTCATAAGTTCTTACATATTGATTGTGTTCAGTCACTTTTTAGACCGCTTACTTTAAATGGTTTACCGTAAAAGCTTTCTAGCTTCTCTTAGGGATGGTAGAAATCTTAATTGGACACAATCCTTAATGGGAATTATAGAGTCTAGTTTGGCTTTTAGGACATGTCTATTTTTGACGATATCCTAATTTATCTCTATCTTTTATCGATAGTTATATTCTTGAAGCTTTAACATTAAATGTTAAAACTCATGGTTATAATTACATACCGAATGAGATGTTATGTGTATCGGGTTATAATTATTTATTATAAGCCTTTATTTACACTCAATCCTATGTGTAAAAGAATTGAGAAAGATAATAATGAAACTATTCTTATAGAAACTAATTTTGGTAAATCAAATATTACTACCAGAAGATCCATTAAGTGGGAAGAAATTATTTTTCCTGAAAATTGGATAATAGAACAATACATTTCCTAAAAATCCTATTATAAATAGTGATTTTAAACATATTACTCAAAGTAATGATGGTATAATTAATATTGGTTTTCAAAATAATCAAAGAAGACATCCGACTTCTTATTCTAGATCAATGTCTAATCATTCTCTTATATCTCCTCTAGATTATGAGGTAGAATTACCTTTTGAATATAGAGCTTCTACTTCCTCTTATAGAGAAAATTCTTATTGTAAAATTAATAATAACAATGAGAAAATTATTATTAATGAAAATAATATTATCCATAAAGATGGATTTGATCCCGAAACAATTTCGGATTGTAACTTTAAAATATAATTTTATGGATTTTACAAACTTTTTAGATTTTTCTAAAGGTTCTTCTACTAGAGCTCATATTAATGATGAGTTTAATAATCCTAAATGGGATAAGTTTAGAATTTGGTATTTTAAATCATTCTCAAAAGATGATTTAGACTACTTTGTTGACAGTTTTTATAAATTCTGTGAAAAACATAATGAAATTACTTATTATGTTCCTTGATTTATTAAAACCTTTTATATCGATTATATTTTAGTAATTGAACGTGATTATAAAATAATTTCTGGAGGAATACAAAAATATTTTTACCCTCCTCATGTTCCTTTTCAAATCGAGAAAAATGGGAAGATATTTAGTTTTCTTCCATTCTCCAGAATCATAGAAAATTATGTTTTACAAATTACTGTTAAACATGTCAATCAAATGATTGAGCAAAATAATTTTTGTAATCTTTATCTTTCTATCCTTGGAGAATAAATTATTTCTTTACATGATAAAGTTGATAAAATAATCTCTAAAATTAATTTTCAGAAAAAATTTGAAGATTATGATAATAAAAATAATAATGTTATTATTAAAACAACTTCATCTATTCAATCTCCTATTGAGATAAAAGATTTTAAATCTGAAGCCTCTATTTCTGATCTTGAAAAGATTATTAATGATAAATTTAGTAATCTGAATATTTCAACTTTAGATGATGACTTAGATGATAATCATGTTATTCAACCCAATAATATTGGTAGTCCTAGTAATACTGATAGTATTAATAAAATGAAATTGGCTGATAGACCTACCATGTCTACTTATTATTATAAGAGACCCACTCCTATGAGTGTTCTTAATGAAGAACAAAAAAACTTTTTCAATAATTCTTATTCTGGAAAAGGTATTTATGAATGAAATATTGATGGTGGAAGTGATAATCATATTTTCACTCAATGTCATCGCATGCTTATGTATAGTTCTGCTTGTCAAACTTGTGGTAATAGTGATATTAGTACTGCACAAGCTATTACTGCTGGTTTTATTGGTCAACTTAAAGGTTGGTGGGATAATTATTTGACTCCCCAAAATAGAATGGAAATTTTTAATTCTATTAAAATTGAAAATGGTGAGACTAAAACCAATGCAGTTTACTCTTTGATTCTTACTATTTTGGATCATTTTACTGGTCAATATACCAATAAATATGAAATACCAGAACTCTTCTTTTAAATATGAAGTGTAAAACTCTTACTGATTTCAGATGGTACAAAGATACTTTTTTGTCTCGTATTTATGAGATTCCTGATTGTAATCAGGATATTTGGAAGAATAAATTTGTAGATGGTCTTCCTAATCTATTTGCTGAAAGAGTTAAGAAAACTCTTAGAAAGGATTCTAATTCAATCCATTATGGGTCTTATACTTTTGGTCAAATCATTAGTGTTTGTGTTCAGGAAGGATTAAATCTTTGTAATGAACTCAAATTAAAAAATCAAATTAAAAAGGATAATCTTATGGAAAGAAAACAATTAGGTCAATTTTGTGATCAATTTGGATTAGATAATCCTAATTCTAAAAATAAAAATAATTTGACTAAAAATAATAAGAGAGATTATAAAAGTAAATCTACTTATAAAAGAAGAAAACACAAATTTTCAAAATAGAAAGAAAAAGATCATGAAAATGATAAAAGTAAAAGAAAATCTTTTTAAAAAAGAAGATATGATACAATTATTTGTAAAATATGTAATAGGCCTGGTCATTATGCAAAAGACAAGATTAAAAATCTTGATATTGATGAAGAGTTAAAAGAAACTCTTTTTAAAATTGTTATGAGTCCTAATATTGATACAGAATCAGAAAAGTCTTATAATGACTGTTCTTCTGTTGAATCCTCTTCGGATGATGATAATTCTGTTAAATCAGATAAAGAAAAGTGCAATGAATGTGTACTTGGAAAACCTTGTCTTAATTGTATCAATAATACTGATAATACTAATAATATTGATAATGAGTTTTATAAACTCATGAGTCAATTTCAAGATATGAATATTAGTGTCTTAACTAATAATAATATTTTAGAATTTCTTAAACATATAAAAGATTCTAGTTTAAGAGATAAAATCATTGAACAATTTCATGATTCTTCTAAGAATGAAGACAATGATAAAACTAGTCTTTCTAAAAAGATTGATGGTAATTATTATAATATGGGTGAATTAGAAAGACTTCTTCGCCTAAAAAATATAAAAAATAATCCAGTGACTATAAATGATTTAGTTCATGAGATTAATAATCTCAAAACTGATGTGAAGATTCTTCAAAAATGGAATACAGATCTTTCTGGTCGTCTTTCTTTTATTGAGAAAGTGTTGGGATATGAATTTAATAAAGAAGTTTTGATTAGATCCCAAAAACCCTGAGTATGACATGTTCAGGATAATCTTGATAGACTGAGTCAAGTTTCAGTATAGATTGTTCAGGAAGTTATCTGCACCATGTATAGTCGCCAGATATAGATCGAGTTAGATTTCAAGACATGAAGACTCGAAGATGTCATCGAAGACACCAAGACTCGATGAAGTTCTTTGAAGACATGAAGACTCGATGAAGTTCTTTGAAGACAATGAAGACTCGATGAAGTTCTTTGAAGACACTGAGGACTCAGTATGTCACTGAAGACACTGAAGACTCAGTATGTCACTGAAGACATTGAAGACTCAAGATGTCATCAAGACATCAAGACTCGAAGATCTTTGAAGACCCGTGAGATTATTGAAGACTCAAGAAGATATCTTGAATACTCAAGATAACTCGAATGTTCAGAGGCACTGAATATAATCTATCTGAAGACTACAAAAACTGAGAAAAACACAAATATTCAGAAAAGTAGATATTGCCCAAAACATTCATATGCAGACAAAAGGAACTAAGTCTTAGTGTTGTTTAAGGTTGACTCATTCAGAGAGATTGACCAAAAAGAGCCGTTTTGTTTGTCTACATTCACTGAAGATAAGAACCAATCAGAGGAAGACAACATCGCATTTTTATCGACCTTTGAAAGCGTTGACGGGACCTGAATCATGTCAGTAGTACTAAGTTCCAGACTGCAAAAATTGGTGATTGGCTACATGACTGCATATTTCCTAAAACATGCAAGGGAGTATTCAAACCCTAAATATAGTCGTTCCTCAAACACCAGAAGAGGAAACCCTTGATACTATCTCTTCCAACGGATAGTTTTCAAAGAGTGACCTTGGTGAAGTTGCCTATAAATACCAGTGACCCTTTACATTGAGAGGTCACGGGAAATTTCAAAGCAACTCAAGAGCTCATTCGTATTATTGGAAATTGAAGCACTCGGAAAACCCTAGAATTTCCCAAGTGTTTCACATTGGAGAGATCTCACTATTCTAAGCCTAGAGTGATAGATATATCCAAAGCTTAGAAGAGATATCCTAGTCTTTGCATTAGTTCTTATTGTAAAGGATATCTCACCCTAGTTGGAAACCAACCCAAAACCCAAACCCTTTGTTAAGGTAGTTTGTGTGTGTTTTGTTGGTGAGTTAGAGTTGTAAAGAGTTAGTAAGCTACAGTGAGTTAGCCAGAAAACTCTAGAGAAGAAGTTAGTAAGCTACTTGTGGTAGACTGAACACTTGTGTGTGTTTGTTAGAGTTGTAAAGAGTTAGTAAGCTACAGTGAGTTAGCCAGAAAACTCTAGAGAAGAAGTTAGTAAGCTACTTGTGGTAGACTGAACACTTGTGTGTGTTTGAGTTAGTAAGTTGCAGTGAGTCAGCCAGAAAACTCAAGGTAGAAAAGTGAGTAAGCTACAGTGAGTTAGCCAGAAAGCTTTAGGAAGTGGTTAAGGAATTTCTCTCAAGATCGAGAGAGAGTGGACGAGGAGCTTGAGTCTCGAACCACTATAATTCTTTGTGTTGTTTTGCTTTACATCTTTGCATTATTATATGTTGCATGTTTTTTCACTTTGAAAGCATAGTTCATCGATATTCGGTTGGAACCAATCACCGAACTTGCATCAAATTGATCCTGACCTTAATCAACTTTTTTATTGAAGGAAAGATTTTTCAAAGAAAGCTAAAACGAGTATAAACTTAGGGCCAACCATTCCAAGACACTTGAGTAGCTAGAACAGATAGTTACCAAACCGAACTAACTCCTTTCGAGGGTTCAAGAAGATAATTATCGATCCAGCGCCTCGGGATCTCGATAAACTCAGCTCGGTTGAAATTTAATCTGAAGCTTCCGAAAGAAGCTCGGGATCATTATCTCAGTAGACTTTGACTCAGGGCAATCCGTGCTTCTCAGGGCAAAATCATCAGGATAACCTGACCCATCTGACTAGAAAAGTTTTTAAAATCACTGAACACGTGTATTCCCCCCCCCATACACGTGTGAGACTCGTTAGCACCGGGACCAAACAAGTGGTATCGAGCGTTGGTTCATTTTGACCACTTGCTTTTTTGTAGCCATAGTCTATTTTTCTTTGAAAAGACTTTGGTGGTCTCTTGAATAGATCCGCTTTCTTCGATATCTTACAAGGCTCAGTCATCATGTCTTCTAAGAAACTTCCTATGTTCTCTGTTGAGAGCTATGACCTATGGAGATTGAGAATGCAGGCTCATCTGTATTCAAAACATGAAAGAATGTGGAGAGTGGTTTCTGAAGGACCATTCAAATTTACTGTTGTGAATCCGGAGAATCAACGTCTTCGAGAGGAATGATCCCAGAGATGAATTTCCAAAGCCTGATGATCAACTTACTCCTGATGAGAGAAAGTTAGTCAATCTGGACTACATTGCTAAAGATACTTTGTATAGCACTATTGATGATGGTGTTATGGGGATGATTTCCCACTGTGAAACTGCAAAAGAAATATGGGACACACTTGTTGTTATGTGTCAAGGCACATATCATATTAAGGAAAATAAACTTTTTGTTGCTATTGGAAAGTTTGATAGCTTTGAAATGGAAGATAGTGAATCCATTGACAAACTTGAGGTCAGATTCACTAGCATCATGAATGATCTGAGTGCTCTTGGGAAAGATACCCACAGAGAGAAGTGACACTGAAAATTCTTAGAGGATTATCTAAGAAATGGGATATACATGATGTGGTGATTGAAAACACCAAAAATATTGATTCCATGCCATATCAACAAGTTTTTCTCGAATCGAAAAGCTTATGAGTTTGTGATTGACAAGAAAACTAAGAAATCGACAAAGAAAGATGATTCTTCATCTAGCAAGAATGTGGCTTTCAAAGCCAAAGAGAAATCTGTAAGTCTAGAGAGTTCGAGAACTCACTTGCCAAAAAATCGAGGATGAGCGGGAGGATAAGCTAGTACTGATGGCAAGGAGGTTTGAAAGTCTCAATAGCAGATATGGGAAATATAAGAAATATTACAGGAATCACAGGTACAAGAGAGACTCAGAAGCTGAGGACAAATACACTGAGAAAAAGAAGGACCAGAAAGCTGAAGGATCCTCATCCAAGAAGGACTCCAAGACCAAGGAGGAAAGTGATCAGGATGATGATACCAACAGATGCTACAATTTGTCGGAAGAAAGGTCACTTTCAATATGACCGCATCCGAAATGAATCTGCTAAAGAAAGAAAGGAGAGACAAGCCAAGAGAGACAGGGAAGATCTCCAAAGAAGAAAGCTATGATTGCAGAAGAGGAAGAACATTCTGAAGAAGGTTCCAGTTCCTCAGATGAAATTTTCTCAGACAGTGACAGTGATGATGTATGTCTTATGGCTGTGGAGGAGGTAAATTCTTCTATCTCTGTTGTTGCTCCTACACAAGCACATGAGTTCTCAAGTTCAAGCTAAACAAATAACTTTGACTGATGGATTCGTTTGAGAATCTTATGAAGGACTAATACGGTTACAAGAACTACTCACTTTGAAACTCAAGAGCGTAACAAAAGGAACCGATCGCCGAGAATCAAGTGGAAAACTCTAAAAATGCCGAGATCACTTCTCAATTGATGGGAACTCTTGATGAATGGATGTTCGAAAGTACAACTCTCGTAAAAAAGAGAAGGTGATAGAGATCTGAATGGAAAATTAGAGAAATCCACTAAAGAGATTCAAATTTTATCGAGGCGAAGTTCAATGACCTCTTTGAGAAGCATGAAACTCTAAAAAGAAATGTGAGGATAGTCTTGCAGAGAAAGTTAGCACTATTGAATTTCGCATCTAAAGTGATAGATGAAATTCAGAGTTATCAAATACCTGCAACTATAAAAGTTGGATTGGGATACATTCCAGGGGGAACCTCACAAGGTCTTCTGAATGCTGCTTCTAGTAGCACCAAGACTGTCTTTGTTAAACCAGTGGCATCTAATCTTCTTACTAAAGAACTGCCCAGAGTTTTAGACAAGGGTAAAGGACCTATGGTTTCAGAAAAACTGAAGGTTCAGGGAAGAAAGCCCAAACCTCAGGAAAAGGCTAGAAAACCTGAACACTCAAGAGGAAATTTTCAAAGCCAATGCTTCAAAGCCTCAAAGCTAAGAATACCAACCTAAAGAGATCTGCACTGAACCATCACAGAAATTTTCAGAAGAGAAACACTCAGCAGAGATATTCTCAACTTAAAAGACCAAGTCCTCAGATTACTGAAAGACCCCAATTTCAGTACAGGCAACCTAAACCCCACTTGTCTAAGGGTAAAGGTTTCTTGAACCCAAGTCAGTAGAGACAGAGACCAGCTGCACAAAAGCTAAGGCACTTGAACAAAAGGCCTAAACCCAAGAAGAACTCTAAGGCTCATGTTCATGCTAAGGCTGGCACTCATGCACAGGATACTGCCAAGGCTCCTAGGGTGGTGAATGTGTATGTAGATGTTTATGGGAGACAAATCAGCCACTCTAAAGTAATTAGAGTTGTTAGGCGATTTGGGTTCCAAAAGGTACAAAACTAACTGGTAGGACCCTACACCAAATGGGTACCTAAGAACGATCTGTTTTTTTTTGGTGAAGGAAAAGCGGCAAGACCGAAATGAATGAAAACAACATAGACCGATGAGTGGAAATGAATTGGCTCTGCGTTATGGTATCCGGACGGTGGATGTTCAAGACATATATTTGGATATAAGCAACTAATCACTTGACTATGTTGAGCAAAAAAGGCCCTCGGATCACATTTGGAGACAATTCCAAAGGACAAACTGAAGGATATGGAACTCTTGAAGTTGACTCTGTTCATATCCATGGTGTTTCATATGTGTCTGGTCTAAAGCATAACTTGCTTTCTATCCATCAATTATGTGACAAAGGATTCAATGTTGAGTTCTCAAAGAACTTATGTTATGTAAAAGACAATACTTCACAAAAAATTTTACTGACTGGTACTAGAAAAGGAAATGTGTATCTTGCTGATTGGAGTTCAACTCCTAAAGATACATGTTTGGTTGCAAAAAAGTTCCAATCGATACCCGGTTGGTTGTGGCACAAAAGAATGAATCACTTAAACTTCAAAACCCTGAACAAACTTGCAAGATTAGAACTTGTAAGGGGGTTACCCAATGAAGTGTTCAGTAAAGATCATGTATGTGATGCTTATCAGAAAGGAAAACAAATCAGAGCATCTTTCAAAAGCAAAGTAGATGTTTCTACTGATAGAATACTACAACTGTTACATATGGATCTCTTTGGTCCACTAATGGCAGAAAATACACACTTGTGGTAGTTGATGACTACTCTAGATACACATGGGTCATATTCTTACTCAGTAAGAAAGAGACTCGAGATAAAACTACGAACTCTTGAAAAGGCTCAAGATCGAAAAAGAATCTAAGTGTGGTCAAAATCAGATCAGATAAAGGAACTGAGTTTATCAATCATATCATATCTGATTATTGTGCAACAAATGGAATAGCTCATGAAACATCCGCAAGGACCCCACAATGAGAATGGTGTTCTTTGAAAGAAGAAATGGGACTCTAAAAGAATTCGCAAGGACAATGATTGGGAAGCCGATATTCCTAAGAGATTTTGAAATTTGAAGCTATCAACACTACATGCTACTCTCGAAGCGGATCCATCTTGACCAAGAACCAAGGAAAAACTCCATATGATTTGTGGAATGAAAGGAAGCCTCTTGTTTCTTTCTTTTTCGTGTGTTTGGTTGCAAGTGTTTCATACACAATAATGGTAAAGATCGGTTGAAAACTTTTGATAGCAAAGGCGATGAGGATATTCGAGGATATTCGAAGTCAAAAAGCCTTCGAGTTTACATTTGTAGGACTCTTATTGTGGAGGAAACACCTCATGTTATTTTAGATGAATCTACTTGTGTTCAAGAAAAGCAGAACATGACTCAGAGAACCGATCAAGAGAATCACCGGACTTAGCCTCGAAAAAAGAATGATAAAACATCATCCGAACACGAAAAGAAGAAGTCGGTCACTTTCTATGAATGGAGTGAATCGGACTCGAGACAAAAGAAGTTCAGGATGGAAAAACTCAGGATGGAAATTCTCCACTGAAGGAAAGCCAACACACTGAAGCTGACCAATCTAAACATACACCAGTTCAGACTCGGGTATGTAATGCCGATGAAGATGTGGTCACAGCTGAGGAAAAATCTGAATCTATCAACCAATGGGGAACAAATGTCTCTGACAATGTTCTGAATGGAATTTCCCCTGAGGAAGATGATTCTCTTTCTCATTTTCTGTTGTTCCCTGAATTTAATGAACTACCTAAACCTAACATTTCTGATGTTGAGGATACTAGTGAAGGAGGAACATCCAGGAGAAAATGGTTGGATAGTCATCCTACAAGTCAGATTGTGGGTGATCTATCAGATGGTGTCAAAACAAGAAGGTTTCATGGAGAAAGTGCTTTGTTCTCGCTTCCTATCCTAAAAAAAAGAACCTCATCGAGATTGAAGAAGCTCTACAAGATTCATTTTGGATTCTTCTATGCTATGCAAGAAGAGTGAATGGGTTCTCAAGGAATGAAGTTTGGGAGCTAGTGGATAGACCTAAGAGGCACAATGTGATTGGAACTAAGTGGGTGTTCAAGAATAAGAGAGATGAAAACAACAACATTGTGAGAAACAAGGCAAGGCTAGTTGCACAAGTTATTCCCAAGAAGAAGGCTTGGATTATGATGAAACCTTTTTTTTGTTGAAGACTAGAAGCCATCGATTGTTTCTTGCATATATGTTGCCCACATGAAATTCATCCATCGGATGGATGTGAAAAGTGCATTTCGAATGGTGTGCTTAAGGAAGAGGAGTTTATGTGGAACAACCTCCACGGTTTCGCATGAGAATGACCAAGTTTACTGTGCTCGGGAAAGCCTTGTATGGTCTTAAGCAAGCACCCGAGCATGGTATGATACCCTTTCTCGGTTTTCTTCATCGACCATGGTTTTATCAAAGGAACCGATGATAGGACTCGTTCGGGATAGAAGATGGGAAAGACATCTTACTTGTTCAGATTTATGTAGATGACATCATATTTGGATCTCCAAATCATCAGTTGTGTGAAAAGTTTTCTACCCTGATGAAAGGAAAGTTTGAGATGTCAATGATGGGGGAGATGAATTTCTTTCTTGGACTTCAGGTGAAACAAACTAAGGAAGGAATTTTCATCAATCAAAAAAAATACACCGTAGATCCGATTGCAAAAGTATGGTGTACAAAATTGCAATCTGATTAGAATTCCTATGAATACTAACTACAAGATGGATCCTCGATCTCGTAGGGCAAATCAATAAATCACACCGATTATAGAGGATCATTGGATCATCGCTATATCTCACGACAAGTAGGCATGATATAACATTTCTTTGTTGGGATATGTGCAAGATACCAAGCTAATCCTAAGGCTAGTCACATGGAGGCTGCCAAAAAGATTCTGAAATATCTTAAAGGCACAGTGAATAGAGGATTATGGTATCCAGCTGATGATAACCTTGAATTAACTGGTTATTCAGATGCTGATTATGGAGGATGTAGAATTGACAGGAAGTCTACCACAGGAACTTGTCAATTTCTTGGAAGTAAACTGATATCATGGTTTTCAAAGAAACAAACCTCGAGTAACCAAGATTCTCGGGAAAATGAATGGTTTAGGAAGTCAAGCAGTACGCATTCTTTCGCTCGCATACAACAATTGAGGGATTATAAGATTATAGCCAATGAAGTACCTATATTTTGTGATAATAATAGTGTAATTGCTATTACACAAAAATCTCAGATTGCACACCGGATGTAAGCATGTTGATATCGGACATCACTTCATCGAGATCATGTTGAGAAGAAAGACATCGAGAATGGAGAAAATTCATACCGATAATAAGAGAGCCGATATCTTGACTAAACCTTTGGGTCAATCAAGATTTCGGGAACTATCGATTGAATTAGGTATGTTGGATCGGTGAATAAAGAAAATCGAAAAATTGAAGGTTTTTGGATGCATGAAGTTTTTTCGTGTTTTTCTTGAAAAACTCGGGATAAAATTGAAATACTTGAACACCGAGTCTTGGGAAACTCGGTTATCTCAAGATCAAGATCAAGATATTATCGACATTTTATCAAGGTCAAAACTCAGTAAGACTGGTGGAGAAATTAGTCTAAAGAAGTATTGACTCATGCAACACATTTATTGTCTAACTGAATCTCAGTAATCATTGGCAATAAATGACAAAACACCTGAAGAAATAATTGGGCGGGACCTTTGAAATCCACGAGGAAAGTCAATGGTCTGCAGGAACAGTAATTAAATGCACTGTTCATTAATCACCAATAGGGATAAATTGGCGGATTAGTATTTGCGAAATCTTCCTTTCATATGCCCATTTTAGTCAGTTTTTTAATCTCAACCGTCGATTTCTTCATCTACACGATTTTCCATAATCAAAATCCCATATCCATTGAAAAAATTTCTTTCAAAGCCCCATTCCAAAAAGCCTTCATCTTCACAAACACTCTGCTTCGAAACTCTCGATTGCCCAGAAATTTTCACCTATCTCAAAACCCTTCACCAGAAATTCTCCAAAAATGACACTTTCTGTATACGACAAACTCGCCATTTCTAATAAATCTTGGTGCGAATATGTCGTTTCTCTAGAAAGCTCGTCCAATGCAACTCACGAGGAGGAGACGTTGCATATGATTCGTTTGGCAAAGCTTACATGTCTGGTCGCGAATCAACCAGAGGCCGAATATGCGAAAGAGGTAATTGAGTTTATCTCTAATATGCAGTTAGATGATGAGAATTGCATAGAATCTCAGATTACAGTCTCGCATTTGGAGCATGGTTCGAAATATGTGGATTTTGTTAGGGAATTATATATTATTCCTAAGAATCTAAATGCCATATATGAGTTAAGTGATAGAGGTGAAGACCCTACGGTTTACATGATGGGTAGGGAACAAGAATATTTGGATAAAATTACTGAGCATCCAGTAAAGTTTGAAGCAACTCTGAATAAGAGGCATTTGAAACCTAAATATCGAGTATTGTTGGATATTGTAAGCAAATGCATCATGAGTAGATCTGGTAGTTTCGAACAGATAAGCACACCTAAGTTAAGGCTAATGGCGGCGATTGAAGATTCACCTTCCACGGCATTCAACTGGTTGCACTATTTGATCAAGGTGGTGAGTGATCAAGCCAAACAAATTCAGAAGGTGAATGGCTCTGTAGTTATCAAAGGAAAGATTCTACATGCAACCAAGATTGCATTTATCTTGGAAACGTGCAGAGAAGAGGAGGACATCTTTGCCGATTCCACTTCCTTTCCAAAGTCAAAAATCATGTTCAAACCGACAAAGAAGACTTTGAGAGGAAAGAAAGAGAAAAACTCCGAGTCTCGTGGAGGAGACCGGCCAAGAAGAAACCGATGAAGAAGCTGGATGCTTGGGGGAAAGCCCCGATGCAAGTTAAAAGAGAGAAAGGAGAGAAACGAAAGAAGAAAGCATGGCTCCTCGAAGTTTAAAAAGGCTTCAATCTATTCTTTGAGAAGGAGGCCGCTGAAATCAAGAAACTCAACCGTAAGGCGCAAAGAAGGGTTGAAATCTCCACTTCGTGTTCTTGCTCGGTAGTGACAAATGTGCGAGCAAGAAACCGAGGAATGTGTTTTTTTCGAGGTACTCGAAACCTCTCTGAGCTTAGATAAAATATCTCAGGAAATCTTCAAGGGACCTCAGATCCCTACTGAAGAAAGACTGCTTGATTCTGCATCACCGAACCTCTGAATTTTGAACTTGGATGCGCTTCGAATGAACCATTTCTAGATCCATCGGCTCTAGAACTCATACACTCTGAATCATCGCTTCAAAGCCCAAGATTGAAGAAAGGAGAAGCCAAGAGACCGAATATAAGCAAGGGGGAACGGTTCATCTTAGGCAGAGATACCGAAATAATGCCTATCCCGACCTTCGAGGATATGTTCTTCGTGCTCGTAACCACAGTGTATATTCTGAATCAAACACTCCCGGAGATGCTGAACATTGCTTCATACAGAGGAGAAGAGTGGTGGAATGGAGAGACAACTGCCCTGACCAAATTCTCAGGCTTCAGAAAAACCAAGCTGAGAATGAAAGCTGCTGATTTTGATGAATTAGTGAAAAAGAAGCTAGCTGAAAAGAAAGCTACTGAAGGAGTTGATGCTTCCAGCTCCCATGATCAAAATGAAGATAAGGTTAAGGAGATGATGCGAAAAAAGAAATCGAGAAGGAGAAGGAACCTCGATAGATCGAGAAAGAAAAGGAAACCGAGAGTCGATGGGGACAGATATCGATCTTTGAACTAATCGATATCGACAACCTCGATCGGTTAGCATTCTTGGTACCTTTAGCCTTTGTTATACATTATGCCGGGTTCTTTGGAGTAGCTAGCTTTAAATCGATGTTTATGATATCGCGATCGAGGCTCGGTTGGAGCACCCAATTTCGGTTGGAAAATGTTGTACAAACTCCAAAGTGGTTGATTTCACACCAATCCTGGATGAGTTAAATAAGATAGAGCCAAGGATGGAAGAGATACTGGCAGGTCAATCTCAAAAGCTTGAGAATCTAAGCTCTTCATCAAGCATGCTGCAAACAATTCTCACAGACAAGATGACTCAAATGGAGTTAGTTCTGGCTGCTCAAAATCAGAAAATGGAGAACCTGAGTTCATTATCTGATACGCTTCAAACAACTCTATCAAGTAAATTAGCTACATTAGATGGAAAGATTGATGGAGTACATACAGAGCTTAATGCCAACATGAAGCAGATGTATCAAGAAAGAACTGCCTATCTTGAAGCCAAGCTGATTGAGAAGAATGATCTGATGATCAAAACAGTTGTTGAGGAAATGGGCTCTCTGCTCATGACCAAGATGACAGAGATGATGCATGATGTCTTCTCAAAACAGTTTGCTCCTCTTTCGGATGAGTTCTCAATGGCCAAGAATTACATGATAAGGCTAGAAGATGAGCATAATCAACTAGCAGGAGAAGTGCGCAGTATGAGTAAGGAGCAATACTATATGGATATCAGATCGACTCAACTACTCCCAAGGTATGGTGCCAAAAAGGGGGAAAGACCTGGTGGCAAATTAAGTGAGTTGTTGGCACAAACCTTGGAGAGAAAGGCTAAAAAAGAAGCTGAAGGAAAGAAAATTGTTGATGCCTTAAGAGAAATTGAAGCCACTGAGAAACTAAAGTTCAAAGAAGCTGAGAAACCTATCTTCACTCAAACATCTGAGCAAACTGTTCAGGAAGTAATTTCTGAGAAATTGAGTGATAGAAGGATGGTTGGAACAAGCAAGGCGTAAGAAGAACAAGCCGCACGGAAAAGAGAAAAAGGTTGCCTTTGTTGAAACGAAAAAGAAAAAAAAAGAGCAAAGGTAGCTAAACCTACTCAGAGGAAGCTGATTATGGATTTTGAAGAATCAGATGAAGGACCAGAAAAGGAAACTGAAGCTCAACTAGAGACTTTTGATACCAAGAAGACTCTGAAGGCCCTGCAGATTGAAAAGGAGAAAAGAACTGCTGCGTCAGTATCTGGTGCTCCTCCTCGATCGAAAAGAAGAAAGAAGAAGAAAAAAAAGAAGAGGTGGATTCAAAAAGTTTCTAAGCAAAAGGAGAGGTCTGAGAAAAAAGACTCGAAGGGGCGACATTGACAAGTGGATGCCTATACAGTTCAATGATGCATGGAAAGAGATCAAGAGAACCTTCTGGTTCTATTATGAGATTCTGAGAGAATGGAGGGGGAGCAGCTCGGATAAGAATGAAGCCTTTCGAAAGTACTTAATCGACATTCTATCCTAAGTACCTGCAAAGTTGGATCAACTTGGCAGATGAAGGAAACACTCAGATAGTAGCTCTGGTCCATACATGTACCCAGCTCCTAGGTTTGAGAATGGCTATGTAAATGAGGCAGCCATTTCTCAGGAAATAGCCCAATATGCCATCCAGCTAGGCCTAACAAGAAACAACCCTGAAATCATCAAGGCAAGAGATGAACTGAAGAAGAGATACTACGGGAAGTTCAACCTGGAAGTGCCAGAGGATGAAGTGGAAGAAGACTGAAGACTTTGTACTTCTGTATTTTATTTTTTTTTCATTGTAATCTGTAACTCTTATCCTACATCAATGAAAATTTTTATCTTTATGCTCAAAGATAATATCTCATTATCTTTTTACATGTAGATATGCCAGATTGTTAAAGAACTTGATTGGAGAAATATCATTTTGGTTGTAATAGATAAACTGAAACCTGAGGATATGTTAGGTTTTCTTAAATGTAACAAGATGGTTTTGGCATCATCAAAAAGGGGGAAATTGTTGGGAGATGAATTTAATAAAAAAGTTTTGATTAGATCTCAAAAACCTTGAGTATGACATGTTCAGGATAATCTTGATAGACTGAGTCAGGTTTCAGTATAGATTGTTCAGGAAGTTATCTGCACCATGTATAGTCAGCAGATATAGATCAGGTTAGATTCTGAAGACACTGAAGACTCAGTATGTCACTGAAGACTCAGTAAGTTGCTGAAGACACTGAAGACTCAGTAAGTTGCTGAAGACAATGAAGACTCAGTAAGTTGCAGAAGACAATGAAGACTCAGTATGTCACTGAAGACACTAAAGACTCAGTATGTCATTGAAGACATTGAAGACTCAGTATGTCACTGAAGACTCAGAAAATACTGAAGACCCAGTAGTTACTGAAGACTCAGTAAGATACTGAATACTCAGTATAACCTGAATGTTCAGAGGCACTGAATATAATCTATCTGAAGACTACAAAAACTGAGAAAAACGCAAATATTCAGAAAAGTAGATATTGCCCAAAACATTCATATGCAGACAAAAGGAACTAAGTCTAAGTGTTGTTTAAGGTTGTCTCATTCAGTGAGATTGACCAAAAAGAGCCGTTTTGTTTGTCTACATTCATTGAAGACAAGAACCAATCAGAGGAAGACAACACTGTACTTTACTGACACTGAAAGCGACAGGACCCTGAATCATGTAAGTAGTATTAAGTTCCAGACTGCAAAAATTGGTGATTGGCTACATGACTGCATATTTTCTAAAACATGCAAGGGAGTGTTCAAACCCTAAATATAGTCGTTCATCAAACACCAGAAGAGGAAACCCTTGATACTATCTCTTCCAACGGATAGTTTTCAAAGAGTGACCTTGGTGAAGTTGCCTATAAATACCAGTGACCCTTTACATTGAGAGGTCACGGGAAATTTCAAAGCAACTCAAGAGCTCATTCGTATTATTGCAAATTGAAGCACTCAAAAAACCCTAGAATTTCCCAAGTGTTTCACATTGGAGAGAGCTCACTATTCTAAGCCTAGAGTGATAGATATATCCAAAGCTTAGAAGAGATATCCTAGCCTTTGCATTAGTTCTTATTGTAAAGGATATCTCACCCTAGTTGGAAACCAACCCAAAACCCAAACCCTTTGTTAAGGTAGTTTGTGTGTGTTTTGTTGGTGAGTTAGAGTTGTAAAGAGTTAGTAAGCTACAGTGAGTTAGCCAGAAAACTCTAGAGAAGAAGTTAGTAAGCTACTTGTCGTAGTCTGAACACTTGTGTGTGTTTGAGTTAGTAAGCTGCAGTGAGTCAGCCAAAAAACTCAAGGTAGAAAAGTGAGTAAGCTACAGTGAGTTAGCCAGAAAGCTTTAAGAAGTGGTTAAAGAATTTCTCTGAAGATCACAGAGAGTGGACGTAGGAGCTTGAGTCTCTGAACCACTATAATTGTTGTGTTGTTTTGCTTTCTGTACTGCATTATTATCTGTTGCATGTTTTTCACTGAAAGCATAGTTCACTGATATTCAGTTGGAACCAATCCACTGAACTTGCATCAAATTGATCACAGCCTTAATCACTGTTTTATTGAAGGGAAGATTTTCAGCAAAGCTAAAACGAGTATAAACTTAGGGCCAACCATTTCGCACACTTGAGTAGCTAGAACAGATAGTTACCAAACTGAACTAACTCTACTGAGGGTTCAGTAAGATAATTATCTGATCCAAGCGCCTCAGGATCTCTGATAAACTCAGGCTCAGTTGGGCTAATCTGAAGCTTCTGAAAGCAGCTCAGGATCATTGTCTCAGTAGACTTTGACTCAGGGCAATCCATGCTTCTCAGGGCAAAATCATCAGGATAACCTGACCCATCTGACCTCAGTGAAAGAAAAGTTTTAAAAATCACTGAACACGTGTATTCCCCCCCCCCACACGTGTGAGACTCGTTAGCACTGGGACCAACATAAAGGTAAAGAAAAAAATGAGGATAATATATATATATAGAGAGAGTAATGATATAGAACCAACTATCTGGTTTTTTATGGAACCAGATTAATGACGTGTCATGCCAACTACCTAAACCATGAACCATAAACCCTAAATCATGAACCATTCAGATCGGGTGAACCATGAACCACTCAGGCCGGGTTTGGGTCCGGGCCGGGTAAAAAGAAAAATTGAATTGAACTGAAAAAATAAAACTGAACAGAAAAAAAAATTATATTTTTTTTTACCCGGCCCGGACCCAACTCGGACAGAACTGAACCCGGCCCGAGTGGTTCATGGTTCACCCGACCCGAATGGTTCATGATTTAGGGAATAGTTGGCATGACACGCCATTAATCTAGTTCCATAAAAAACCAGATAGTTGGTTTTATATCATTACTATATATATATATATATTAGTTATGAGAAAGTTCTATAAAGTCAGACTTGCCATAATTTCAATTTTATTAGTGAAATAATGTGTCCGCAACCATGTTAAAATTGAGAATAATTGACATAAATAATATCATTTTATTTTTATATTGTTAGTCGGGTCTCTGAACATAATTTTCTTGTTTGTTAAGGCGTGTTCTCAAACTTTAAAAACAATTTTATTTTCTTTCCTTAAAAATTTGGCGGGATAATTTTATTTGAAAAAAATAAATATAATGAGTAAAGTTCGCAGGCACAGCCTACTTTAGTACTATGATCAAATTTGACTCTGATTACTTATTGAATTTAAGCCCAAAATACAATTTTATGGAGTTCTAGTCTTCTAGATCAGAACTCGTTCAAAACAGTGTGTTAATCATGTTCAAGGTGCCTTGCAGAACTTTTCAGGAAAAAATCGCAACTTAAGATGTTGTTTGGGCAACACGGAAAATTATGAACGGTGTGTTGTTTTTTGTTCTTAAATATTTTGTTTTTAACACTTTTCATAAAATAAACTCATGTTTTCAAATATATATTTCCTTTAAAAATTTGCCTTTAAAAATTATTAAGGCATCTATTATCAAACACGTAATTAAGATCATATTTAGCCGAGTGATGTTTGTGTGCACCAATTGCATAAAGTGCAATTGGATTCAATTATAATTTGGATGAACCATGAATCCTAAATTCTACACCCTACAGTAGAAATTCGATAAATTAATACTCGATTATTTAATAAACTCTCTAAAATAATATTTTTGTCCGGTCCCAACTCAGGGATAGGGTGCTAAATTAATAATTCGCTAAATTTATAAGATAATACATTTTTTATAATTTCTATATACCCCATATAAAATATAAATTAATAATTCCTTATATACTATATATTACATGAATTATTTATGAAGATTTCTTGAAAAATGACTCAATTGTCTTTTGTTTATTGTTGAAATTAATTTCATCTTGAATCTCGTCTCTAATTTTTCTTATCATTGTAAGAACTTCTGGTGTTGTTTTCTCATAGCTCAACAAGAAATTATTCAATGTGATTGTCGCTTTAATAGTCTCGTTTCGTGAAGGGGGCTCCATATATGGTAAAACTTTCATCATCTTCATCATCTTTATCAGTTCCAATAACACTCTCAATAATTTCTTCATCAGTCAACAACAGTGCAACTACATTTTCTTCTGGGTGGTTCATGACATCTTCGACATCCATTGCGATAACCCAACTCTTTGATCAAATTTCGGAGTTCTTGAGTGCTTTCACCACCTACTTGTTCATCGGAGTTCTCAAAAGCCATGTTATATGTTGATCGAAGTTTACAATGACTAAATCAGTTCGCAATTGTATTTGCAGGAACATCCATAGTCCATGCTGAAATTGCAAGATTCATTGCATCTAACACATTTATTTTTGCTGGATTTGGAACCCCTAGTTCATAACCTTCCAAAAGACTTCTATAAAATCGACGCTGATAATGCATCTTAAAAGCTCGTATAATCCCCGCGTCACAAGATTGAATTTTTTAAGTTTGAAAGGTGTTTGTATATTGAGTATTTCATTAAAAATTAATAAAATATTAATTAAAATATAAATTAATAATTATTAATTTATCGATTAATTAATAACTCTTTTAATTAATAAATTTTGGTTGGTCCCATGAGTATTAACTTACAGAGTTTCTACTGTAAATCTTAAATCATGAACCCTAAACCCTAAATCATGACTCATTCGTGCCGGTTGAACCGAAAACCACTCGAGCCGAGTGCACCATGAACCACTCGGGCTGGGTTCGGGTTCGGGTCCGGGTCCGGGTCGGAGCCGGATAAAAATCTAAAAAAAAATTGAATTGAAATCCAACTGCACCAATTCTAAATTGGCGCAAGAGGTGCACACAAGAATTTGCCATTTAAATTATGTCGTTAATTTTTTTTTTGTTAATTATGTGTGACAAATGAATAACTTGAAGCAGACACAATTCGAAGCGCATTCGCAGGAAATGCAAGAAACAGAGTTTTAGTTAAAATTTCCACTTCCTATGAATTGAGTTTTCCAAATTTTGGTCTAAATTTAAGTTTGGACACCAAGCATTTCACAAATAAACTTTCGTGTTCAAAAAATGTATCATCCTAAACGGGTTATCAAACACGTTGCTAATTACGAAAGTAGGCCAAGGGGTCCATGTCTGATTTTTTTTTACTATCCCGAAATTCTAATTCAAATTATTCTGAGAAAAGTATTCCTATTAGGAAAATAAAAGGAGAAAGAGATAGCATATTCCAATAGGATTTATAATGATTCCCTAAATAACAGTAATAACGTTGATGATATCGACACTTCCCTCAACTACCCTGGCTAGCTAAATAAAGATTTTGGAAATATGAAAGAGAACAAACAATGCAATTAACCATTGTACTAAACAAATCAGTGGCGGTTTGCGAGATAAAATATAATTAATTAATTAATTACACAGTACGTGCATTTTATAGGAGAATGACTAGTACTGTGTATGTGAGTGATGCATGCTATTACTGAAATAAAATACACATTCAAATACTATATTTTTTAATGGTAACTTAAATTATTCACGAGTAAACTCACGAGTGGCAATGTTCATGAATCATGAGTCATATATTGGTTGAATAATTCATTAAAAAATGTACTTTAATGCAATTTCTGAACAATTTAGTTATGTAAAATATATATTAGGGTGCTCCGCATGATGTCGTGTGTCTCAGAATGGCAACAATTAGGTCAACAATGAAAATTAAATGAAGTATTCGACTATTGAGAAATCTATATTAATTGTACTAATATATTTTCTCTATATAGATAATATTAAAAATGTATAATTTTTTTTATATTTGTACAAAATAATAACTTATTTCAGCCAAAAATATAAATTAAAAAATCGCTAAAAAATCTAATTGTTTGAAGAATTTTAAAATAGAAATTAAGTATTTTGAAATAGATCGTAATTAGAGAGGTGGGGGTTGATTTTCAATTATTATATAAGGAATGTATTGTTGGTTGGTGGGATGTGCAAGAAAATTATAAAGGTGAAGAATGTGTATTTTAATATTAATTGAGTGGCAATTGACATAATTTTGAATAAAAATATGTATAATTATTAAGAAAAGTAGAGCCACATGCAATTTCCTAAAAAATGAATTGCAAAACTTTAATTGCAACTCCCAAAATGACATTTATCACTAAAAATACACATATAGTGACAACAATTTGTTTTGTTACAGAATAACAAAGCTAGTGAAAAATTTATATATTGTCACTATTTAATTGAATATTTATCACTAAAAATGCACATATAGTGACATCAATTTGTTATGTTACAGAATAACATAAATGGTGACACTGTTATATATCGTCACTATTTAACTAAAATATTTTGTCACTAAAAATACACATAGTGACAACAATTAAATTTGTTACAGAATAGTGAAGCAAGTGACAATTTTATATATTGTCACTATTTAACTGAATATTTGTCACTAAAAACACACATATAGTGACAATACTTTGTTTTGTTATAAAATAATATAAGTTGTGATTAATAACAACTTATATATTTTCTATATTTAATTGAGTATTTGTCACTAAAAACAAAAATTAAAAAAATTAATATTCATAAAGTTTAAACAATTAATAAAATTTACATTTAAAAAATATCAATTTTATTTTTATTTTTTTAGTTAATCTAAAAATAACTATAAAATATGAATATTGTAAAAAATTTGAATTAAAATACATTAGATAAAAGTGCCTAATAATTTTAAGATAACTAAAATATTTGTGATAAAATATTTTTTTAGAAATAATGTAATATAATTATCTAATCACAAAAAAAAAAATTAAACAAAAAAAAAAAATTATATCAATTAAAATAAATCAATTTTTTTATTAAGATTATATAAGATAAACAGAAAATGATCTAAAAATATTTAATTTAATTTGAAAATTACCAAACGAACTGTAAAGTTATTTAAAACTTATAATAATTACGTGAAGTAAGTAAAATTGTTAATTGTTATCTTAATTCTGTTGCACTGAACATCAAATAAAAAATTCAGAATTTATTATATACATATATATATATATATGTGTAATTAATATAAAAAAAATTAAAATATAATTCAGAACATGGAACTTGTTTAACTTTTAGGGTTAAACAATTTTCACATAATCAATGTAAAATATAGATTCATCAAGTAAATTTAATTAACGTTCAAACTTTTCAATAAAGACAAAAACTTGTATGCAATATTGCATACTAGTGTTACGTGCAATTCTAGTTTAAATTGGTATTTTTCTAAGAATTCGCGGGTAAGACAAATTGGGTCGGATCAAGCCCAGGCCCGCGCTACGGATCCAACGTATTTACTTTCTTCTTCCTCGCGATTCCTAGGTTTTTCCATCTTGGTGCTTTCAAATTCTTCTACCTCGCGATCTAGGGTTCTTCTTCCTTGCAACCAACCAGATTTTATAGCCGTGTGTCTACAGGTTTTTCCTTCTCTTCCTTATTCGAATTCTTCCATATTCTTCTTATTTTTTCAATTTTCTCATCCTTTGAAATTTACAGGTCCTTCCATTATTTTTCCTCACGATTTTGTGACGCAATCTTTCAGATCCTTTTGCACTCTTCTCACGCTGTTCTTTAAATTTGTAAATTTGGACTGGATTTTTTTTTTTCGCGTTTGTACTGGTTTTGTTCATGTAGTAACACTCTTTTGCTCATAGAGTAACACTCTTTTGTTCATGTAGTAACACATCAAGTTGTTATGTAAATCTGTAATTTTGGACTGGGAAGTTCTTTTCCGTTTGTTCTGGTTTTGTTTATGCGTTTGTACTGATTTTTGTTCATGTAGTAACACTCTTTTACTGATGATATTTTTCGCATTTGTACTGGTTTTTGTTCATGTAGTAACACTCATTTGCTCATAGGGTAACACTCTTTTGTTCATGTAGTAACACATGAAGTTGTTATGTAAATCTGTAATTTTGGACTGAGAATTTCTTTTCCGTTTGTTCTGGTTTTGTTTATGCGTTTGTACTGGTTTTTGTTCATGTAGTAACACTCTTTTGCTCATAGGGTAACACTCTTTTGTTCATGTAGTAACACATCAAGTTGTTATGTAAACTGGAACCCACGGCCGCGCCATGCCATACCCGGGCGCCTCACCGCCCGACCGCCCCGACCCATGAAATTTAGGCAACTTTTACCTTATTTATATTGTATTGCACATAACACTAGTGTGAAATATTTCACACAAGACTTTCTCTTCAATAAAATTAGAAATTCTCTCATCGTGCGATGCATGATAGTATTGATAATTGAGTTGGAATGCTATGAAGTTTGTTCACCGTGAAATTGGTTTTTTTTTTTTACAGACATACTCTTTAGTAATATAAGTCACACCCTTCAGTTATCACTATGATACCCTCTGCTATAATATTATAAGTAACACCCTTCACTTGAATGAGTAATACTCTTTATAATAAAAAAATCACACCCTTTATAGTAAAAATCACACTCTTTAATAATATAAGTCACACTCATTAACCAATTTCACCGTGAAACTTGTTCACCGTATACTTTGCCTTGATAATTATATTATATACATTTTGTAATATGAGACATGTAAAAGATATATATAAACTCATAACGAACATTAAATAACAATAAAATTCATATTATTTGTTATATTTATCATAGATTATTCCTAGGAGTTTAAAATGATCTTATTTATCATAAAATATATCTTAAAGATTAAATATAAATTATTTCCGTAAGATTTAAAATATCTTTTCATAAAAGGTAAAATTCAAATAAATAAAAAATACAGAAGAGATAATTCGTAAATTGTAAGCAATAAATAATTAATATTTTAATAGGAAAATAGTTTTAATTATCAATTTCTCAATTACAACAAATAATACTCCATAAATTACAATATGTTTAATGATCATCCTACTCTATTCAAATAATTAGGTGATAATTTTATTTTTACGATTCTATTTGGGATAAATTCAAGATAAAATGTAATGTAATAAAATATAAGATGGATCCGTGTTGATATGATCTAATAGTTATCATAAAATATGAAAAAACATGTAAAAATAATTTATTTATTTTTTAAATTAAAAATAATTATTAGATTGTTGATATTCGAATGTAATATTGAATCTTTCTATTATATCAAATTCAAATATATTTGATTGTTATTAATATTTATATTTTAATACCAAACCTTTTTAAATATTTGAATTTGATACAGAATCAAATATAATGAACATGTTTAATTAATAAAATTCAATTTTATAACTGAGTATATATATATATATATATGTACTAGCACGTAACCCCGCGAATTACGCGGGATTGAAATTTTTTTTGTAATTATTATTTTAAATTAAATACATTAAATATTTAATTGATATAATTAATTTATTAATAGATATAATTTTATTTTTTAATATTGTATGTTTATAATACACTCACTTCATTCCCAGCAAACCTTTACATCTTGTCATTTCGGGAATCACATCCAAAGTTTTACATTTCCTTTTTCGGCAAGTCGTGAATCCACTATTTTCTTAATAAATATCTTTATTTTATTCAAAATTAAGTCAATTATCACTCAATTAATATTAAAATGTACTTTTTTTTTCTTTCTCCATCTTTTTACTTTTGATACATATTCTACCAACCAATAATACATCATTTATCTACTAATTGAGAACTAACCCCCATCTTTGATCACTCTATTTCAAATAATTTTCTTGGATTAAAAAAAAAAACCTATATTTACATCAAATAAGAGAGATGTCATCTTGACCTGAAGTACTTTGTGAGTTTGCTAAAATTTTAGTTTGAATTCAATATTTATAATAGAGTAATACATTATTATGGTAAAATTTAAAGAAAATATAAATAACAAATCTTGCATAGATTTGATTAACTATATATAAATTGTTTAAAATTCTTCAAACAATTAGATTTTTCAAAAAAAAATTGTAATATATATTTGACTGAATTTAGATATGCATTTAAACAAAGATAATTAATTAATTTAGAATAAATTGGGATCGACATCCAAGTCCTTCATATCAAACTGTTTTGACAGCCATGCCCTTACGTCTGACAACATTTTTACATCGTTCCCAATGAGCGATAAGATGTCGCTCACGATAGTACCAAGAATACCAAGGCGCGATTAAACACGCTTTTTATACACACAACTTTCGAAACGGTTTTGATCAAAACCGTAGGATTTTATAACTTGATCAAAACACTGATTCCAAGCACGAGATGCCTGCTTCAGCCCATAAATGGACTTCTTTAGCTTGTAAACCAGATGCTCTTGGCCTTTTTCAATGAAGCCTTTGGGTTGTTGCATATAGATTTCTTCGTCAAGACTTCCGTTGAGGAAAGCTGTCTTGACATCTATTTGTCAGATCTCAAAATCTAGATGCGCATCAATCAACAAGAGAATTAGGATGGACTTGAGCATGGCTACGGGCGAAAAGGTTTCCTCATAGTCGATCCCTTCTTTCTGAGTGTACCCTTTCGCCACGAATCTCGCTTTAAAGGTTTCAACCTTCCCATCCGGTCCCTTTTTTCTCTTGTATACCCACTTGCATCCAATGGGTTTTACTCCATTAAGTGGTTCGACTAGCTCCCAAACTTTATTGTGATCCGTTGAACCCATCTCGGCTTCCATTGCTGTTTGCCAAGATGTCGCATCCTTGTCTTGGATAGCCTCGTTGTAGGACCATGGATCTGATTCTTCTCTCGAGATCAAGTCTGAGGACTCTCCGATCTTTAAGAATCTCTCGGGTTGCCGAATAACCCTCCCACTGCGACGAGGTTCCGATTGTGTAGGCGTGACGCATGGTATGTCTTCTTGTACAGTTGGCAACAGAGTTGGCCCCTTAAGTTCTTCCAAGGTAATCTCGCTTCTAGGCTTTTTATCGTTCATATAGTCTTCTTCCAAAAATCTAAAGTGCGTACTGATTACGACCTTTTGATCTTCGGGACCATAGAACATGCATCCCTTTCGGGGTATCCTATAAACAACCTTAATTCCGAACGTGAATCCAATTTCCCGGCTTCCCTATCCAACACGTATGTCGGACACCCCCAGATTCTCATGTGTCCTAAGCTGGGCTTTCGCCCCGTCCACAACTCCCTAGAGGTTTTTGGAACCGATTTAGATGGCACTAAGTTCAGAATATAAGCCGTTGTTTGCAAGGCGTAACCCCAAAACGATTTTGGTAAATCCGCATAACTCATCATTGATCTTACCATTTCTAGAAGCGTTCGGTTTCTTCGTTCTGCAACCTCGTTTTGTTGAGGGGTACCGGGTGAAGTCAACTGGGATGCAATCCCTTCTTCCGATAAGTAGTTCAAGAATTCATCGCTGAGGTATTCGCCTCCACGATCGGATCGTAGAAACTTGATACGTTTTTCCTTATGATTCTCTGCTTGAGCCTTAAATTCTTTGAATTTATCAAAGGTCTCAGATTTATGCTTCATTAGGAAAATGTATCCATAGCGCGAGTAATCATCGATAAACGTAACGAAATACTCGTAGCCGCCTCTTGCTTTGATTTGCATTGGACCACATACATCGGTGTGGACGATCTCCAACACTTTTTTAGCTCTAAGCCCCTTGGCTCCAAATGCCCTCTTGGTCATTTTACCCTCCAAACATGATTCGCAAGTTGGAAATGGTTCAACCAGGAAAGACTCCAATGAACCATCTTGCACCAACGTTTGGATCCTTTTTGGATTAATATGACCTAATCTTATGTGTCAAAGAAGTGTCTCGTTCACATTGGTCGAACGTTTCCTTTTGCTTGAAATAGTAGATGAGTTATAGGATGCATTATGTGTGTGATGTGCACAATTAATAATGTAGAGATTGTTCTGTAATGTTCCATGACAGATAACCACATCGTTATGAAAAACAGTAACATGCTTATTAAAACGAACAGAATATCCATCAACAAATAGTTTTGAAACTGAAATAAGGTTTTTACGAAAAACTGGAACATAAAGAACATCTCTTAAAATTAATCTCTTGTCTTCAAAAGACAGGTGCACGTCTCCCACTGCTTCAGCTGCCACTCTCGTAGCATCGCCCAGCGTGACGAGGATCTCTCTTCCACTAAGTTGTCGGGTCCGCTTGAACCCCTGTAAAGTGAAACAAACATGATCAGTGGATCCCGTATCCACTACACACGAATGGGTAGCATACGCCGCTAAACAAGTTTCAACAACTAGTGCGAGAGAATTACTTTTCTTTCCATTCCTCTTGAATTTGGAACAGGCTGACCTCCAATGTCCTTTTTCACTGCAGTTAAAACACTTTCCCCTGGCCAGTTTCTTTACTCCACCCTCCCTCTTCACATTTCCTTTGCCCTTGGCAACACTTGAGTTAGCTTCACTTTTGGTCCTTCTCTTCTTCTTACCTCCCTTTGGTCTAGAAGAGGAAGATGAACCGGTTGTCGCTAAGGCTTGGCTGCTCTCTCCCAATATTCCTTCAGCCGAAACTAAAGCTTGTAGCAGATCAGGCAGGGAAAACTTCTGATTGTTCATTTGGTAATTGAGCCTGAACTGCTCGAAGCTTTTGGGCAGGGAATGGAGTATGAAATCGATCTGGGTCTCGATGTCATATTCAGCACCAAGTACCTCAAGTTTGTTAAGGTGAGCCATCATCAGGAGAGCGTGTTCCCTTACGGGCGTTCCCTCCACCATTTTCATTGAGAGCATGTCTCTCATGGTGATATGGCGAGCCACACGGTTCTGATGTTGGAACATCGCTTTAAGATTGACCATGATGTCTGCAGCAGTTTCAACGTTTTGGTGTTGGTGTTGCAACACATCCGACATAGAAGCAAAGATGGTACACTTTGCCATTTCGTTGGAACGCTCCTAGTCAGTATACTCTTTCTTTTCCGTTTTACTAGACTCATCAGTCGGCTTTTCTGGTTTGGGCGTGGTAAGGACCCAGTTATGGTGTTGTGCAGTGAGGACAATAGTAAGTTTTCGATACCAATCGACAAAGTTTTCTCCAGTAAGCAAATTGTCTTTCAGTATATTGAACAGTGGATTAAAAGGTTGCGACATGATGATACTGAAAATAAACATACATCTTGTGTTAATATCCAAATCAAGACAAAGAAAATCACATAATTCGAAAACATGATTCATATTGAAATCTCAAAAAAAATATGAACATGCATCAGCCAACATCTCAAAACAGTTTTAAATGAGCCTCTTGGGAGGGTCATCATTTAAATCACATTCAAGCAGGTTACAAACAAGAATAGTTACAAACCTTTAATTTAAAAAAATATTAATAGTTGGCTCCCACTTGACCAATATAAAATTGACAGGGACTTCGGCGAAGTATATGCGTATCAATTTTATACCTAAGTAATAACCATGATTAAATACAGAATTACTACTTCATTTTGATCGAGCCTCTTGGGAGGGTCATCGTCGCCACTAATAATAATTCACAATCATCCTTTTGAGAATTTATTCATGTGAAAGCTATCTTTTGGCCGTCCCTTAGGGGAATTTCTCCAAAAGAATTCACAAATAAATAAATCATGGAGGTCAAAATTAATTCGATTCAAAATCAAATTAATTATTAAAACATACTTAGTAATTTTTAAGTTTGAGATTTTTCGTTGGGCAATTCTCATGCAAACACATTTAAACAAATTAAATAAAGCACAAGAAAATACAACAATAAATCAAGCAAAACAGAAAAATAAACATATTGGGCACAAATTATCCAATTGTCATGGTTTGATTTTTCTTGGCTTGATTTTGAAGAAACGCCGTCTTGAATTTCTCCCACTGAACGCGTCTCAAAAATCACGCCCCAGACATCGACTCACTCGCAGATCGGGGTGCACGCCTTGCACCCGACCCTTTTGTCGATTACGCCCGAAGCGCCAAGACGCACGCACGCGTCTCTGAAGCTGAACTTCGGAACTTCTCGGTACCGGCGGTGCCATGCGTACCGCATCGCTTCGCCCTAGCATCTGCGCCGCTTGCCCATTTTGCGCCTTCGCGTGCGCGCTCAACCGCAGCGTCGCCTCGGCCTTCTTCGCGCGTCCGTGCCCTAAAGCTCTGCTCGGCCAAACCACCTCGGCAACTTCCGCGTCCGTCACTTTCGGTCCGTAGCGCGCCTTTCAACCTTGCCCCCATGCCCGTACCTTCGCTAGCGCTAAGCGTCGTGTGGCGATGCCTCCTTTAGCACATTTTCGGCTTGTTATTTGCGTGCCTGGTTAGAATCCGTTTTAATTTCTCGCCTCCGTCTTCGTCTTCGATCAGCTTACAATTTATTTAACGAAAAATAAATACACCTTAAATCTAGACTAGTCTATTACATTGAACAAATAAAATAGCCTAATCTACTCGTGGATTTTCTCACGAGAAAAACAAATTCGAGCAGGTTAAATTAAAACCATTCATCTGGCGTGAAATAAATAAACACATTAAATACCATGACAATTAGATACCTGCAAAACAGATCTAACAATTTTACTATCCAATTTTCAATAAAATTTAATGGCCAACATAATTTAAATAATAATTTAAATACAGAGCTCGAAACCGAGGCTCTGATACCAGTTGTTGGGAAATAAGGGTGCCCGGATCTATTCGAGGTGAATTTAAATACATATTTAAATTAATTAATTAATTACTAACATGAATTAATCCTAATTCAATTCAACATAATAATTAATCAATAAATAAACATCATGAGAACACGTATTTCACGTAAAACCTAAGCATGCGGAATCTAGGAATTACGTAAATACTAACCTCTCGTAGAGACAACCGCTGAGACGATGGATCAACCCAAAGTACCCTCTCAAATATGTCCCACGTCCACGAACGCAATCCGGTGGGAGGATTATCAATGAACGATTTTAATCTTTAAAAGAAAAAGAAAAAAATTTGGCTACCGCCTTTGTGGATTTCTAATTTTTCCAACACATAAAATTGCACTTGGGGATGAAAAATTCATCCCCTATTTATAATACTAAGGGGTTCGAAATTTTTTCCCTAGGAATAAGATGGGAAAATATTTTTCTTGATCTCCAAGAAATCTTGAATATATCCAATATATTCTTTTCTCCATATTTAAAATATTCCACAAAAATCCCACCTCCTAATATTAAGGGAATTTTCGAAAATTCCCATTAGTTAGGAAAGAAATAAGATCTTTGACTTTTCTTGAATTTATGGGATAATATTGTATTCCAAGAATACATATTCCATAAAATCTTTCCAAGAAAATCAAGAAAATCTTTTCTCTCTTCCTACCCAATATTTTCGAAAATAATAGAGGAAAAATAAGCCAAAATATTTTCTTCTCCTTTTCATTAATTGGACTTTAGTTTGGGCTATTTGAGGGGCCTTTAGGAGAGTTAAGATTGGACCTCCAATGGGCTATGAAGCTTTAATATTTAGCCAAAATATTATTCAAGCCCATTAATATTAATTTACTCCACTATAAAATTAATATTGAGCTATCCATCTTAACCCACATTACGACTTCACAATAATATGGCTCCCGGTCATCATTTCCCGCGTTTAAGATTATCTTAGTCCACTAATTAATTAAGTCACTGAACCGACTTTATATTAATTAATATATTTGTCCTTGGAGTAAAGACAACTCAACATTATTATCCATACTGGAAATAAATTTCCACTTGCAAGATTTGGTATGATAAAGATTATGAGCCCACCAAGGGGACAAATCAAGCAAGCCGTACTTGCACGCGATTCTTCGTATTAAATCTTAGCAATCGTCATATAATTAATAATATTGCCCAAGATACAAGGTATCGAATTGCATTGATTCTCTTCCCATCATAAGTCAAAGCAATAGTTATTAATTTCACACGATCCTATTTAAGGAACGGAAATTAAGAAATAACGCACCACTGAGGTCTAATTCTTGTATATTCAATACCGAAGAATTTATCCTCATGTAGGTCCTTTTCAGCGCATCAGGATGCACTAGTGTAATTCCTTGGTCAAGACAAGCCAATCCGAGCCTTACACTTCAACCTTTCATGATGGGTTGTTCATTTCCATCTGGGTTGTGAATTTGTACTCAGTCACGAGGAACTGTTAATTTGATCTTCTGTGATCTGGTATCACCAAATTAACTACAACGTAACACGTACTGACTTTATTGAACGGGTATGCAATAAATATATATAACATTCATTCATATTTAATGCAACATGTGATAAATAATTTATTTCAGTAAAATAAATAAGAAATTCAGTTTGGTTATACAAAGTAAAAGCATACTTTTCAGTATAACCCCAACACAGGCGTGGTCGAGCAGCGGGCGGAACTTGGGGCCGAGGGGTGCACGGGCGCACAGAGATGCGCATGGGAAGACGCGAGCGGGGGCGAAAGGCTAGATACGTAGGGGCGCGCGCACGAGCACGCGCACGAATCTGCTCACCTGCTAAATGCCATCGAGCGACGGGCGGGGATGGCCGGCCTGGAGCAAGAGATTACACTAGTGCACTATGATGCGCTGAATAGGACCTACAGGGGGATAAATTCTTCAGCACTGAACATGGAAGAATTAGACCTCAGTGGTTCGTTATTTCTTAATCTCCGTCCCTTAAATAGGATCATGTGAAATTAATAACTATTGATTTGACTTATGCTGGGAAGAGAATCAATGTGATTCGATACCTTGTATCTTGGGCAATATTATTGATTACACGACGATTGCTAAGATTTAATACGGAGAATCGTGTGCAAGTACGGCTTGCTTGATTTGTCCCCTTAGTGGGCTCAGAATCTTTATCATACCAAATCTTGCAAGTGGAAATTTATTTCCGGTATGGATAATAACGTTGAACTGTCTTTACTCCAAGGACAAAGATATTAATTAATATAAAGCTTGTTCAGTGTCTTAATTAATTAGTGGACTAAGATAATCTTAAACACAGAAAATAATGTCCGGGAGCCATATTATTATGAAGTAGTAATATGGGTTAAGATGGATAGTTCAATATTAATTTTATAGTGGAATAAATTAATATTAATGGGCTTGAATAATATTTTTTGCTAAATATTAAAGTTTCATAGCCCATTGGAGGTCCAATCTTAATTCTCCTAAAGGCCCCTCAAATAGCCCAAATTAAAGTCCAATTAATGAAAAGGAGAAGAAAATATTATTGCCTAATTTTTCCATTAAATTTTGAAATTAGTAAATAAAATGGGAGAACGATTTTCTTTGAATTTTGTTATGGAACGAAGTTAAGTATTCTTGGAATACAAGATTATCTCATTAAATTCAAGAAATCTCCCACTTGGTTATTTATTAAGTAAATTTTCGAAAATTCCATAACAATAAGGAGGAGAAGATTTTGTTGGGAGATATTTTGGGAAATAGAATATATTGGATATATTCAAGATTGTTTCTTGGAGAAGAAGCAAGGAAATTTTCCAATGCCCCAATTGACCTAAATTTTCGTCCCCCCCTTATTATAAATAGGAGATGAATTTTTCATCTCCAAGATAACACATAAATTGATTTTTTCGGAAAAATATCAGCGTCGATAAAATATCAAATATTTTGAAACGTCGACAGATTGTGTTTTCTCGAAAAACTTCAATTGGTGAGTGTGCAATTCCATGTGTTGAAAAAATTAGAAATCCACAAAGGTGGTGACAAAAATACTTAAATTTTTCTCCTTTATTAAATTTGTTCGTGTGAATCCTCCCACCGGATTACGTTCATGGACGTAGGACATATTTGGGAAGGCTATTTGGGTTGATCCATCGTCTCAACGATTGTCTCTACAAGAGGTATGTAATCTCGTAACTCCTAGATTCCGCATGATTAGGATTTACGTGGATTACGTGTACGCATGTTACTTATTTGCTTGTTTAATTATTATGTTGAATTGATTTAAGATTAATTCATGTTAGTAATTAATTGATTAATTTAAATATGTATTTAAATTCATCTCGAATAGATCCGGGCACCCCTTATTTCCCAACAACTGGTATCAGAGCCTCGGTTTCGAACTCTGCATTTAAATTGTTATTTAAATTATGTTGGCCATTAAATTTTATTTAAAATTGGATAGTAGAATTGTTAGATCTGTTTTGCAGGTATCCAATTGTCATGGTATTTAATGTGTTTAATTGTCATGCGTATGTTTTGGTTTTAATTCGACTCGTTCGAATTTATTTTTCTCGTGAGAAAATCCACAAGTAGATTAGGTTATTTGATTTGTTCAATGTAATAGACTAGTCTAGATTTAAGGTGTATTTATTTCTCGTTAAATAAATTGTAACATGATCGAAGACGAAGACGGAAACGAGGAGTTGAAACGGACCCGGAACTGTACGCAGGCGATGTGCATCGCGCAAAAACGTGCCAAGGGAGGCACGCGCGCGACGCGAGCATCGCCAGGCACACGGGCGTGGCGTAAGGCGGGGTCAAGCATGGACGCTGGCTGCGGTGCGAATCGGGCGGCACACTGGGCATGCGCCTGACCGCACAAAGCGGACGAGGCGAGGCCGAGAGACGGCAACGCGGCGACGCGCATGGGTGACCGCCCATCACCGCCGAGGCTACCGAGAATTGAGTGGCGACGCTGGCGGCGCCCAAGCGCGATCACTTTCGGCCAAGTGGGTCGGCCGGATCAAGGCATTCCATTATTGAAATGCCTTGGCGTGACACTTCGAGACTAAATTTTTTTTCGAGACGAACGAGTGGGAGAAATACAAGACGGCGTTTCTTCAAAATCAAGCCAAGAAAAATTAAATCATGACAGTTGGATAATTTGTGGCCAATATGTTTATTTTCTGCTTTGCTTGATTTATTGTTGTATTTTCTTATGCTTTATTTAATTTGTTTAAATGTGTTTGCATGAGAATTGCCCAACGAAAAATCTCAAATTAAAAAATTACTAAGTATGTTTTAAACAATTAATTCGGTTTTGAATCGAATTAATTTTGACCTCCATGATTTATTTATTTGTGAAATCTTTTGGAGAAATTCCCCTAAGGGACGGCCAAAAGAAAACTTTCACATGAATAAATTCTCAAAGGGATGATTGTGAATTATTATTAGTGGCGACGATGACCTCCCAAGAGGCTCGATCAAAACGAAGTAGTAATTCTGTATTTAATCATGGTTATTACTTAGGTATAAAATTGATAAGCATATACTTAACCGAAGTCCCTGTCAATTTTGTATTGGTCAAGTGGGAGCCAACTATTAATTTTTCTTTTAAAATTAAAGGTTTGTAACTGTTCTTGTTTGTAACCTGCTTGAATGCGATTTAAATGATGACCCTCCCAAGAGGCTCATTTAAAACTGTTTTGAGATGTTGGCTGATGTATGTTCATATTTTTTGAGATTTCAATATGAATCATGTGATCGAATTATGTGATTCTCTTTGTGTTGATCCGGACATTGACACAAGATACATGTTTATTTCAGTATCATCATGTCGCAACCTTTTAATCCACTGTTAATATACTTAAAGTCAATAGAATTGTATAGGAAACTATGTTGATTGGAAACAAAAAGTTATGATTGTCCTAACTGCACAAAAGCACAAGTGGATTCTTGACACACCAAAAATCAGATGAGCCAACTGACGAGTCAAAAATGCGGGGCTAGTCAGATCACCTTGCGAGAGATGTCATCGCTGAAAATGGTGGAGGGCAACCCCGTAAGGGATTACACCCTCAAAAATTGATGGCCCACCTGAACAAACTTGAGGTTCTGGGTGCAGATGATGATCTGGAGACCCAGATCGATTTGGTACTCCACTCTCTGCCCAAAAGTTTTGAGCATTTTGGCCTCGCTAGCTGATTTGTTGCAAGCTTTAGTCTCGGCAGAGATGTTGATAGGGCACCAAACTCAAGCTTTGACGGCAAGTGGTTCGTCTGCATCTTCTAGGCTAAGGGAAGGCAAGAAGAAGAAGAGGACCAAAAGCCATAAGCAATCAAACTCAACTGTTGCCAAGGGCAATGGTAAGATGAGGAATGCTGGTGGTGTCAAGGAAGTGCTTCAACTGCGGTGCAAAAGGACAATGGAGGTTTGCCTGTTCCAACCCCAAAAGGGCTGGAAAGAAAGGTAATTCTCACGCACTAGTTGTTGAAACTTGTTTAGCGGCGTATGCTACCCATTCATGGGTAATGGATATGGGGTCCACTAATCATGTTTGCTTCACGGGTTCAAGCGGACCTGGCAACTTAGTGGAAGTGAGATCCTTATCACGCTAGACAATGCTACGAGAGTGGACTCTGAAGCAGTGGGAGACGCGCACCTGTCTTTTGAAGACAAGAGTTTAATTTTAAGAGATGTTCTTTATGTTCCTGTTTTTCGCAAAAACCCTTATTTCTGTTTCCAAACTATTTGTCGATGGATATTCTGTTCGTTTTAATAAACATGTTACTATTTTTCAGAACGATGTGGTTATCTATAATGGAACTTTACGGAACAATCTCTATATTATTAACTGTGCACATCACTCACAGAATGCATCCTATAACACATCTACTATTTCAAGTAATAAAAGAAAATGTTCGACTGACGTGAACGAGACACTTCTTTAGCACCTAATATTAGGTCATATTAACCCGAAAAGGATCCAAAGGTTGGTCCAAGATGGTTCAATGTAGTCCCTCCTGATTGAACCATTTCCAACTTGCGAATCATGCTTGGAGGGTAAGATGACCAAGAGGGCATTTGGAGCCAAGGGACTTAGAGCTAAAGAAGTGTTGGAGATCGTTCACACCGATGTGTGTGGTCCAATGTAAATCAAAGCTAGAGGTGGCTACGAGTATTTTGTTACATTTATCGATGAATACTCACGCTATGGGTATGTTTTCCTAATGAAGCATAAATCTGAGACCTTTGATAAATTCAAAGAATTTAAGGCTCAAGCAGAGAATCATAAGGAAAAGAGTATCAAGTTTCTACGATCTGATCGTGGAGGCGAATACCTCAGCGATGAATTTTTGAACTACCTGTCGGATGAAGGGAATGCATCCCAGTTGACTGCACCGGGTACCCCTCAACAAAACGGGGTTGCAAAAAGAAGAAACAAAATGCTTTAGAAATGGTAAGGTTAATGATGAGTTATGCGGATTTACTAAAATCGTTCTGGGGTTATGCCTTGCAAACAATAGCTTACATTCTAAACTTAGTGCCATCCAAATCGGTTCCTAAAACCCCTAGAGAATTGTGGACAGGGCGCAAGCCCAACTTAGGACACATGAGGATCTGGGGGTGTCCGACATACGTGTTGGACAAGGAAGCTGGTAAATTGGACGCACGTTCGGAATTAAGGTTGTTCATAGGGTTGTTGGGATTATACTGAAAAGTATGCTTTTACTTTGTATAATCGAAACTGAATTTCCAGACTTATTTACTGAAATAAATTGTTTATCACTGATGCTTTAAATATGATTGAATGTTATATATATTTACTGCATAACGGTTCAATAATTCGTACGTGTTACACTGTAGTTAATTTAGTGATACCAGATCACAGAAGATTAAATTAACAGTCCCTTGTAACTAAAAGTACGCCATTCACGACCTAGATGGAAATGAACAACCATCGCGAAAGGTTGAGGTGTAAGGCTCAGATTGGTTTGTCTTGACCAAGAGATTACACTAGTGCATGACTGATGCGCTGAATAGGACCTACAGGAGGATAAATTCTTCAGAACTGAACAAGGAAGAATTAGACCTCAGTGGTTCGTTGTTTCTTAACCTTCGTCCCTTAAATAGGATCACGTGGGATTGGTAACTATTGCTTTGACTTATCATGGGTAGCGAATCAGAGAGAGATTCAATACTTTTTATCTTGGGCAATATTATTGGTCACATGTGATTGCTAAGATTTAATACGAAGAATCGTGTGCAAGTACGCTTGCTTGATTTGCCCCCTTGGGAGGTTCATAAGTTTTATCATACCAAATCTTGCAAGTGGAATTAGTTTTCGGTATGGATAATAATGTTGAACCGTTCCTCGACCAAGGACAAAAGATATTAATTAACGGAAAGCTATTTCAGTGGCTTGAATTAATTAATGGGCTAGATAATCTTAAACACGGGAAATGATGACCGGGAGCCATATTGACTGTAATATGGGTTAAGATGGATAGTGCAATATTAATTATGTAGTGGGATTAATTAATATTTATGGGCTTGAATTATATTGTGGCTCAATATTAGATATTCAAGATCCATTAGAAGGTCCAATCTTAATTCTCCTAAAGGCCCCCTGAGTAGCCCAACATATAGTCCATTAACTGAAAAGGTGATTAAAATAAAATAAATATTGTTGCTTATATTTCCTCTTAATTTTTCGAAAATTATGGATAAAAGATGGAGAAAGATTTTCTTTGAATTTTGTTATGGAATGAAGATATGTATTCTTGGAATACAAGATTATCTCATTAAATTCAAGAAATCTCCCACTTGGTTATTCATAGTGAGATTTTCGAAATTTTGGAAAATAGAGGGCAAGAAAGATTTTCTTGATTTCTTGAAAAGATATTATGGAAGATATGTATTTCTTGAAATACAAGAATATCTCATAAATTCAAGAAGATCCAAATCTTGGATTCTTGTGACACTTAATTTTCGAAAATTTAGTCCATAATAGAAGAGGTGAGATTTTTGTGGAATATTTTAATTATGGGAAAAAGAATATATATTCAAGATTTCTTGGTGACCAAGAAAAGTCTTTTCCCACATTGAAAATTCACTAAAATTTCGTTCACCCTACCTCTTATAAATAGGGGATGATTAGTTCATTCCCAAGTACAATTCCATGTGCTGGAAATATTAGCAAATCCACATAAGTGGTGCAACAAAGTTTATTTTTTCCTTTTGTTAATTGTTCATGAAAGTATCCTTCCAACCGGATTGTCGAGCAAGGGCTAAGGAATACTTGGGAAGTCCTTTTGGTTAGTCCGTCCGACCAAAGCCACCGCCATCCCGAGAGGTACGTTCACGTAAAACCCGTAGATTCTCGCATCGTGAGGTTTTACGTGGCTTTTTATATGCATGATATGTTGTTGCAATTATTATTTGAATTAATATAGGATTAATTCATGCTAGTAATAATTAATGAATTAAATTTGTATTTAAATATTCACCGAATAGATCTCGTGTAAATCATTCCCCAACAACCGTATCGAGCCATTTGTTTTGACTCAATTTTTAAATTGTAATTTACTTCGTGGACATTAAATTTGAAATTGGATAGTAGAACCTGTTAGATCTGTTTTTGTGTATCCAATTGTCATGGATTTTAATGTTTTATTTTGCATGCATATAAACCGTGGTTTTTAATTCGATTCGATTCGGATTTGTTTTTGCCTCGTGAGAAAATCCACGAGTAGACTAGGATTTGTTTGATTTGATCAATGTAATAGACTAGTCTAGATCTAGGTTTATTTATTTTTGTAAATAAATTGTAACCGGATCGGGAACTAAAAGACGAAGAATTAAAGGATGAAATCGTAAACGTGCGTAGCGTAGCGGCGTGGTATGTATTTGTCACGTTTGGGCAGTGGCGCAGGCCGACGGGACGAGCGGCGAGGATACAAAAAGCCGCACACGGGCGGTGCGCGCCAGTGTTTAACGGACGGGGCGGAAGTTTCAAGGCAGACGGGGCTACGTGAGACGCTGGCGAAGCCGGTCGGGCGAGGCGGGAGGTCGGCGAGGGATCTTGGATGCGCTGGCGGACGCGGGATCACCTGCCGAGATTCGGCGACGCCGCCGACACCGCTAAGGCTGCCGAGAGGCCAAGGCGCTCTCGCCGCCAGCCGAGTTGCCGAGGTCGCCCTAGGCCAAGCGGCTTCGGGCCGGATCTTGGCGTGCATCATCCCGGCCGCGAAACCGCTGGCGTGGCGGATCGAGATGAAGCATTTTTTTCGAGACTAACGAGTGGGAGAAATTCGAGACGGTTTCTTCAAGATCAAGCCAAGAAAAAATCAAACCATGACAATTGGATAATTTGTGCCCAATATGTTTATTTTTTTCCGTTATGCTTGATTTATTTGTGTTATCTTATGCTTTATTTAATTTGTTTAAATGTGTTTGCATGAGGGTTGCCAAATTGAAAAATCTCAACTCCAAAATTACTAAGTATGTTTTAAATAAATTAATTGACAATTTTATTAGGATAATAAAATTGAATTAATTTTGACCTCCATGATTTATTTATTTGTGAATTCTTTTGGAGAAATTCCTCTAGGGGATTCGGGTCAAAAGATAGGTTTCACATGAATGAATTCGAACGGATGATTGTGGGTTATTACTAGTGGCGATTTATGACCCTCCCACGAGGCTCGATCAAAGCTTAAATAGTAATCCCAGATTTAATCATGGTTATTACTTAGGTATAAAATTGATATGCATATACTTTCAAGTCCCCGCTAATTTTATATTGGTCAAGGGGAGCCAACTATTAATCTGGATATTAAAGGTTTGTAACTATTCTTGTTTGTAACTCTGCTTGAATGTGTTTAAATAATGACCCACCCCATGGCTTATTTAAACTGCTTTTGAGATGTTGGCCGATGCATGTTCATATTTTTTGAGATTTTAATATGATGCATGTGATCGAACCTTGTGATATACTTGTCTTTATTGCATATAGTTGTTTATTTCGATTCAAAGATGTCGTTACCTTTTAATCCTTTGTTATTATACTTAAAGTCAATACAATATGTATGGAAACTATATTGATTGGAAAATTATAATTGTCCTAATCGCATAAAAAGCACAAGTGGATTTTGACACACAAAAATCGGGATGAGCCAACCGGACGAGTCAAAACATGCGGGACTCGTCAGATCACCTTGCGAGAGATGTCGTCGCTGAAATGGTGGAGGGAAAACCCGTAAGGGATTATGTCCTCAAAATAGATGGCCCATCCGAACAAACTTGAGATTCTCGAGTGCAGACATGATCTGGAGACTCGGATGAATTTGGCATTTCACCGCCAAAAAAAGTTTTTGAGCATTTTGGCCTCGCTAAGCTAATTTGTTGCAAACTTTTGGTCTCGGCAGAAATGATGAAGAGGCACCAAACTCAAGCTTTAATGGCAAGTGGTCCGTCTTGATTTTCTAGGCCAAGGGTAGGCAAGATAAAGAAGAGGACCAAAGGCCATAAGCAATAAAACTCAACTATTGTCAAGGGCAATGGTAAGATGAGGAATGTTTGTTGTGTCAAGGAAAATCCAAAGAGGAAGTGCTTAAGCTGCGGCGAGAGAGGACAATGGAGGTTTTGCCTGTTCCAACCCCAAAAGGGACGGAAAGAAAGGTAATTCTCACACACTAGTTGTTGAAACTTGTTTAGCGGGCGATACTTCTCATTCGTGGGTGGTTGATAACGAGATCCACTAATCATGTTGGCTTCACGGGTTCTAAATGATCCGCAAGAACGTGGGGGAGTGAGATCCTCATCACATCGGGCAACGTTATTTAAAGTAGAAGACATTGCAATGCTACGTAAGTGGCGAGATATTGCAATGCTACCAGAGTAACGATTATTGCAATACTACGCAAGTAGCAGACATTGCAATGCTACATGAGTAGCAGTTAAAGCAGTGGGAGAAGTGCACCTATCTTTTGAAGATAAAGTTTTTTGATATTATCTTTGTGTTCCCAGTTTTAGAAAGAATTCACCTTAAGTTTCTAAAATTCGATTAAAGGACACTAAGTTTCTTCTAATAAGAATGACATCATTTTTGAAATGATGAGTGTATCTGTTACGGGACATTGATGGAAAATCTCTATACAATTAATCGTGCACACCACTCACTTAAATGTATCCTATAACACATCAATCTGTTTCCAAGAAAAGAAAAACGTTTCATCGACGTGAACAGACATTTCTTTTGGCATCTAAGATTAGGTCATATAAATCCAAAGAGGATCCAAAGGTTGGTGAAAGATGGTTCACTGGAGCGTCTCCAAGTTGAATCGATTCCAACCTGCGAATCATGTTTGGAGGGTAATATGACCAAGATGGCATTTGGAGCCAAGGGGAATGGGGCTAAAGAAGTGTTAGAGATCGTTCACATAGATGTATGTAGTCAAATGTCAACCAAAGCAAGAGGAGGTTATGAGTAATTGTATTGATGATTACTCAAGGTACATTTTCTTATGAAGCATGAATCGAGACCTTTGAGAAATTCTAAAGAATTTAAGGCTCAAGCAGAGAATCATATGGAAAAACGACAAGTCTCTACGATCCGATCGATCGTGGAAGCGAATACCTCAAAGATGAGTTTTTGTACTACTTATCCGATGAAGGATTGTATCCCAAACTCATTGCACCCGGAGCCCTCAACAAAATGGGGTTTGCAGAGAGTAAGCAACATAATTCTTTTGGAAATTGTTAGATCAATGATGAGTTATACGGATCTTCCCGAGTCGTTCTGGGGTCATACCTTGGAAACAACGACTTACATTCTGAACTTGGTGCTATCCAAATCAGTTCCCAGAACCCCAAATAATTGTGGACGGCGCAAGTCTAGTATATGAGACACATGAGAACTTTGGGGGTGTCCGCCCCACGTGTTGGACAGGAAATCGGTAAATTGGATCCTCGATCGTAATTAAGGTTGTTTTTGTAGGATACCCCGAGGAACAAAGGGGTGAATGTTCTATAGTTCAAGATCAAAAGGTGGACATCCGCACCCACTTTAGATTTTGGAAGAAAACTATAGAACCAAAGAAAACCTGCAAGTGAGATTACCTTAAATGAGCTTAGAGGGCAAACCTCAAAGTCCCATTGTCTTTAGACGATATACCAAACGATACGTTTCACAACCGAGCCTCGTTATAGTGGGAGGGTTGTTAGACGACCCGAGAGATTCATGGGAATAGGAGAGTCCTCGGACTTGATTCCTAATCGCACTCCATGGACATACGACGAGGCACTCTAAGATTAGGATGCGTTTCTTGGCAAAACAAAGAATGAAAGTCAAGTGGGTTCTATGTTTCATAATAAATTGTGGGAGCTAGTCGAACCACTTAATGGGGTCAAACCCATTAGATGCAAGTGGGTATATAAGAGGAAAAGAGGATCGGACGGGAAGGTTGAAACCTTTTAAAGCAAGACTAATGGCGAAAGGTTATACTCAGAAAGAAAGGGATCGATTATGAGGAAACTTTTTACGTGAGCCATTCTTAAGTCCATCCAGATTCTCTTATCGATTCTTCAAGATTTCGACGTTGAAATCGGCAAATAGATGTCAAGACTTTCTTTTAATGTAAGTCTTGATAAAGAGATCTATGTGCAACAACCCCAAGGTTTCATTGAAACAGGCCAAGAACATCTTGTTTGTAAGCTCAAGAAGTCCATTTACGGACTCAAACAGGCATCCAGAGCTTGGAACCAATGTTTTGATCATGTTATAAAGTCTTATGGGTTTGATCAAAACGATTTTGAAAGTTGTGTGTATAAAAGCGTGTCGGGACTGCATTGGTATTCTTAGTACTGTACGTAGATAACATTGTGATCATCGGGAACGATGTGAAGGTGTGATCAGACGTAAGGGCATGGCTTTCAAAACAGTTTGATACGAAAGACTTAGGGATAGCCGGACAAATCCTTGGGATCAAGATCACTCGAGATCGCAAGATAAGGATGATCGGGTTATCGCAAGTTTCATACATAGATACTGTCTTGAAATGCTTCAGCATGCAAGATTCCAAGAAAGGATTCGTATCTTTCAGACTTGGAATCCATCTATCCAAGAAAATGTTCCCTAAGACGAAAAGGAGATAGATGACATGAAAGGTATTCCTTGTGCTTAGGCTGTCGGAAACCTTATGTATGCATTGCTGTGTACGAGACCGGATATCTGCTTTGTTGTAGGAATGGTAGCAAGATATCAAAGTAACCCAGGGAAAGCGCATTGGAAGATAGTTAAAAACATTCTGAAGTGTCTGAAAAGAACTCGGGATAGAATGTTGATTTATCAGTCAGATACTCCAATCCCCATCGGCTACACGGACTCGGATTTCTAATCAGATATAGATTCCAGAAATTATCTGCCTCAGTTAGTGTGTTTCCATTTGGGAAGTGTAGCCATCAAATGGACGAGTGTGGAGCAGAAATGCATCACGGACTCACGTTGGGGAATGAGTTACACAGATCTATTCGGGGTGAATATTTAAATACAAATTTAATTCATTAATTATTACTAGCATGAATTAATCCTATATTAATTCAAATAATAATTACAACAACATATCATGCATATAAAAAGCCACGTAAAACCTACGCATGCGGAATCTACGGGTTTACGTGAACGTACCTCTCGGGATGGCAGTGGCTTTGGTCGGACGGACTAACCAAAAGGACTTACCAAGTATTCCCTTAGCCCTTGCTCGACAATCCGGTGGAAGGATACTCGCGAACAATTAACAAAAGGAAAAAATAAACTTTGTTGCACCACTTATGTGGATTTGCTAATATTTCCAGCACATGGAATTGTACTTGGGAATGAACTAATCATCCCCTATTTATAAGAGGTAGGGTGAACGAAATTTTAGTGAATTTTCAATGTGGGAAAAGACTTTTCTTGGTCACCAAGAAATCTTGAATATATATTCTTTTTCCCATAATTAAAATATTCCACAAAAATCTCACCTCTTCTATTATGGACTAAATTTTCGAAAATTAAGTGTCACAAGAATCCAAGATTTGGATCTTCTTGAATTTATGAGATATTCTTGTATTTCAAGAAATACATATCTTCCATAATATCTTTTCAAGAAAATCAAGAAAATCTTTCTTGCCCACTATATTTTCAAAATTTCGAAATTTACTATATAGATAACCAAGTGGGAGATTTCTTGAATTTAATGAGATAATCTTGTATTCCAAGAATACATATCTTCATTCCATAACAAAATTCAAAGAAAATCTTTCTCCCTCTTTTATCCATATATTTCAAAAATTAGAGGAAATATTAAGCAACAATATTTATTTTATTTTAATCACCTTTTCAGTTATTGGACTATATGTTGGGCTACTCAGGGGGCCTTTAGGAGAATTAAGATTGGACCTTCTAATGGATCTTGAATATCTAATATTGAGCCACAATATAATTCAAGCCCATAAATATTAATTAATCCCACTACATAATTAATATTGCACCATCCATCTTAACCCATATTACAGTCAATATGGCTCCCGGTCATTATTTCCCGTGTTTAAGATTATCTAGCCCATTAATTAATTCAAGCCACTGAAATAGATTTCTGTTAATTAATATCTTTTGTCCTTGGTCGAGGAACGGTTCAACATTAATATCCATACCGGAAACTAATTCCACTTGCAAGATTTGGTATGATAAAACTTATGAACCTCCCAAGGGCAAATCAAACAAGCGATTTGCACACGATTCATTTTCAGATTAAATCTTAGCAATCACATGTGACCAAAGAATATTGCCCAAGATAAAAAGTATTGAATCTCTCTCCGATTATTTACCCATGATAAGTCAAAGCAATAGTTACCAATCCCACATGATCCTATTTAAGGGACGAAGGTTAAGAAACAACGAACTGATCGAGGTCTAATTCTTCCTTGTTCATTCAAGAATTTATCCTCCCCAGAGGTCCTATTCAAACAGATCAGTCATGCACTAGTGTAATCTCTTGGTCAAGACAAACCAATCGAGCCTTACACCTCAACCTTTCGCGATGGTTGTTCATTTCCATCTAGGTCGTGAATGGCGTACTTTTTTAGTTACAAGGATTTATTAATTTAATCTTTCGTGATCCGTATCACTAAATTAACTACTGATGTAACACGCACGATTTATTGAAGCAGTTATGCAAAGAAATATATATAACATTCAATTATATTTAAAGCATCGATGATAAACAATTTATTTCAAGAATAGGTCCGAAAAATTTTTCTGATTATACAAAGTAAAAAGCATACTTTTCAGTATAATCCCAACAATCTCCCACTTATACTCAAAGTCTACTTTTAAGAAATGAACAACACGTCTCGAGTAGTCCGTGACATCTAATGTCACCTACACGAACCTAATAATTTCTCCCACTTATACTCAAAGCAGATTGGCAACGGTCTTGACACCCATTCCACTCACATGTCTCTCGAATGTATTCAAAGGCAGACGCTTTGTGAATGGATCTGCTAGGCTGTCCTTAGACGCTATATTTGCCACATCTATATCTCCTCTCTTAACGATTTCTCGTATAAGATGTCTTTCCTTTAATGTGTTTGTTTGACTCGTGGACTCTTGGTTCTCTTGAATTTTAATCGCCTTAAAGCAGATATTGCTAGACAAATTGAGAACACCATCCAAGTCCACTAAGAAGATCTAGAGCCCAATCGGTTCTTTCATCGCTTCACTTCCTCAATGCCTACTTACCCCATCCCATGGTTGAGTCGTTGATGCATTTCTATTTCACACTCAAATCCATTTGATGGCTACACTTCCCAAATGGAAACACACTAATCGAGGCGAGATAATTTATGGAATCTAAATCGATTGGAAATCCGAGTCCAAATGGATGGGGATTGGAGCATCGATCGATAAATCAACATTCTATCCAGAGTTCTTTCGGATACTTGGAATGTTTTTAATCGTCAGTCAATTCGCTTTCCCTCGGGTTACTCGATATCTTGCTACCATGCCACGGCAAAAGCATATATCAGGTCTCGTATACGAAGATTGCATACATAAGGTTTCCTACTGGTAGAAAGCACAAGGAATGCCTTTCATGTCATCTATCTCCTTTTTGCGTCTTAGGGACATTTTCTTGGATAGATGGATTCCAAGTCCGAAGGTACTTAATCCTTTCTTGGAATCTTGCATCTTTGAATCATTTTAAAAAAGTGTCAATGTATGAATACTTGCGATAACCCGATCATCCTTTTCTTGCGATCTCGAGTAATCTTGATCCCAAGGATGTGTCCGCTTTCCTAAGTCTTTCATATCAAAACTGTTTTTGAAACGCCATGCCCTTACGTCTGACCACACCTTCACATCATTCCCGATGATCACAATGTCATCTACGTATAGTACTAAGAATACCAATGCAGTTCCGACACGCTTTTTATACACACAACTTTCAAACTTGTTTTGATCAAACCCATAATACTTTATTACATGATCAAAACTTTGGTTCCAAGCTCTGGATGCCTGTTTGAGTCCGTAAACGGACCTCTAGAGCTTTCAAACCGGTGTTGGGCTGCCGTTCAATGAAACCTTGGTGTTGTTGCACATAGATCTCTTTTTTATCAAGACTTCCGTTAAGGAAAGCTGTCTTGACGTCTATTTGCCAGATTTCAAGGTCGAAGTGCGCAACAATCGATAAGAGAATACGGATGGACTTAAGCATGGCTACGGGCGAAAAAAATTTCTCATAATCGATCCCTTTCTTTCTGAGTATAACCTTTCGCCATTAGTCTTGCTTTAAAGATTTCAACCTTCCCGTCCGATCCTCTTTTCCTCTTATATACCCACTTTGCATCTCATGGGTTTGACCCCATTAAGTGGTTCGACTAGCTCCCACACTCTATTATGAAACATAGAACCCACTTCGCTTTCATTGCCGTTTTGCCAAGAATCAAGATCCTTATCTTGGAGTGCCTCGTCATATGTCCATGGGTTCGATTCAGGGAATCAAGTCAGAGGACTCTCCTATTCCCATGAATCTCGGTCGCCTAACAACCCTCCCACTATAACGAGGCTCGGGTTGTGAAAAATGTATCGTTTGGTATATCATCTAAGACAAATCAAGACCGAGGTTTTCCTCTAAGCTCATTTAAGGTAATCTCATGGTTTTCTTTAGTTCATATAGTCTTCTTCCAAAATCTAAAGTGGGTGCTTATTACCACCCTTTGATCTTCGGAACTATAGAACATACACTCTTTTTTTGTTCCGGGGTATCCTACAAAAAATTTTTAATTCCGATCGAGGATCCAACTTACCTGGGCTTCCCTTGTCCAATATGTAGGCCGGACACCCCAAAGTTCTCATGTGTCTCATACTAGGCTTGTTTCGGTCCACAATTCTTTGGGAGTTTTGGGAACCGATTTGGATAGCACCAAGTTCGTAATGTAAGCCGTTGTTTCAAGCGCATAACCCCTTAACGACTCGGGAAGATCCGTATAACTCATCATTGATCTAACCATTTCCAAAAAGAATTTCATTGTTTAAACTCCGCAAAACCCCGTTTTGTTGAGGGGGGTCTTTGCAAATGGTGGGATACAATCCCTTCATCAGATAAGTAGTTCAAAAACTCATTGCTGAGGTAATCGCCTCCACGATTAGATCGTAGAAACTTGATGCGTTTTTCCTTATGATTCTCTGTTTGAGCCTAAAATTTTTAGAATTTCTCAAAGGTCTCAGATTCATGCTTCATAAGGAAAATGTACCTTGAGTAATCATCAATAAAATTACTCATAACCTCCTCTTGCTTTGGTTGACATTGAACTACGTACATCTATGTGAACGATCTCTAACACTTCTTTAGCCCCATTCCCCTTGGCTCCAAATGCCATCTTGGTCATATCACCCTCCAAACATGATTCGCATGTTGGAATCGGTTCAACTTGGAGAAGCCCTAGTGAACCGTCTCTTACCAACCTTTGGATCCTCTTTGGATTTATATGACCCAATTTATAGTTGCTAAAGAAGTGTCTCGTTCACGTCTGATGAACATTTTCTTTTCTCGGAAACAATTGATGTGTTATAGGATGCATTTCGTGAGTGGTGTGCACAGTTAATAGTATAGAGATTTTCTATCAATGTCCCGTAACAGGTACACTCATCATTTCAAAAATGATGTCATTCTTATTAGAAGAAACTTAGTGTCCTTTAATCAAATTTTAGAAACTGAAAGTGAATTCTTTCTAAAACTGGGGACATAAAGATAATCTCAAAAAAAAACTTTATCTTCAAAAGATAGGTGCACTTCTCCCACTGCTTTAACTGCCACTTCATGTAGCATTGCAATGTCTGCTACTTGCGTAGTATTGCAATAATCGTTACTATCGTAGCATTGCAATATCGCCACTTACGAAAGCATTGCAATGTCTTCTACTTTAAATCGCGTTACCCGATTTGATGAGGATCTCACTCCCACTAAGTTCCGGGTCCGCTAGAACCCGTGAAGCCAACATGATTAGTGGATCTCGTGATCAACCACCCACTTAATGAGAAGTATCGCCCGCTAAACAAGTTTCAACAACTAGGTCGCGTGAGAATTACCTTTCTTTCCGTCCCTTTTTGGGGGTTGGAACAGCAAAACCTCCATTGTCCTCTCTCACCGCAGCCTTAAGCACTTCCTCTTTGGATTTTCCTTGACTCAACAAAGCATTCCTCATCTTACCATTGCCCTTGGCAACAATTGAGTTTTATTGCTTATGGCCTTTGGTCCTCTTCTTTATCTTGCCTACCCTTGGCCTAGAAGATGAAGGCGGACCACTTTCCGTCAAAGCTTGAGTTTGGTGCCTTATCATCATTTCTCGCCGAGTCCAAAAGTTTCAACAAATTATTAAGCGAGGCCAAAATGCTCAAAAACCTTTTTCGGGCAGAGAATGAAGTACCAAATTCATCCGAGTCTCCAGATCATAATCGCGACTCGAGAATCTCAAGTTTGTTGGGATGGGCCATCTTCTTTGAGGACGTAATCTCTTTTGGTTTTTCCTCCACCATTTTTAGCGACGACATCTCTCAAGAAGGTGATCCGACGAGTCCCGCATGTTTTGACTCGTCGGTTGGCTCATCTCGATTTTTGTGTGTCAAAATCCACTTGTGCTTTTTGTGCGCTTAGGACAATTATAATTTTCCAATCAATATAGTTTCCATACATATTGTATTGACTTTAAGTATAATAACAAAATTGGATTAAAAGGTAACGACATCGCCGACCAGAAATAAACAACTATATGCAATAGCACAAGTATATCACAAGGTTCGATCACATTTCATCATATTTTAAAATCAAAAAAAAAAATATGAACATGCATCACCAACATCTCAAAACAAGTTTAAATAAGCCACGCGGGGTGGGTCATTATTTAAACACATTCAAGAAAGTTACAAACAAGAACAAATTATAAACCTTTAATATCCAGATTAATAGTTGGCTCCTGACTTGACCAATATAAAATTGACAGAGGGACTTGGGGAAGTATATGCATATCAATTTTATACCTAAGTAATAACCATGATTAAATACAGATTACTATTTCGCTTTGATCGAGCCTCGGGAGGGAGGGTCCGCCGCCACTAGTAATAACCCACAATCATCCGCTTGGAATTCATTCATGTGAAACCTATCTTTTTGACCCGTCCGGGGGGAATTTCTCCAAAAGAATTCACAAATAAATAAATCATGGAGGTCAAAAATTAATTCAATTTTATTATCCAAATAAAATTGTCAATTAATTATTTAAAACATACTTAGTAATTTTGAAGTTGAGATTTTTCAATTTGGCAACCTCATGCAAACACATTTAAACAAATTAAACAAAGCATAAGATATCACAAATAAATCAAGCAAATACAGAAAAAATAAACATATTGGGCACAAATTATCCAATTGTCATGGTTTGATTTTTTTGGCTTGATCTTGAAAAACACATCTCGAATTTCTCCCTTTCGCTCGCCTCGAAAAAAATACTTGCCGAATCTCGCCACGCCAGTACCGGCACGGATGCACGCAGCAAGATCCTAGGGCCTTCGCCTCAGGGGAAGATTTCCAAGATCTCGGCACCGCCTGGCCTGTACCACCAAAGCCTCGGCAGACGCCTCGGAATGCCGATTAAAGCCCTTAGATCTCTCTAGACGACGGCGCCTCACATGACAAAGGCTCACTGGCTCAGATCTCCGGACCGGGCCATACCCCGGCCGCCCATGCGTAGGTTGGCCGTAGGCCGCCTACGCGCTGTTCTCGATTTCATTCTTTAATTCTTCATCTCTTCGCTCCCGATCAAGTTACAATTTATTTACAAAAAATAAATAAACTAGATCTAGACTAGTCTATTACATTGATCAAATCAAACAAATCCTAGTCTACTCGCGGATTTTTCATCAAAAAAAACCAACGAATCGAATTAAAACCACAATTTATATGCATGCAAAAATAAACATTAAAATCCATGACATTGGATACCGCAAAAGAGATCTAACATTTACTATCCAATTTCAAATTTAATGTCCACTAATTCAAATTACAATTTAAAATCAGAGTTCTCCAAAAGGGCTTTTGAAATGGCTTGTTGGGGAAACGAATAGAATTAAAAAAATACAAATTTAATTCATTAATTATTATGCATGCAAAAATAATTACAACATTAAATCCATGAAAATTGGATACGCAAAATACGATGCAATCTACGTTTATGGAACTATCGATTTCAAATTGACTATGTAAAAAGGAATTAAGATATTCCTTTTTTAAAATTGAAAGGAAAACAATTAAAAAAGGAAAAAATAAACTTTGTTGCACCAATGAGTTACAAGATCGAAATAGATTAATATAATTAAGTTCATTTATAAGATAATGAATTTAAATTTTTGAAATTTAATGGAAAAGATTAATCCATACTACCAAGAATCTAATCAATATACATTAATTCCCATAATTAAAATATTACAAGAAAATCTCACCCTTATAAAAGCCCAAAAAAATTTAAATCACAAATCAATATTCGATTTTGGTCGAGGATGCCTCTCGGGATATCTTCCATAATATTTAAAAGAAAATCAAGGACTAACTAAAGACTTACCAATGATAAAAGGGATGAACTTAATGAGTGGCAATCTTGGATTCCAAGAATATATATTCATTCCATAACAAAATTAAGAAAATCCCTTTTTGATAATTTTAATATTGAGGAAATATTAACAAATATTTTTATTTTATTTAATCACCTTTTCGCATATTGGACTATATTTCCCATGAATTAAGAATTGATCTTAATATTGAGCCACAAAATAATTCCTATAAATAATCTATTTAAATAATTAAAGCCAATCCATTAAGATTACAACATTAATCCATTATTGAATTTTAAATGTTGGGAACTCAAGAATTTATCCTCCCTTGAGGGTCCTATTCCCGTAGATAAAATTAACTAGTGTAATCTCTTGGTCAAGACAAACCAATCGATTCACACTAAATCAGAAAATTTCTATTGTTAAGAAACAACGAATCCGAGGATTTCATCTAGGATCAAGAATTTATCCTGAAGGGTCCTATTTAGTGGATCTTGTATTTTAAGAAATCTCAACCTTTCGTGATCATTTCATACTAAATTTTTACAAGGGAAAATCAAAAAATCTTTCTTATTGAATATATTTTCAAGAAATATATATAACATTCAATTATATTTAAAGCCGCTGATAAACAATTTATTTTAAAGAATAGGTTCGAATTCTTTTGATTATACAAAGTAAAAAAGCATACTTTTTCAAAGATAATCCCAACAACTCAACCATGGGACTCTTTAATCAAGCCAGGAAAAAGTTGAAAGAACCGATTGGTACAATCTAGATCTTCTTAGTGGACTTGGATGGTGTTTGGAATTTGTCTAGCAATGGGCTAGGGGGCTTGCAAATTCAAGAGAATCAAGAGTCCACTAGTCCAAACAAACACATTAAATAAAGACATCTTATATTGAGAAATCAATAGAGGAGATAAGCCCAAAGATAAATATTAATTAATTTAGCAGTATCCATCCATTACTTGCCCGCATTCCTCAATACATTCGAGAGACATGTGAGTGGAACGGGTGTCAAGACCGCCGCTAATATGGAGTATGTTGGGGAGAAATTATTAGGTTCGTGTAGGTGACATTAGATGTCACGAACTACTTCGAGACGGGTTGTAGTATACTTTTGTCCGCATTTTTGAGCAGTTGAGTGGGAGATTGTTGGGATTATCATCGAAAAAGTATGCTTTTACCCAGTATTTGGTAAAATAAAACTTATTATTTATCAAATAAATTGTTTATCACCGATGCTTTTAAATATGATTGAATGTTATATATATTTACCAATAACATGTCAATAATTGTATTTGTTACATCAAAGTTAATTTAGTGATACCTGCATCACGTAAGATTAAATTAATACCTTTGTAACTAAAAAGTACGCCATTCACGCAATCCAGATGGAAATGAACAACCATCGTTAAAAGGTTGAGGTGTAAGGCTCGGGATTGGTTTGTCTTGGACCAAGAGATTACACTATGCATGACCGATGCTACGAATAGACCTCAGAGGATAAATTCTTAATCAACAAGGAAGAATTAAACTCATGGTTCGAGCCTTAACCTTCGCCCCTTAAATAGGATCACGGGATTGGTAACTATTGCTTTGACTTAGGCGGTAGCTTTTAGTTAGAGAGATTCAATATTTTTTATCTTGGGCAATATTATTGGTCACATGTGATTGCTAAGATTTAATACTTAAGAATCGTGTGCACGTCACGATTGCTTGATTTGTTATCGAGGTAAATAAGTTTTATCATACCAAATATTGCAAGGGAATTAGTTAAACAGATGGATAATAATGTTGAACCGCTTATCTATACAAAGGACAAAAAGATATTAATTAACTAAAAAGCTATTTCAAAGGGCTTGAATTAATTAATGGGCTAGATAATAGGCTGTTTGTGAAATGATGAAAGGAGCCATATTGATCGTGAATATGGGTTAAGATGGATAATGCAATATTAATTAGTGGGATTAATTAATATTTACGGGCTTGAATTATATCGGCTCAATATTAGATATTCAATATCCATTAGAAGGTCCAATCTTAATTCTCCTAAAGGCCCCGAGTAGCCCAATAGATAGTCCATTGGCGTCAAAAGGTGATTAAAATAAAATAAATATTGTTGCTTATGCGCCTCTTAATTTTTCTAAAATTACGGATAAAAAGAGTGAGAAAGATTTTCTTTTGAATTTTGTTATGGAATGAAGATATGTATTCTTGGAATACAAGATTATCTCATTAAATTCAAGAAATTCCCACTTGGTTATTCATAGTGAGATTTTAAAAATTTTGAAAACAGAGGGCAAAAAGATTTTCTTGATTTTCTTGAAAAGATATTATGGAAGATATGTATTTTTGAAATACAAGAATATCTCATAAATTCAAGAAGACTCAAATTGGATTCTTTAAATAATTATATTTTATAAAAATTCCATAAAATATGAGGTGGAATTTTGTGAATATTTTAATTATGGGAAAGAGAATATATAGGATATATTCAAGATTTTTGGTGACCAAGAAAAAGTCTTATCCCACATTGAATATTACAAATTTTTCGCCCACCTCCCTCTTATAAATAGGGGATGATTAGTTCATTCCCAAGTACAATTCCATGTGGCCGAAATATTAGCAAATCCACATGTTGGTGCAACAAAGTTTATTTTTTCCTTTTGTTAATTGTTCTTAACGAGTATCCTTCCAATCGGATTGTCGAAAGGGCTAAGGGAATACTTGGGAAGTCCTTTTGGTTAGTCCTGTCCACCAAAGCCAACGCCATCCTTTAGAGGTACGCCCACGTAAACCCCTTAGATTCCGTGATGTAGGTTTTACGTGTGGCTTTTATATGCATGATATGTTGTTGCAATTATTATTTGAATTAATATAGGATTAATTCATGCTAGTAATAATTAATGAATTAAATTTGTATTTAAATATTCACCTTTAATAGATCTGCGTAAATCATTCCCAACAAGGGTACCTCAAGGAACAAAGGGATGCATGTTCTATGGTCCTCAAGATAAAAAGGTGGTAATAAGTACGCACTTTAGATTTTTGGAAGAAGACTATATGAACTACAAAAAAGCCTAGAAGTGAGATTACCTTAGAAGAACTTTGGGGCCGATTCGTTAACTATACAAGATGAAGTACCAAGCCGCCACACCTACACAACCGTAACCTCATAAGAAATGGGAGAGTTGTTACAACCCGAATGATTCTTGGGGATAGGAGAGTCCTTAACTTGATCTCGGTGAGAAGAATCGATCCATGGTAAAACCGCAGAATGGAAGCCGAGATGGGTTCAATGGATCACAATAAAGTGTGGGGAGCTTGTTTAACCACTTAATATGGTAAAACCCATCGATGCAAGTGGGTATACAAGAGAAAAGGATGGACGGAAAGGTTGAAACCTTTAAATCGAGACTCGTGGGCAAAAGGGTACACTCTTTAAAGAAGGGATCGACTATGAGGAAACCTTTTTGCCCCAGAGCTATGCTCAAGTCCATCCACATTCTCTTGTCGATTGTTGTGCACCTAGACTTTGAGATCTGGCAAATGGATGTTAAGACCGCTTCTCAATGGAAGTCTTCGACGAAGAAATCTATATGCAACAAACCCAAGGCTTTTCATTGAAAAAGGCCAAGAGCATCCGGTTTGCAAGTAAAGAAGTCCATTTATGGGTTAAAGCAAGCATCCCGTGCTTGGAATCAAGTGTTTTGATCTGTTATAAAATCCTACGGTTTTGATCAAAACAATTTGGAAAGTTGTGTTTATAAGAAACGCGATGTAATCGCTTTGGTATTTTGGTACTATACGAGACAACATTCGCCTTATTGGGAACGGTGTAAAGATGTTGTTAGACGTAAGGGCATATTTCACAAAACAGCTTTGACATGAAGGACTTAGGGAAGTCGGTCATATCCTAGGGATCAAGATCACTTGAGATAAAGCAGAAAAGAATGATCCAAGCTTCATGACCCCTCACATATGTATTACTCGTTTTGAAGTGATTCAAAGATGCAAGATTCCAAGAAAGGTTTTGTTCCTTTCGCATACTTTAATCCATCTATCAAGGAAATGTGTACCAAGACACAAAAGGAAATAGATGACATGAAGGGTATTCTTTACGCTTCGGGCCGTAGGAAGCCCCATGTATGCAATGTTATTGCCGCGAGACCGGGATCCGCTTTGTCGTAGGCATGGTGACTAGATATCAAAGCAACCCCGGGAAAGAGCATTAGACTGCAGTTAAAAACATTATGAAGTATCTGAAGAGGACACGGGACAGAATGTTAGTTTATCGGTCGACAATTAATCTAGTTTGGGTTTTACGGACTCAGATTTCCAATCAGATTTAGACTCCAGAAAGTCAACCTCGGGTAGTGTGTTTTGAATGGGGGGAGGAGCCATGACATGGAGAAGCGTTAAGAAGAAATGCATTGTCGATTCTACCATGGAAGCTGAATACGTAGCTGCTTGTGAAGTAGCGAAAGAAGCGGTTTAACTCAAGAACTTCCTAGTGGACTTGGACGTTGTCCCGAATTTTCCCAGCATGATCACGGTTTATTGTGATAACGTCGGAGCAGTTGCAAATTCCAGGGAACTGAGAGCCCACAAGGCCAGCAAACACATAGAAAGAAAATACCATCTTATACGAGAAATCGTTAAGAGAGGAGACATTGAGGTGGCAAATATTGTATCGGAAGGAAGACAACCTAGCAGATCCATTCGCAAAGGATTTGCCTCAGAGTACATTCGAGAGACATGTGGAAGGAATGTGTGTCAAGAGCGTTGCCAATCTGCTTTGAGTATAAGTGGGAGAAATATTATTAGGTTCGTGTATGTGACATTATAACCCCAACAATCTCCCACTTAGATGTCACATAGAACACGAGACATGATGTAGTATACTTAAAAGCAGACTTTGAGTATAAGTGGGAGATTGTTGGGGTTATACTGAAAAGTATGCTTTTTACTTTGTATAACCAAACTGAATTTCTTATTTATTTTATCAAATAAATTATTTATCATCGTTGTAACTAAATATGAATGAATGTTATATATATTTATCGTGATACTGCTCAATAAATAGTACGTGTTACATTGTAGTTAATTTGGTGATACCTGATCACGGAAGATCAAATTACGGTTCCTCAGAATAAAGTACAAATTCACAACCTAGATGGAAATGAACAAACCATCGTGAAAAGGTTGAAGTGTAAGGCCGATGGCCTTCGTCTTGCGGCAAGAGATTACACTAGTGCACTATGATCTTGTTGAATAGGACCTCCAGAGGATAAATTCTTCAAAGACTTAAACATGGAAGAATTAGACCTCAGTGGTTCGTTATTTCTTAATCTCCGTCCCTTAAATAGGATCGTGTGAAATTACTAATTATTGCTTTGGCTTATGCTGGGAAGAGAATCAATGCGATTCGATACCTTATATCTTGGGCAATATTATTGATTACACGACGATTGCTAAGATTTAATACGGAGAATCGTGGTGCCTGGCTTGCTTGATTTGTCCCTTGGTGGGCTCTTTAATCTTTATCATACCAAATCTTGCAAGGGAAATTTATTTCTAAGATGGATAATAACGCTGAGTTGTCTTTACTCCAAGGACAAAGATATTAATTAATATAAAGCCTGTTCAGTGGCTTAATAAATTAGTGGACTAAGATAATCTTAAACACAAGAAATAATGACCGGGAGCCATATTATTGTGAAGTCGTAATATGGGTTAAGATGGATAGTTCAATATTAATTTTATAGTGGAATAAATTAATATTAATGGGCTTGAATAATATTTTGGCTAAATATTAAAGTTGCATAGCCCATTGGAGGTCCAATCTTAATTCTCCTAAAGGCCCCTAAAATAGCCCAAATTAAAGTCCATTTAATGAAAAGGAGAAGAAAATATTATTGCCTAATTTTTCCATTAAATTTCGAAATTAGTAAATAAAATGGGAGAAAGATTTTCTTTGAATTTTGTTATGGAATGAAGATAAATATTCTTGGAATACAAGATTATCTCATTAAATTCAAGATATCTCCCGCTTGGTTATTTATTAAGTAAATTTTTGAAAATTCCAAAACAATAAGGAGGAGAAGATTTTGTTGGGAGATATTTTGGAAAATAGAATATATCGATATATTCAAGATTGTTTCTTCGAGAAGAAGCAAGGAAATTTCCCAATGCACCAATTGACCTAAATTTTCGTCCCCCCCTTATTATAAATAGGAGATGAAATTTTCATCTCCAAGATAACACATAAATTGTTTTTTTCAGAAAAATATCAGTGTCGATAAAATATCAAATATTTTGAAACGTCGACAAATTGTGTTTTCTCGAAAAACTTCAATTGGTGAGTGTGCAATTCCATGTGTTGAAAAAATTAGAAATCCACAAAGGTGGTGGGAAAAATATTTTAATTTTCTCCTTTATTAAAATTGTTCGGTGAATCCTCCCACCCGGATTACGCTCGTGGACGCGGGACATATTTGGGAAGGCTCTTTGGGTTGATCCATCGCCTCAACTATTGTCTCTACAAGAGGTATGTAATCTCGTAACTCCTAGATTCCGCATGCTTAGGATTTACGTGAATTACGTGTACGCATGTTACTTATTTGCTTGTTTAATTATTATGTTGAATTGATTTAGGATTAATCCATGTTAGTAATTAAATGATTAATTTAAATATGTATTTAAATTCACCTTAATAGATCCGCACACCTTTATTTCCCAACAAATCGGACCCATGGACTTACAATGAGGCAATCTAAGACAAGGATGCAGATCCTTGGCAAGCTGCAATGAAAGTTTAGATGGGTTCTATGGATCATAATAAGGTGTGGAGCTAGTCGAATCCACTTAAACGGGTCAAACCCATTGGATGCAAGTGGCAAGAGAAAAGAGGACCGGACGGGAAGGTAGAGATCTTCAAGGCTAGACTTAGGGCAAAAGGTTACACTAAAAAAGAAGGGATCGACTATGAGGAAACTTTTTTTCGCATGTACCTATGCTCAAGTCCATCCGTGATTCTCTTTTTATATTGCTTATCTCGATTTTGAGATTTGGCAAATGGATGTCAAGACAACTTTCCTCAACGGAAGTCTTGAAGAAGAAATCTATATGCAACAACCCAAGACTTTATTGAAAAGGCCAAGAACATCTAGTTTGCAAGCTCAAGAAGTCCATTTACGGACTAAAGCAAGCATCACATGCTTGGAACCAATGTTTTGATCAAAGTTATAAAGTCTTACGGGTTTCGATCAAAACGAGTACGAGAATTGTGTATATAAAAAGCGTGTTGGAACCGCATTTGTATTTCTTAGTACTATACGCTGATGATATTCTCGCCATTGGAGATTATGTAAAGGTATTGTTGAACGAAGGGCACGGGCCACAAAATGCTTTTTGATATGAAGAACTTAGGGGAAGCCGGGTCACATCCTTGGGATCAAAATCACCGAGATCGTGAAGAAGAAAATGATGATAGGCTTATAAGCTTCATAGATAGACACTGTCTTGAAGTTTATTCAAAGATGCGAAGATTCCAAGAAAGGTTTTGTACCTTTCGCACATGGAATACATTTATCCAAAGAAATGTGCCCGGAAGACGCTAGTAAAGCGAGATAGATGATATGAAGGGCGCTTTACGCTTCGGCCATTGGAAGCTTTCTATGTATGCAATGATGTGAACGAGGCCGCTTATTTGCTTGTACCGCATGGCATGGTGGTAAGATATCGAGTAATCCGGGAAAGAACATTGAATCGCAGTTAAAAAATATTCAAGTATTCAAGAGAACTCGCGATAGAATGTTGGTTTATCAGATTAAAATAGTCCGATTCCCCATCGATTACACGGACTGGGTTTCCAATTCCACTTAGATTCCATAAAATCTACCTCGGGTAGTGTGTTTTGCATGGGGAGGAGCCATGACATGGAGAAGTGGTTTTTGCATGGGGAGAAGCCCCAGGAGATTCATGGGGATAGGAGAGTCCTCGAACTTGATTCTGGACAAGATGAATCAGACCCATGGACATCACGAGGAAATCCAATATAAGGACGGTTTCTTAGCGAGAAGGCAATGAAAGCGTAAATGGGGTCTATGGATCATAATAGAGTGTGGAGCTAGTCGAACACTTAATGGGGGTCAAACCTATTGGTTAAGTGGGTATACAAGAGAAAGAAGAGGGGACCGGACGGAAGGTGAAACCTTAGCCGCAAGGCTTTAATGGCGAAGGTTATACTAAAGAAGGGATCGACTATGAGGAAACTTTTTTTCCGTAGCAATGCTTAAGTCCATCCGATTCTCTTGTCGATAGTCACAAGATCTCGATTTTGAAATCAGCAAATGGATGTCAAGATGCCTGACTTTAACGGAAGTCTTGATATGAAATCTATATGCAACAACCCCGGGGCTTTATTGAAAAGTACAAGAACACCTAGTTTGTAAGCTCATGAAGTCCATTTCGGGACTCAAACAGCATCCAGAGCTTGGGAACCAATGTTTTGATCATGTTATAAAGTCTTATGGGTTTGATCAAAACTAGCTTCTAAGAGTTGTGGTGTATAAAAAGCGTGTCGGAATCGTGAGATTGGTATTCTTAGTATTATACGTAGATGACATTCGCTCATCGGGAGCGATATAAAGATGTTATCGGGGCGTAAGGGCATGGCTTTCAAAGCGGTTTGATATGAAGGACTTAGGGGAAGCCGTACATCCTTGGGATCAAGATCACCGAGATCGCAAGAAAAACGATGACAGTTTATGCAAGCCATACATGTATAATCGTCTTGAAAGCGGCTCAGGATCAGGATTCGAGGAAGGCTTCGTACCTTTCGGGCATGGAATCCATCTATCAAGAAAATGTCCTAAGACACAAAGGAGTGATAGATGACATGAGAGAAGCATCTTTATGCCTTTTGTCGGAGCATATATTTATGCAATCGTATACGAGACGGATATCTGCCCGTTTCGTTGGCATGGTGGCAAGATATCGGAGAGTAACCCGGGAAGGAACATTGGAATGATTAAAAACATTAAAGTATCTGAAAGAACTCGAGATAGAATGTTGGTTTATCGAGTCGGATAGTCTAATCCCCATTAGGTACACCGGACTTCCGGTTCAATCGTTATAGATTCGTAAACTATCTCTTGCCTCGATTAGTGTGCTTTAATTTGGGAAGTGTAGCCATGGGAAATGGATGAGTGTGAAGTAAAATGCATCACCGACTCAACCATAGGGAAGCCGGTAAGTAGGCCAGGCGCAAAGGATTGAACCGATTTGGTCTGAAGGGCTGAAGTTGGACTTGGATGGAGTTCCGAATTTGTCTAGCAATATTTGCTGAAGGGGGCTTGTAAATTCAAAGGAACCAAGAGTCCACGAGTCAAACAAACACCTTTGGAAGGAAAAGACATCTTATCAGAAATCGTTAAAGAGAGGGAGATATAGAGGTGGCAAAAGATCGTCATAAGACAACCCTAGCTGATCCATTCACAAAGTGGTCCTCAATACATTCGAGAGACATGTGAAAGGAATGGGTGTCAAGACTGTTGCCAAACCGCTTGGTATAAGTGGGAGACATTATTAGGTTCGTAGATGGCATTAGTTGTCATGTACTACACTGAGACATGCCGATGTATACTTAAAAGCGAGACTTTGAGTATAAGTGGGAGATTGTTGGGATTATCTTTGGAAAGTATGCTTTTACTTTGTATAATCATACTAATCAATTTCGGACTTATTTCTTGAAATAAATTGTTTATCATCGTTATTCTTTAAATATGATTGAATGTTACATATATTTCTTTGCGATAACTCGTTCATTAAATAAGTACGTGTTACATTGTAGTTAATTTAGTGATACCAAGATCACGTAAGATTAAATTAATCAAATTCATTGTAATTAAAAGTACACCATTCACGACCTAGGTGGAAAATGAACAATCCATCGTGAAAGGTTGTAGTGTAAGGCTCAGATTGGTTTGTCTTGACCAAGAGATTACACTAGTGCATGACCGATGCATTGAAGAGGACCTATGAGGAGGATAAAATCTTGAACCCGAACTAGGGAAGAATTAGACCTCAAATGGTTAGTTGTTTTTTTAATCTTCGTCCCTTTAAATAGATTGTGTGTGGTTAGTAATTATCGCTTTGACTTATTATGGGAAGAGAATGGGTGAGATTCAATACCCTATATCTTGGGCAATATTATTGGTCATACGCGATTGCTAAGATTTAATACGGAGAATCAAAAAAAGCACGCTTTGTTCGATTTCATTTCTTGGGAGGTTCATAAGGTTTATCATACCAAATCTTGCAAGGGAACTAGTTTCCAGATGGATAATAATGTTGAATCGTTCTTTACCAGGATAAAAAGATATTAATTAATGGAAAACTATTCAGTGGCTTGAATTAATTAATGCTTAAACACGGAAATAATAACCGGAGCTATATTAATCGTAATACGGGTTAAGATGGATAGTGCAATATTAATTATGTAGTGGGATTAATTAATATTTATGGGCTTGAATAATATTGTGGCTCAATATTGATAATTCAAGGTCCATTGGAAGGTCCAATATTAATTCTCATAAAGGCCCCCCAAGTAGCCCAAGATAAAGTCCAATAACTGAAAAAGGTGTTTAAAAATAAAATAAATTTGTTGCCTATTTTTCCTTGTATTTTTCGAAATTTATGGATAAAAGGAGAGAAAAATTTTTTTGAATTTTGTTATGGAATGAAGATATGTATTCTTGGAATACAAGATTATCTCATTAAATTCAAGAAATCTCCCATTTGGTTATTCATATAGGTGTTTGAAAAATTTTGAGAAAAAGGGGAAAGAAAGATTTTCTTGATTTTTCTTGAAAAGATATTATGGAAGATATGTATTTCTTGAAATACAAGAATATCTCATAAATTCAAGAAGATCCAAATCTTGGATTCTTGTTCCCCCTATTTTTCGAAAATAATCCATAATATGATGTGGTGGAATTTTGTGGAATATTTTAATTATGGGGGAAAAGAATATAGGAGATATATTCAAGATTTCTTGGAGATCAAGAAAAGATTTTCCCCGTTGTTTTTCTTCCCCAAATTTTTGCCCAACACCCATCTATAAATAGGGGATGATTCTTTCATTTCAAGTACAATTCCAAAAAGCCGAAAAATTAGCAAATCCACAAAAGTGGTGCAATAAAGTTTATTTTTTCATTTTGTTAATTGTTCGCAAGTATCCTTCTACCGGATTGTCGAGCAAGGACGTGGGAATACTTGGGAAGGACTTTTGGTGTGTTTTCACATACAAGACCATTTCCATTCCAAGAGGTACGCTCAATGAACTCAGAGTAATTCCGCATGCGTAGGATTTACGGAATTGTTTATATGCATGATTTGTTGTTGAAATTATTATTGAATTAATATGGGTTAATTCATGCTAGTAATAATTGTTAGAATTAAATTTGTATTTAAATATTCATCCCGAATAGATCCGGGCAATTCATTCTCCAACACTTGTGAAGCAGTGAAGGAAGCGGTTTGGCTCAAGAACTTTCTAGTGGACTTGGACGTAGTTCCGAATTTGCCCAGCACAATCACGGTCTATTGTGATAATCTACGGGAGCGATTGCAAAATCAAAGGGAACCAAGAGCCCACAAGGCCAAAAAAACACATTGAAAGGAAATACCATCTTATACGAGAAATCGTAAGAGAGGAGATATAGCCAATAACTATGAAATAAAACAAAAAAGAAAACCCAAAACCATAAGGACACATGTCGCCCCAAGAGGTTTGGCACACTAAAAAACCTCGCTAAGGTAAAACCCTCCTTGAGGCAAAACCCTGGGGAGCGAGGGAAAAGGAATACCCTCTACAAGGCATTACCCCGCAAAGTCATGGGCAATCCTGCCGAGAACGCATAAGACGAAAAGTAATCAATGAAGATCAGAGTACAAAAAGCGATCAAGAAAAGTCGGGCCATTCACCGGGATCCATTCCGCGAACAACGATGTTTAGCTAACAAATCAAGAAAGCCTGATTAGCCTACCTCAAAAGATGTGAAATAACGATAACTCCATAGAAGAGATAAAGAGGTGACAAAAGATCGCGTCGAGAGGACAACCCAGCGCATCCATTCACAAAGGGTCCCGCCTGAAAAATACATTCGAGACATGTGGAAGGAATGAGTGTCAGCGGGTCATCAATGGGCTTTGGTATAAGTGAGAGATATTATTGGGGTTCGTGTAGGTGACATTAGATGTCACGTATATTCTACACGCCGATGTTGTAGTATACTTAAAAAGCAGGACTTTGAGTATAAGTGGGGAGATTGTTGGGGTTATCTTGGAAAGTATGTTTTTTACTTTGTATAACCGTAATCAATTTTGCATCTTATTTCTTTAAATAAATTATTTATCCTTTGCTTTAAATATCATCGAATGTTACATATATTTCTCGCATAAGCGCTTCAATAATTAGTATGTGTTACATTGTAGTTAATTTAGTGATACCAGATCTGAGAAAGATTAAATTAATAGTCCCTTGTAACTAAAAAGTACGAAATTCACAACCTAGATGGAAATGAGCGATCCATCGTGAAAGGTTGAAGTGTAAAAGGCTCAGATTGGCTTGGTTTTGACCAAGAAATTGCACTTTAGTGCATTATGATGCACCTAATAGGACCCTGGGGAGGATAAATTCTTAACCTAATATAGAAGAATTAGACCTCGCCAGTGGTTAGTTATTTCTTAATCCCCATCCCTTAAATAGGATGGGTGTGGAATTAATAACTATTGTGTTGACTTATGATGGGTAGAATCAATGTGATTCAATACCTTGTATCTTGGGAAATATTGTTAGTCACACCATTTATTGCTAAGATTTAATATGGAGAATCGATTGCAGAAGTCGTCTTGTTTGATTTGTCCCTCGGGAGGCCTCGTAAGTTTTATCATACTAAATCTTGCAAGTGGAATTAATTTCGGCATGGATAATAATGTTGAGCCGTTCTTGAACCAAGAAAAAAGATATTAATTAAAGTGAAGTTATTTCAAGGGCTTAAATTAATTAATGGATCGGATAATCTTAAACACGAAAATAATAAGCGGAGACATATTAAGCGTAATATGGGTTAAGATGGATAGCAATATTAATTATGTAGTGGGATTAATTAATATTTATGGGCTTGAATAATATTGTGGCTCAATATTGGAAATTCAAGGTCCATTGAAAAGTCAATCTTAATTTTCCTAAAGACCCCTCAAGTAGCCCAAAGATAAATTCCAATAACCTAAAAAAAGGTGTTTAAAATAAAATAAAATATTGTTGCCTATTTTTTTTATTTTTTCAAAAATAAATAAATAAAAGAGGGAGAAAGATTTTCTTTGAATTTTTGTTATGGAATGAGGATAAGTATTCTTGGAATACAAGTTTAGCTCATTAAATTCAAGAAATCTCTCACATGGTTATTTATCTTGTAATTTTTAAAATAATGAAGAAAATAAGAAAGGAAAGATTTTCTTGACTTTCTTGAAAAAGATATTAGGGAAGATATGTATTCTTGGAATACAAGAATATCTCATAAATTCAAGAAGATCTCAATCTTGGAAATCTTGGTCCCTTATTTTTCAAAAAATCCCATAACAAGAGAAGGTGAAATTTTTGTGGAATATTTTAATTATGGAGAAAAGAATATAAAGAGATATATTCAAGATTTCTTAGAGATCAAGAAAAAGATTTTCCCATATTATTTTCCCTAAAAATTTCGACCACGTCCTCTCTTATAAATAGGGGATGAATGTTTCATCCCCAAGAGCAATTCCATGTGTTGGAAAAATTAGATATCCACAAAGGTGGTGCAAAATAATTTTTTTTTCCTTTTGTTAATTGTTCGCGAGTATCCTTCAACCGGATTGTTGAACAATGACGAGGGAATACTTGACAAGACTCTTTGGGTGTGTTCATGTGAACGGGGTATCCATCTTCTCAACGGTTGTTACTCCGAGAGGTTAGTTCACGTAAACTCCTAGCAATTCCGCATGCGTAGGATTTATGTGATGAATTTGTATGCATGATTTGTTGTTGAATTATTATTTGAATTAATATAGGATTAATTCATGCTAGTAATAATTATTAGAATTAAATTTGTATTTAAATATTCATAGAATAGATCCGGGCAATTAATTACCCAACATCTTTGTCATATGGGAGCCCGTCTTTGTGGGATGATCCTCTGTTTATTGTGGAAGGATTTCCTATTAATAAATGTACTTGTGATCATATAATATAAGTTATCTTGGTTTCAAAAAAAAAAAACACTTCTTTACCAACATTGTTGTAATTCTACATGATTTTCCATCATGATCAAGAATTTTTTTATTTTTTTTATATTTTTTGTTCTTCACTCTTGAGACAACACTATGTAGTTGAATGGAGAAAAATGTACCTTAGGTCTGTTACTATATGAATGGAAAACTAAGGACAATAAGTTTTGTTTGGAAAAATTAAGTTATGTTGAAAGTTCTTTACCGAAAGCCTATATGAAATGCGGAATAATCATGAAATGCATATAAAAACAGGGGTGAAGGAATGGTGATTCCAGATTTTTCTCTTTTTAAGCTCATGTGTTGTGTTTTGCTTATGATCGAATGCATATGACAATATGAGAACGTAAAGCAGTAAACAACACAACAATGTATAGTGGTTCGGAGGCTCAAGCTCCTACATCCACTCTCCCTGCTCCTAGGGAAATTCCTTCCAACTCGACTTATCACCCCCTCGGTTCGCCTAGATATTTAACGAGCTCTCACTCAAACGGGACTTATCACCTCCACGGATCGCTACACCGATGTTTAAACGAAGTTCACACTCCAATGGGACTTATCACCCTCACTTGATTGCCTACCCTCCCTTCGGGATTGCTAGATGTTTACCGAGTTCACACTCACCTACAAACTTAACCGACCGATTTGGGTAAGGTTTGTTGGTTTCAAACTAGGTTGAGATTTTCCTTACATTTGTTTAGCCTCAATGCTAAGGTTGGGAAAATCTCTAAGCTAGATACATCGCGGGGTTGCTTAGATTGGGTTCTAGAACACTCTTTGAATATATCGTGTATTTCTTTCTCGTGTTCTATGGGTGGGGGATGCTAGATGAGTTGGCTTGATGGATGTTTCACGAGATTTTTCCACACTTAAATTGATGGAAGATCTTGTATTTATAGTGTGGATTTGAATGTTACCGCTGGATGGAGTCACATTCAAATCCATACTATTCCTCTAGCTTCTTGCAACTTTTCCGGTCGGGTTGTCTTCCTCTCATTGGTCCACGTCACCGATTCTAACGGCTATATTCCCTGCATTCTTCCGGGTCTCAAGGATCTTTAGTTCTATCTCGAGCCTTCGTGTCCGCCGGAGACATGCGAGCCTGCGATTGTGGGTGACATCGAGTCTCGGAGTTTCGATTCAGCAGACTTCTCTTATTGGACCTTTGTCTCGATCAGCGCCGACACTTTCCGACCGAGTTGAGTTTGATTCTTCAGACATCCTCGCCCTCGTGTCACTAAGACTCACTGCAATCGATCATCGGCGTTCGATTCTCGGTGAATAATACGACGGATGACTTCTCGATGACTTTCTCTTCCAACCGTATGCAGATTTACGGTTTCGATATCTCGATTTCTTCTGCCTCGACCGATCGCTCACATGATCGATCGGTATAAGATCAGTCCAGATATCACCATCCTATCGACAAGATATTTAGCATATTAGGTTAGATATTAGTTTAACACATCCGATCTCAATCACGTCGATTTTGATCATCCCCACCATCTTCATATCCGATCCGACCACGTCCGATCCTCGACCAACCCCCACTCTTCTTCCGACCGCAACCTTCTCTTCCGATCTTCGGGTTTCTTTTCACGATCGGCTTATGCGCTCTTCCCGATCACCAGATTAACTGTCGGTTTCTTCCGATCATCTCGATCAGTCATCCGTCATCGATTCGATCTTCCGATCACCGCTTAGCTTATCTTCTCTTCCGATTTTGCAAATTTCATCGCTTAACTTTTGAACTCATCATCCTTATCATCGATCTCGAATAGTCTGGGCTCGCACCTCATCATCGATCTCGATCATCTACGCCTAATTTTGAGTTCCCTCAATTTGTTCTTCGCCCCCTCAACTTGTTATCCGTAAATTAGCTTCAATAACACAAGTTGATAATGTTTCGCATAATTCATCAAAACTAAAATATCCCAAATATATGTGATTTCAGTTTTGGCAAAAGTATGTCTATTAATTTTGAATTTATGCAAATTAAGGTCAAGAAATTATGAGTTATCCTAAAAGTAGATTTTTAATTTAAAGTTTTTTCACAAATTTAGGTCTGGCGGGCATTATGAGAAAAATGATCTATATTTGCCAAAAAAGTGTTAATGTCCTACTTTTGTTGGGAAAAAATTAACATCCTACTTTTGTCGTAAAAAAAAAGTTAATGTCCTACTTTCCCAAATCAAAAAACTTAATATCCTTAAATTGCCACCTCCCCAAGTTAAGGTGCTCTAAAAAAATATTTTCCCATAGTGAACCATATGAAAACTGGCTTGGAAAAAACACACCTATTGTCGATAGTGATTGATTGGATGAATTTTTATTTATCATTTCAGCAAAAAAAAAATTAAAAATTGTCTCATGTGAAACTTAATCAACAATGTTTGATCTAAATGGTCTAGGTCAATCATGTGATCTTTTCAAAAATGGTTCTCACTACTATTATTATTTACTTTTATAATTCTTTTAGAAATCGAGTTAAGTCTATATAGATGATACTTTACATAAGTATAGTAATACCATTCAAAAGAATTATATAAGGAACATAATATATATAGCTAATATCGATTTTGGATCAATGTTTCTTAAAAGCATTACCCGTCACCATATTTTTAATGTCAATTAGTGAGTATCTAAGATTATCAGATATTAATTACTTCATGTAATTAATTGGGATGAACACTTTATTGTCTATATTCCTTCCTAAAAAATATTTCAAATTTCTTCAAGAATATGATTTTCAAGCTTCATGACAATTAAAATGAATGCAATTGCACAAAATGACTTTTTGATCAATGTTTACGTATAAAAAAAGTTAAAGGTAAGTGAATTATATGGATTCCATAAAAATAATAGTTAAAATTAAGAATCTTTCAATAATTTTAAGGATATATATATAGAGATAGTTTAGATACGGAGCCCAACATCGTATTCTTATAGTCAAATTGTTGATGACAAGTAATCTAACATTCATCTAGAATATTTAATTTACTTAATTATAAAAAAGAAGGTTTTTTTTTTTTAATAGAATAGTAAGAATATAAACTATATCCCCTTTCTTCTCTATGATTCTCCCTCACGCCACCCAAAAATCGTGGTATATATATTAATGAAATAATCTCATTCAATTAGTTTCATCTTGATTCTAATATCGTTATCAAAAATAAAAAAATAAAAATAATAATAATAATAATCTTTATTCAAAAAAAGTAATTCAAAATGTTAAATACATCAATAATATGAGTTAAAATTTAAAACAACAAATTAAGAAAATATAATTTGCAACGAATTATTTATATTTAATTTTGTCAACATTAATTCTTGAAATTTATATTTTTAATTAATTTCGCAAAATATTTGGAAGGTTTGATGACTAATATCAATCTTTCAATTAATCTAATCATTCTATCAATTTTTTTTTTATATAAATTTTTATTAATTTATATTTATTAAATTCATTAACTAATTGCATAATTTTAGGACTTTTTTTTTTTTTACAGGAGCATAATTTTAGGACTTAAAATTGCATATAAAAAGATTTCCTTACATATTCCAAGTCAACTAACTATTCTCCACTATTTTCGGACATAAAAATACCAAATCAAATTAAACATATATCAAACTTAAATACGAAATTCTCAAGGAATGCAAAAAATTAAAAGCCTTTAAAAACTTAAATATGAAATTGAAAAAAATTAATGTTCACATTAATCGTGTTTTTAATTTATTTCATAATATAATTGACACCAATTCATGTTTATATTAATGGTATATTTTTAATATTAATCAATAATATAATTGACATCAATAATTTTTTGGATTAATTAAATTAATAAAAAATTATTGATATCACAATCAATTAATGTCTCTTTTAATAAATATGGAATTATGTAATAATTAGCTTAAACTACTCGTGGTTTGCTTTGTTGTTATAATTACACAATGTTCAATTAATTTGACTTTATCTACATCAGTATTTAATGTTGTGCAAGTTTAAAAATTATAAATAAAAAAATCAGGTGAATTAGATTGACGAAATTAAAGATTATATTAATAATATTTATAATTTTTATTTTTTTTTAATTAATTTTGTCAACACAATCAATAATTTATATATTAAAAATTAATAAAATTTTCGAAAAAATTGTTAAGTATTAATTTTGTATGCGATTTGATCATTTAAATAAATATATATCCATTGATTAATAATTTGATATTAATGTATAATAAGTAATAACATGTGTATAAGTTGATAAGCCACAATTTAAATTCATACTTTTGTATTTGTAGATATAATTGATACATGGTTCGAATTTTTAAAGTCGAGACAATTGATGTTAAGGGCAAACCATAAAAAAGAAAATTAATATAGAATTGGAGGATGAAAGATAACACATTAAATTATGATATTAAATTTATGAATTCAAGATTAGAATGAGATAATTATAAAATGCAAGGTCATTTATAGAGTGTTTCTTACTCTTAAGTACCACCCTTTTTAACTCTTACTCCTAAGTCAAAAAAATAGGTTGGAAAGACTTAAATGCCCTTAAGTGCTCCAACAACTAAAATGGGTCGTGTGTAGATTTAAAATTTGACTTTTCTGCACCCTATATTTTTTAATAATTTTGTATTTTAAAATTTTTAAATTTATAGATTTTAAAGTTTAAATTTTTATCGAATCTTTTAAATTAGTTATATTTCAAATTTAAATTGCATATTTGTCATTTTATTTAATTTATATATTTCTAATTTAAAATTTACTATTTTTAAATTATATATAATTTTATTTAATTAATTTTTTTTAATATTAGCCAAAAAATTAAGATATGCACACTCCAAATTTTTTTTTAATCATCTGTCCTTTTATTTAAAAAAAAAAAAATTACACCTAAAAAAAAAATTGAGACAATCCGTAAAAATTTCGCAGACACCCAATTTTTTTTAATCATCTATCTCAAATTCGCGCACACCAAAAAAATAATTCAAAGACACACTCGCAATAAAAAAAAATGCACACCCACAATAAACAATGCACACACCAAAGAATATAAATTGCACGCGTGATTAGAAAATTGCAAATCCAGATAAAATATGAAAAAATTACATCAAGAATTTTAACAAAAGTGGTGCACCAATTACGTTAAAAAATTAATAAAAATACAGAACATTTTTTCCTTTCTTCCTATCTTCTCCATAATTTCAGCGTTTCTTTTCTTGCACCTTCTTCCATCTTCTCCATAATCATCTTTTTTTTTTCTTGCGCTACATGACGTCCTGCACGACGACGGATTTCTGTGGCCTGCCACGATCGTGAGAAACGGTGTCCACCAACAGGCCCGCAAATAAGCGCGATGGGTTCAGGATGTGGTGGTGGTCAAACACACCGTTGTGGAAGCCTTGGGATGCCTTTTTCTGTGGTTATTCTAATCAAGATCGCAATAATGGATGAATTGAGGGATGATTAATTAAATTAATTGTTTGTTTCGGTTATTTGATTTTAAATTTTGATACTAATAATTTGTAATCAACTACCCAAAAAAAAAAAAACGCCCAGTTTGTTTTGGTTATTTGAGTTTTAAATTTTGATACTTAATTAATTTGTAATCAACTATCCAAAAACGCCCACGCACCAATAAATTTGACCGGTCCACTATTTAGAAGCTTTGTTATTTAATTGTTAGCCTAATCCTTTCTAAAAATGACGCCCCTTAAACATATAATTAATTAGTTTGACCACTTTAGAAATTATGCAAATATGTAAATACGTCAATAATAAAGACCATGAAAGTATTACTTACTGTTCTAGCACCCATTAGTAATACATCATGAAAATAGCATTTTCAGTGATTTTTCCTATTAGAATATTACTAAATAACTTAATATATTTTCTTATTATTGTAACGCCTTTAATCCACGTCGGGTTTGTGGCTGTGGACGGATTTTCTTGAAGCAAAATGTGATTCAAAGAATGGAGGTGACCTATTTATAGAGTGAAGAAGAGACTGACCGATGGTGTTGGGAAAAGAAGGAAGGAATTTCCAATTTTTTTATTAATCAACTACTAATGGTGGTTAATTTCCAGGCCATGTATTTTCAGGTAAGAATTATTAAGGAAATATATTTGTTTAGTGAGATGCTTATTACTACCCTAGATTTATCCCACCTACATATCAGATTATAAATTCGTGGTCTCGCTAATTAAAATTCACATTTTCAAGTAGAATTAATTTGTTTAAAACTTTTAGTAATTAAATCGCCACGCTCCTAGACGTAAAATTATTTATTTAATTATTTAATTAAAATCGATTTTTTCAAAGTTCTCAATAACCCTAATTTAGTTGTATTTAAGTAGATTTTCCGTCGTCGTATTTATTATTCACATCAGATTTTTTGATTTTTATATAGAAAAACTTAATTGCTGATAATATTGAATTTTTCTTTATATTGAAATTTAATATTATTACAAAATATTTTATGACCAAACTTTAATTAAATATTTTATTACAAGGAGTTCTCCCTGGCTCAAGTGCTTCCGTCTGCCTCCGAAAAAACAAAAAAAAAAAACCTTTGCAAAACATATACGCCTAAAAATCATTCAATAATCTTTTAAATCAAATATTTATTTTATTAAACTCGCTTTTTATTATTCTTATTAAACGGGACGGGGTGTTACATCCTTTCTTTAAAAAGAATTTCGCCTCAAATTTATGATTTTTCCCTTTGTCTCCAAAAATTCTTTTTCTTTATTTCACGTTGAGATCATGCAGACTTCCATGAAGTTTGTTTACTACATGAGTCTTAAATGATCACAAAAGTCCGCTTTCGACCACGAAAAGTCCTATTGATCATATCATTTCGCTTTTTTAAAAAAAATCTTATTACTTCAAAAGTCCGTTTTGACCACAGTCCGGCTGACCACAAAAAGTCTGGTTGACTACGAAAGTCCGTTGACTACAAAAGTCCGCTTTGATTTCTTAAAGCTGAGCCGCGGAATCGGGTTTACTTAGTAGTGCTTGTTGGAGTCGACTTAACCCAATCCCATTGACCCAATTGAGATAAAGGAGTGCTCGATCAAAACCTCGTTGTAGTTTTTGCAATTTCGGTCAATTCAATCCCTCCTACCTCCTGCAGCAATTTCAAACCGCTCAAATATTCACCTTTTGGGCATCGATCCCACCGAGATGCGACATCGCGTGATAGTTTGATAAATGTCCTCGTGACTTTCATAATCACGAGAGGGTACCTTATCGTGGGGTTGACAAACTCCCCCTCCTTCGAACATACAAGGCCCGGAGTACTACCATTACTTGCTCAACCCTACGTCAAAGCTTGACGTCTTCCATTCAGTGGCTCGCCTTCAAGGTCTCCTACCCATCAAGATCTTTCTGAAGAAATCGCGCATAAGAGAGATCCTTTGCATCCTCACAAAAATCATGTTTGTAAATTCTCTGGTCCGCCGATCCACTCTTCCGCTCCCCATAGTCTCTTCTTAAGTCATGCGGTTTACACGTCAAACTCGCTCAAGAAATTCATCGATTCCCACGTACGGGCTGAGAAAGGTACAATCGGGTGGCGGGGTTTGTTTCATAAATTTCTTGGAGAGGAGTTGAAGAATTCTCGCCATGTCGGCTCCAAGAGGTCGATCAAAGGCTTGCTCTAATCGATTTCAGCGTTTCGGTGCCTCATGGTACGCGTGTTCCTGCGGTGCCACTGCTAAAAGAAACTAAAAGAAAAAACAATAGCTGGTATCATAGAAAGATAAAACTACAAAATCGTAACCCGAATATCTTAACAACAAGGCACTAAAGACTAAAAGAATACATTTGGAATACATGCATCTAACACACTATCGCAATCGGTGGAACGATGCCAAGAATCAACATTTGTAAGTTAAGGAACCAAAATACATGCCATTAGAGTAAAAAAAATAATCGACAGAATAAAGCGATTTACTCGAGTAAGTCACAGTAATATTATATATATATATAGCTCAAAAACATGGAGGACCAAAAAACAATGGGATCCCAAAAGGTAATTAACGTTTCTAAACTCTGAATATTTTCTTGGTTTTATAACGATATAGAGACCTGAGTCTGAGTCAAAGTAAAGTAAGACACTCTATGCCCTTTTTACTCAACCTATGTTATGGTTATACTCCTTTTTGTATGAAAAAAATAAATATCCTTCAAGATTAGTACTGTGATCGCGGATTTCATGTAAGCTTTTTCATGAACTTCCACTTCGTAGATCAATACATGCAAACCATTTTGTAATCATTTTCTCCCATGAAAGATCTTTTCAAAATCATAGACTTTATCATATCAATCAGAACTTCCCTTTCTTTCATAACTTATCATATAAAAGTATAACTTCTACTTTTCTCCTTATCATAACAAAAACATTAATCATTTCCTTCCTTTTCATATAAAGATATTACAATAATGAAAACAATTCTTTCAATATCAATCAAGGACTTCAAAAAATACTTACATTTTGAGGGTGCTCGGCTTATAAGAGAGAATTTTTTCCCACTAGTAATATTTTTGGCATTATCTTAATATGCTTTCATAAAACTTTTTATAATTATCACATACCAATTTTCCTATTTTCACAAAATAATTTTTTTTAAAAGAAAATTTGAAGGAAAGAGTTTACATTTTCTAGACAAAGAATTTGGAAGAAAGAAAACAAGTTATTTTGTCCCAAGAGTTGAAACATGAGCTCGATACCACCGTAACGCCTCGAATCTGCATCGCTACTTGTGGCTTCGGGGACTGATTTTCTTGAAGCAAAATGTGTGATTGAAAGAATGAGTCAGTATCTATTTATGAGAGGAAGAAGATGGTGTTGGGAAACCAAGGAAGGAATTTCCATTTTTTGTTAATCAACTACTAATGGGTGGTTAATTTGTATTATGTATTTTCAGGTAAGAATTATTAAGGAAAGATATTTGTTTAGTGATGCTTATTACTACTTCCAAGATTTATTCCACCCCATATATCCGTATTATAAATTTGTGGTTTCGCTAATAATAAAATTCACTATTTCGTTAGAATTAATTGTTTAAATTTTAAGAATTAAATCGCCAATGCCTTAGATCTAAAATTATTTATTTAATTATTTAATTAAAATTCAATTTTTATTAAAGTTCTCATTAATCCTAATTTAGTTAGGACGGGCGTAGATTTTCCATCGTCATTTATTATTCAATGATTCATCGATTTTTATATCGAAAATCCTAATTTTTGATAAGGCTGAATTTTCTTTTCTTTATATTGAAATTTAATATTATTATTAAATATTTTATTACAGCTATAAGAATGCTCCCGGTTCAAGTGCTCGGCCTGCTCCCGAAAAAATCAAAAAAAACTTTAAAAAACATATACGTCTAAAATCATTCAATAATCTTTAAATCAAATATTTATTTTATTAAACTCGCTTTTATTATTCTTATTAAAATCGGGACGGGGTTAAGATTTGTCGCGAACCATCGCTCGCATGGTAAGAACAATATCATAAATTATACACTTTTAAATGTAATGTAAAAGCGTGTGTATATACATTAGTTTATTTTTTATTAACGGCAGATATTTAAAATTATTAATATGACTCAAGTGCAATTCATCCATATTTCAACATATAAATTTAAAAAATATTATATATTGTTTTTTAACAACAGAGTTGTGTTATTAATTCACATACTTATTCATGTAATCGAAATAAGTCGACAAGGGATTTTTTTTTTCATTTCATCAAATGTAAGAGACTACTCTTCTACATATTTTTAACTAATTTTAAAGAATATAAATAGTTGTGTATCTACTTCAATCATAGGTATGATATGTAAAAATCATTTTATATTAAATAAAATTTAGTGTATTTACCAATGAATCTAACTTTTAAAACTAATATTATCATATTGTGGATTTAAGCAGATAACCAAGATTTTTACTCTAATTTTTTTTTTTTAAAACGAACAAACATAATGAAACGCTTAGACCCAAAGACCGACGCGTAAACTAGAAAGTCCGGAGGGGACAACCAAGATGTGTTACTAGCGGATTATTCCAAGATGGTGAGCAAACTCACGGGCAACAAGATTGAAGGCACGCCGCACCAGAAGATTTTCCAAGCATGGAATGGTTCAAGATCGACGTTCGATCTCTTCACTGATTGGAACGCAGTTACAATGACAAGGATTTTCCCCAAAGCTTCGAGTAATAACCTCTTTGTATGTCATGGGATTATCGCCACATGTGTCGAAAGTGCCTAACATGGAGTATATGCATGAGGCATTCCCTCAAGGCCAAGAATTACGAGACGTGGGATCATGAATGCCGGAAAGCTCCGCTCCTCCACACAAACTTTCCTCCACAATCTTCAACGTGACGCCCTGACTCTCGAAAGCATGCATTACGCTACCAAATTGAGCCATGAGTAGGCCTTGTAGCAAGATGGTGTGGTCGGATCAAGAGCAGAAAGCGAGAGTCGGATTACCTAATTAAGACACACATAATAATTTTTTATGGTATTTCTAATTGAAAAATCGAAAGTGATAAAATGAAAAAATTTACGCTAATATATTTTAACATTGTTTTTAATTTGTAATATAATCGTGACAAATATTGATATGTCGAGGCATAAAGATGAAGCCACGTGTTAGAGGCTCGTCAATAATTTCAAGTCTAAACATTGGGAATAAGGTATACATCCCATAGATGATTTTTA